>CM037090.1:72106665-72592058 GCA_020916435.1 Oxytropis ochrocephala
TCTAACATTTGGAACTGTTCCTTGGTCTGTTGGTGCTCAGCAGAATAACCCGGGGGAGAATTGCTTACGACATATTGCGGTGGCAGCCTTGAGTATTGAACCTGGGGATAAGCGAGTTGCGGACACGAAGCCCTGAGTCTGCGGAAAAACAGCTGGCGGTGTAGTGAGATTCTGAGGAGTGGACTGAGGTATAACAATTGGATGGGGAACTTGAACCCGGGGTTCAACAGTTACTCCTTCTGGTCCAACAGACGTTGGCTGCACATTCTCGACTGTCGACACAAGACCAGCCTCCTGATTTGCTTCTTGACTTGGGGGAGTGTATCCCAAAGGAAGGCCATAAGTGGGCCACTGGGCAGTCTGAAAGTCATTCCCGTCTTTCAAGGACAACAAAAGCCTCATCACCTCGCTCATCTGCGCTTTTAAAGCATTCATCTCATTCCTCATTTCAGGATCACTCTGACTGGAGCTACCAGAGCCGATCGTTCTGATTACGCATCGTGAGGGTCGGGTTTGCTCCACTTCCATTTGCTGAGTCTGGAATAGGAGGATTCTGATTCTCTGCTGCTGGCTGAGGTGGATCGATATCTGCTAAGATTGCCATCCCTCTGGCCTGTGAGCGTGTCCAATACCGATGTTGTCGCACCAGCTTGCCTTTTCTGTTTATTTAGACTTTTATTACATAAGAGCGAAAAAAGAAAAATGCATGAATGAATGCATGAATGTATGCATAATGTTTGCTCGACGTCAAGAACCACGTAATGCTTCATCTTGTCTTAGGCGCGTCAACTTTCCTTCCCTTCCTTTTATTATTATTTTTTTATTTATTATCCTTCTTTTTTTCTCTTTTTTTTTTTTTTTTTTAGAAAGTGAAATGAACGAGGAATCAAAGTAGCAAACCAAACACTTCATTCATCAAGGACAAAGAGCTTCAACGACTTTTGCCAAGGGAAAAGGTGGTACCATATTCATAACGAAATAAAGTAAAGGAGTACAATATTTCAGAATACAATATTCGGAGTAAATGTTTTGGATAAAGAAGTACATCTAATCAACTCAATTACAAATGGCTTTAAACTCCTCGGCTCTCTTCCTCTTCTTGTTGACTCTTGCTCCCTGAGATTGTTCCTTGAACTCCATGACCAATGCCCGGTGTTCCTGGGTGTATCAAAAATACGAGGATCGCCAATGCCGAGCTGGACTCGCGACCCACCCCATCTCGATCGGCCCAAACACGCTGCTTGGAGCGCAATTCTCGCCGGCCGAAAATCTCGCAAAGCGGTCGGACCTCGCGATATATATCGCCATTCGCATATGGCATCGTGCACGCGTTCTCTAACCTTGTGCTATCTGCCCGAGCGACCTCTCTCACTAGATCGTCGGAGTGTCTTTGCGGTACCACCCGAGGTGCTCAACGCAGCGTGAAGCGGGACCGGTCCTTTCACTCCTTCAACGACCGCCCATCCGACGAAACAACAAACACTTCAACACTTCATTGGTCAAGGTACGATCACCCAAAATACTTCACAAACTTGTACACCTCCCAGGGTGTTGAAGAAACACATTTCGGCCTCGGCTGCCCTTAGATTTCTTGGGAACTCCTGCCATAGCTTGACTAGCCAACTCGGATAACTTTGAGAATTTACCCTTCCACATCTGGATCTCCTCTCTAAGCTCCTTAATGATCTCTTGCTCCTCAATTTTCCCTATCAATTCCGAGCGTTCTTCCCAATCTCGACTCTCAACTCGAACCTGCCTGTAGGCCTCCTCCAGACTGCGAAGGTTACCTTTTAATTCACCAAATATTTCTCTTTCAAAACTCAAGGCTTGCTGATATTCCTTGAGGATCTCCTCAACAGCATTTTTCTCCTTCTCGAGGTTCCTCACCGACCTTTCAACTCCTCACGTGTATGATTCTTGCTCTGACCGGTGGGCTAGTGTCTTCCACTCTTGGGCCTCCTCAAGCGCCTTCCTTGCTTTCTGTTTGTACCTCTGGAGTTCTTCTCTGGCTCTTTTCAGAAATCCCTGAGCCTCTATCTTGCCTTGCTCTTCATTCTTGAATCGCTTAACACTTTCCTCCACAGCCATCATCTTAATAACATTTTCTTCCTCTAGCCTTTCCTTCTCTAGAATCGTCTCTTCTAACTTGGCCTGCAATGCCTTCTTCTCTTCTTCTACCTTTGCTAAACGAAGTTTGGCTTCGTTCAACTCTTCATAGGTAGGGACATAGGGTTCTGGTATCTCCTCCTCAAGGGTAAGCATTCCTTGACTTGGTGATCTCACCCTTTGAAGCTTGTCTTTAAGCCATTGATTGAAGGTGATGTCACTGGTTCTTTTTGACAATTCCTCACTTCCTTTTCGCACTACGGATTCCCATGACTGTTGAACTCTTCGAAGCAAATCACCGCCTTTAGGCATCCCCTTACAGAGGTAAACACGGACAAAGATGCTTTCGGAGGGTGAGTTCTTCATCTGCAACCGAGTCGCCTTAGAGTCAATGAAGGGTTATAGTTGACACACCCTTAAGTCCCCATGAGAGGCACGTTTTGAAAGCTTCCGCAAAATGAAAACCACCATAGGTCTCACACTCCAATATGCGATGTGGTGTATCATCGGATTTGGAGATCATTAAGGTTTTTCAGAAACTCAACCCATTCTAGAGAAGTTCTGACCTTCACCTCACAACTTAGAGCATAGGAAATTAACTCTTTGACATCTAGACGGTTATGGACCACATGAAGAATAAGCCAAGCATAGAGGACGTGAAATGAGAAGGGCATATCTTTTTGTATGGAACTGATCGTGGCGAGTGAAGGCATGATATGTGTTAGCAAGAACAAAGCAGTACACGGGATTGATAGGGTTTTTGGCGTCTTTGAAGGCTAAGAACGCACCAATTGCATCTTCATCAATATACTTCTCTATTTGAGGGAAAAGAACGACCCCAAATATGGTAAGGGCTAATACTAACTTGAATGGACCCCACCTCTTGGCCAGAGCATAAGATTGCATCGGATCTTGAAGTACTCTTGTGGATACCCAAATACACCATTTCTTTTTAGTTTCAGAACTTCAACTGGTCCTTACCAATCCTCAACAATGTTGCTAACCTCTCATCACAGTAATACAAATCCACGGAATTGATAGGGCCTAGCATGAGACACAGGAGAATCCCAAAGCCGCTCGTACTTTTCTAGTGTGGGCGAAAGTCGAAGTTTTTGAAGAAGAAGCACCTCATATCGAGAATCATAGAATTGGCTTAAAGCCACAAGAGCATCTTCTTGAACATTCAATCTGCAAGAGCCTACGGATATTCCCATATGCTAAGTCGAAGGAATCCTCTCAATTGGACCCATAAGAAGTGCACATTTGCCTCGGGCTACCAACATCCACTTTCTTCACAATCGGGAGGCGAAGAGTAAGTGAAGCTTTGCTACTTGATTCCATTTTGACACACCTATGACAAGATGATGCATTATTCAGGTGGTCCTTGACAAGCAAATGCAAATGAGATGCTCTATGAATGCATGAGTTGCGAGAATCTTAAGCTTTATGCAATGCGGGAATGTATGCAAATGACGATGATGCTTTATGAAAATGCAAGGTTAGAAAAAACTTTATTTGCGATAACTCGGGTTTCCTTTTTTGAAAGTGCGGACCGTAATCGCTTCATATAGACCGGTAGGAGAAAGCTACATCAAGAACTCTTTCTTCCCTTTTTGAAATAAAGTGGGTCATATGTCGCTTTGTACGGAACGGCAAAAGAAAAGGCTACAACGGCAACCCTTTCTCTTTTTTTTTTTGAAAATCTTTTTTTTTTTAGGAAAGACATGTCTAAACTACAATGCAACACACAATTTGTATGTCCTCGTGTCCTACAAAGGTGGGAATCCTAAGTTCTAGGCAACTTCAAAGGTTCCTCCCATGTAGTTCTAATTCACACCCTCACAATGGCTACCAGAGCTATAGAATCCTCATGCCGACATCCACAAATGTAGAGAACTACCAAGTGTGAAGCGTCATGAGAAAGCGTACTCTGGTTGAGACTTTCATGAGTGTCGATGCACAAAGGTCTCGAATGATAGTCACTAATCGTCTCCACTCTCCTAGGTATTTGTTGGATCCGGGTATAGGAGCCCACTCATAACATACAAAATGTAAGGTGTGAAAGTGTGTGATTGAGGACATACTTTCTAAAATCTACCCTCCCCACCTGCAAGGAAAAAGCCAGACCAGTCCAGATAGAAGCAAACAGTAACATGTCGTCTACCCTAAGGTTTAGCATCACTTCAAAACAAATGAACTAACCTAAGGTGTCATCAACAACCATATATAGCTTACCTCAAGAAAAGGAGCAGAGAAGAAGGGATTATAATAGATGGGGGAAAGCATGCATAATTACAAGCATATGAAGAAAGAAAAGGAAAAAGGTAAGGAAATGAAGAAGTAAAACGAAAAATAATTCAAATCAAACATTTTGAACCACACAACGGATTAATTAGGTTTGACCCACTTATTTTTTTTTTTTTTTTAAAAAAATTTCCCCAGTGAAGTCGCCAGCTGTTGCGCCCGAAAAAGTCCCCGAGGGAGAACCTTCCTTGTTTACAACTTTTCTAAAAGAAATCGATCAATGAAGCCGCCACTAATATTTATTAAGGAAAATATTAGGAAAACCTTTGAAAGCCATTGGTCTTTGAAAACTCGAGATGTAGGTTGGGAATTCGGTTAGGTGTGGGAAGGTATTAGCACCACACACCTCTTTCTACCGAAAGGAACCATTAATTCGATGTGTGGTTTGGATTGTTTGATTTGAAATAAATCGTTCTACTTTTTCTTTTCCTTTTTATTTGAAAGAGTTTTTAGAAAACAAGGGAGAAAGAAATCTTTTTGGGATCTTTGAAAAGTGAAACTAAACTAAGATTTTTTTAAAGAGTGCTTGACGGGATGTGACCGCTCCTACGTACCCTCAATGAGATGAGGATCAAAGCTACGTAGTTCTTGGTTCGTTTTGAAAATATTTTTGGTTATCTTTGAAAAGCGGAACAAAACAAAGATTTTTTGAAAAGGGTGCTTGACGGGACATGAACCGGTCCTCACGTACCTCATTTGGTGAGGATCAAAGCTACGTAGTTCTTGTTTTTGTGCGCGTCAAAACGGCTTTTGAGATTGAGTTTTGGAGTTTTTGAAATAAGACTCGAGTGTTCGCGAACATCAAACAAGCAAAGGCTTGAGTGGCATTCGGTATTAACTCGAAAGAAAAGAGGGGTTGGGTAGGTAATCAAACAAGCGGTGGCTTCAGTGATTACAAGCGACAACGTTGTTTTATTCTTTTTTGAAAATATTTTGAAAGAATCGAGAGCCTTAGTGATAATTATCACTAATGGCTCGTGTTATTTTGGAAGTTTGCATTGATTTTTGTTATTTAAGGTGTAGGAGCTTTCATGATAGTCAAGCAAGCGGAGGCTTGGTGAGTGACTATCACTAATAACTCCTCATTAGCGATCAAACAAGCAATGGCTTCGAGTGATGGCTAATGATTTATTTAAGAAAATGCCTTAGGGTTTTTATTTGGGAAAACATTTAATTTTGGGTTTGAAAAGAAGTAGAACATTACAAATCCTTTTTCAAGTCAAAACCGAGGCAACAAGGAGAACACAAACAAAGCAACCATAAAGAGTATTCACAAGTTGCTATGAACAATCGAATACATGATTAAGCAAGCATGTGGGTGTATGAGTACACAATTATGGAATGCAAGGCATAGCATTATTGAATGCATGATTAGGCAAGTATATGAATGCATGAGTATACAATTATGGAATGCAAGGCATAGCATTATTGAATGCATGATTTGTCAAGTGTGTGAATGCATGAGTATACAATTATGGAATGCAAGGCATAACATTATTGAATGCATGAGCATTTGGAAAAGAGTGCAAGACATAGTGTTAGTGAATGCATGAACATGTGAAAATGAATGCAAGATATAGCATTATTGAATGCCTGAGCATTTGGAAAAGAGTGCAAGACATGAAATTAATATATATGCATGAACATGTAAGAAGGTATGGGAATGCAAGAAATATTTCCATACTTTGCATTTCATCATTTGTGCCTACCTTCTTACATGTTCATGCATTCCCATACCTTCTTACATCATGAAATGCAAAGTATGGAAATATTTCTTGCATTCCCATACCTTCTTACATGTTCATGCATATATATTAATTTCATGTCTTGCACTCTTTTCCAAATGCTCAGGCATTCAATAATGCTATATCTTGCATTCATTTTCACATGTTCATGCATTCACTAACACTATGTCTTGCACTCTTTTCCAAATGCTCATGCATTCAATAATGTTATGCCTTGCATTCCATAATTGTACACTCATGCATTCACACACTTGACAAATCATGCATTCAATAATGCTATGCCTTGCATTCCATAATTGTATACTCATGCATTCATATACTTGCCTAATCATGCATTCAATAATGCTATGCCTTGCATTCCATAATTGTGTACTCATACACCCACATGCTTGCTTAATCATGTATTCGATTGTTCATAGCAACTTGTGAATACTCTTTATGGTTGCTTTGTTTGTGTTCTCCTTGTTGCCTCGGTTTTGACTTGAAAAAGGATTTGTAATGTTCTACTTCTTTTCAAACCCAAAATTAAATGTTTTCCCAAATAAAAACCCTAAGGCATTTTCTTAAATAAATCATTAGCCATCACTCGAAGCCATTGCTTGTTTGATCGCTAATGAGGAGTTATTAGTGATAGTCACTCGAAGCCTCTGCTTGCTTGACTATCATGAAAGCTCCCACACCTTAAATAACAAAAATCAATGCAAACTTCCAAAATAACACGAGCCATTAGTGATAATTATCACTAAGGCTCTCCAGTTCTTTCAAAATATTTTCAAAAAAAAGAATAAAACAACGTTGTCGCTTGTAATCACTCGAAGCCACTGCTTGTTTGATTACCGGCCCCAACCCTCTTTTCTTTCGAGTTAATACCGAATGCCACTCGAAGCCTTTGCTTGTTTGGTGTTCGCGAACACTCGAGTCTTATTTCAAAAACTCCAAAACTCAATCTCAAAAGCCGTTTTCAGACGCACAAAAAACAAGAACTACGTAGCTTTGATCCCTCAGCCAGTGAGGGTACGTAGGACCGGGTTCATGTCCCGTCAAGCACCATTTTCAAAAAAATCTTTGTTTTGTTCCGCTTTTCAAAGATAACCAAAAATATTTTCAAAACCAGAACCAAGAACTACGTAGCTTTGATCCCTCATCTCATTGAGGGTACGTAGGAGCGGGTCACATCCCGTCAAGCACTCTTTTAAAAAAATCTTAGTTTAGTTTCACTTTTCAAAGATCCCAAAAAGATTTCTTTCTCCCTTGTTTTCTAAAAAACTCTTTCAAATAAAAAGGAAAAGAAAAAAAGTAGAACGATTTATTTCAAATCAAACAATCCAAACCACACATCGAATTAATGGTTCCTTTCTAGAGAAAGGAGGTGTGGGTGCTAATACCTTCCCACACCTAACCGAATTCCGAACCTACATCTCTCGAAGTTTTCGAAAGACCATGGCTTTCAAAAGGTTTTCCTAATATTTTCCTTAATAAATATTAGTGGCGGCTTCATTGATCGATTTCTTTTAGAAAAGTTGTAAACGAGGAAGGTTCTCCCTCGGGGACTTTTTCGGGCGCAACAGTGTTCTTATTGGAGTTTTGGCGGCGTTTCGTGCATGGACTAAAAGTACATAGTGTTGTGAGGTAAGAGATGAGAATACATACCTTAAGTTGAGACTTAGGAGCTGTAGTAAACCATGCCTTGTTGGAAACATTCAGAATTAACGTGCTTCTATAAAGCCTACTATAGAATGATTAGTAATTGTGAAAAGTAGATTAATTATTTGTATGAGATACGACTTGGATTTCAAGCTTATGAAGTGAGCTTTAAGATATGGGGGTTTCATTGAATAAACCCATAGTGATTGTCACTGAGACTATCTTATTTGATTGTGTTGGGTAGTCGAGTTAAACTTTGGTGACTTCGAGATAATAGTTTTAGTACAGAGTTAGAGTGTAGAGATGTGTGCATTGCTCCAGGGAAATCTAGCTGAATTCGGAGAATTTGAGACAGAATATAGAATAAAGGATAACAACCCTTAGAACAACAAAGACTTCTAGTGGAGGAATACTTTTTTGTTGTTGGCTTGGAATCGTTGGAATTTCGAGGACGAAATTCTTTTAAGGGGGGGAGAGTTGTAACACCCCGAAAAATAAAATAAAATAATTTAATTAGTTTAATTAATTTGATTAGTAGAATAATTAATTTTAGTTGAAGTGTGAGATAATTAAAATTAAAGGGGAATATCATGTTTTGTGTAGGAGTGGGATCGAGTAGTAGTGGGGGTGTAGCTGTGAGCCCAATGCGTGAAAGGCCCACAGCTTAAACCCCAAGGGTTATGCGAAACCCTCATTCCCAACTCATTCAGAGAAGAAAAATGGAATTGAGAGAGAGTGAGAAGGGGAATTTCGCAAGTTCTCAAGGCTGTGATCGTGTGTTGCTGTAGTTACCCTTCGGCGTTTCCAATCGTCTTCTTCGGAGCTTACGTTTAAGAGGTAAGGGTGAGCGTTTCGGTTTAACATGATTAAGTATATAGTGGGGTTTGTGGGGTTTGTGGGATTTGATTTTTGTGGCTGAGATTGATGATGTTTGATGATTTCGTATTGTTGAAGAGTTTGGTTGATTTTGATGAAATTGGGATTGTTGATAAATTCGATATATTGTGTGATGTTTGATGAATTGAAATTGTTGGAGAGCTTTGATGTTGTCTTGCTGAATTTACTGTTGTGTTGCATGAATTAATGAATTGTTAGAATAAAATTTGATGGATTTGGAGGCTTGAAATGATGAATGATTCAGTTTTGATGTTGGGGATGATTGGGGAAGAATTCATGATGTGAACATAGTTGGGTAGGATACTGAATTTCTGCATTTTCTGCACGTTACGCCGCTTAGCTTTACGCCCGATTGCGCTGCGCATCACGCCCCAAGCGCAGGTGAGATGCACAGCTAGTGTGCGTTCACCTTGTCGCGCCCGGTCGCGCCTGACTCGCGCTCCGGAGCGCAAGTCACTGTTTTACACTGTTTTTCACTGTTTTCTTTAAAATACTGTCACATTTTTGAAAAATTGATATCTTGCGAATCAGGAACCCGATTGAGGTGTTCTAAGATGCGTTGGAAAGCTTATTCAGAGGCCTAACTTAATATTCTATTTTTAAGGCAAAATAAAATGTTTTGGGGTAGCTGTTATACGAATGAAATGCTGCTGTATGCCTAAAAGTAAAGTGTTGTAAGGTTTTTGAAAAAAATAATTGATATCTTGCGAACCGGGAACCCGATTGAGGTGTTCTAAGATGCGTTGGAAAGCTTATTCAGAGGCCTAACTGAATATTCTACTTTTAAGGCAAAATAAACTGTTTTGTGGTAGCTGATATAAGAATGAAATGTTATACTATTAGTGTGCTAATTGACTATGGCTAGACTGTGGTTTACCACTGAGGTCAGAATTTCTTTCGTTGGTGTATTTACAAGGGCATCACTGAGAGTCTTGCTAATGTGGCCAATGCCTGTTGCAAGTAGTATCAGTTACCTGAGTAATCCCATAGTCAATCAGTTCACTATTTTATAACACACTAAGCTAAAAGACAATTGAACTATATACATTTATATATGCTCAATGATGATGTGAAAAAGGATGACTGTGATGATGTTGTTATATGATTTTGACGAATATGATGAGTTCACTCTATGAGTGATTATGATGATGATATATACATATAAATATATATGATATTGATAACTATGACGAATACACTCTATGAGTGTTTTATGATGATGATGATGATGAGTAATCCAGGTGAGTGTTTGATGAATTGCACATGTGTTCATAGAGTCTCATGGCATGTGCATACTAAGACGAATAGGCTTCGGCCTCCAAAGGATTTAATAGGCTTCGCCTCTTATGACGAATAGGCTTGCCTCTTATTATGATTTAGTATGGTACCATCATGCATATGCCCAGGTGTGGGTTGCATTTACATGCATATTCATGACTGTGACTTGTTGTCAAATTGTGGTTTGAGTTGGTGTTTAGCGATGATGTTTTGGTGTTGATAATGATGTTGTATGATTGGTCGCCTTCATTACTTTACTATGTGCTTGATTATGTTTTGTTGAAATTCTCACCCCTTCTGCTTGGAATGTTGCTCTTTTGTGGCAACGCCGCAGTAAATCATGAGTGAAGGTATTGCTTTGCTTTCTTTGATAGTCGTCGGGATGTCTGTCGAGTCGCTCTCTGATACTGTAGCACCTAGGGGCGTAGTTTAAGTTTGTTAGTTTATTAATTAACTGCTTAATGATTTTATGGTTGATGTGCGACGTGTCTGAGTGGTTTTGGCGAGTGATGATTCTTATTCCGCTGTGACGAAGAATTCCTTTTGTTTTGGAGTTTAATTTTTATGACGGTGGTTTTACTGCACAAACTTTAATGAGTGCAAATGATGAGTTTTTATGACGAGGTAGCATTTCTTTTCTACCAATTAAATTAATATTTTTGAAAAGGAAATTACTCTGATAATGACGTGTAAATTGAGGGGTAGAAAAGGGGTGTTACACGTGCCCTTGCTGCCGGTGTTGTGTGCAGGTGGTGCCACACTGTTAGGCGCCAAATGTCTGATGTGTTGCTTAGTTGTTTTGGTCGACTTGGCGCGCGATCTTTGCGCTTTCTTTGGCGTAGTCTTTGCTCGACGTTGTCCAAAGTGTCTAAGTGCAGTTTTGCTTATTTTGACTGTTCCGTGTCGGTGACTTAAAATAGTCTAATTAATTGGTGTTGGTGTTGGTGTAACTGGTAGATTAATTGCTAGCCTTAGAGCTATAATTGGAGGTGTGTTAAGTGGTGATGTTTCTAATGGGAAATTAGTTTCTCTCTCTTGGCGATGGTTCCACAATAGGGAAACTCTTCTTGTTCATACTATGGGTGATTTGTTGATCCTGTAGATTGTATATCTAAGAGGTGGTTTGGACTGTTGTGTTTTTCCTGTTTTTTCGGTGTTGCTTTTCAATCCTATATATATGGGTTGAGTACTCCTTGTGCTAAACTATTTTAGTATATATATATATATCTATCAAAATAAAACTCTCTTTCTTTAAATGGTACGACCTTATACATACATATGCATATGCAAATTTGAGAGTAGAAGATGTTCTGAAGGAGAAAAGAAAACACTATCTATATCATAAAGATTATGATATTGTAATTGTGGTTTTATTTGGTTTGAACCTGCACCCCAGCACATCAAATGTCTCTCAACTTAGGAGAAAATATCATTTCGAATTAACAGCTACAAAAATCAACATAATTAAATAATTGCACCTCCAAAATATATTTCTTATAATAAGCCAGTGCTTCCAAATGGATTGTTATTATGTGAGTGAGAAACAGGATTCACGGGAAACGCCCCATACCCCGCTTCTTCAAAGGGGTTTCCTGGGTTCATCAACAAATGCTGCTGTTTTTGTAGCTGATAACGTTGATGAGAAACAAATGGATTTATTTGCTGTTGAGGAGGAGGAATACTGCTTGAAAAAGAAAAAGGATCATGCACTTCAAATGGATTTGGAGCTGGAGCTGGTACTCCATACACTGGTTGCTTTGCAGATCTATATGCTCCTTCATCGTATAAGCTGTTAAGAGTTAGAGAATCCAATCCACCAGCCTGATATTCAATAAGAGAGAATTATTAACAAAGCTGAAGCTAGATATATAAATTTACAGTGATGTCAATCTATACTAGAAAACGCACAATCACTTAAAGGACCTACCAATTGTCTCTCATTATTGACTGAAGAAATATTTGAACTTGAGGTGGTGAGCAGGGCTAGCTCCCATCCAATTGTGTCAAAAGCTGATGTAGTGCCTATACATGCACAAAACAGTTGCATTTCCTGGGTAAGGGAAATGGACAAAACAGTATCACTTTTGGAAAAAACTTAGAAACAAAAGCTCACCAGTTTCTGTGGGGACTATGGTTAAGGCAAGAGCATTTCTTTGTTCTACTGATGATGCAGCAGGTGTATTGTCATTCAACCCCTGCAATGAGGACAAGCATAAATAAAGTTGTGTAGACAAACATACCATGAGGTCCACGACATAACTGAACCTTTTGTTTCAAAGTTTTACCAGTAAGTCTCCAGTTTCAAAATACTTGTGAAATGGTGCAGGTGCAGGCTCAGGCACAGAATTTGAGACAACAACATCACTGACAGGAACTGATGGCTCATGTTCTTCAGATGATTTATTGTCTTCGATGGCGGGATCATCATCTGGGCTGTAAGTCAACTGCAACTGTTGATAAAGACGAAGATTAGTGGTCCAGAACTTAAATCCAATAGCAATAACGAAGATAATACATTGATGACAGGCTGATATTAATCAAAACCAAAACAAACACAAGCTAAGACAAAGGAACTATGACAAACATGCTTTGTATGAACACAATAAATGGTACTAACCAATGGCTCAGTTGGAACGGTAACCACCCGTGGTGCCTGATTTATGTAGTCTTCCATGGTAGTAAGAAAAGATTGTGGAGGCTAAAAAACATCAACAATGCAAACTGTAACGCCCGAAAATAATTTGAATATTTATTTAATTAATTACTTAGGAGTTAAGTGGTTAGTCATATTTAATTAAATGAATTAGGTGTTTTAATTAAATATGGAGGTGAGAGATAATAAATAAGAGAGTGTTGATGTTTTAAGTTAGGGAGTAGTTGAATTAATGGAGGGGGGGTGCGAATAGAGGCCCAAATCCACTTGGGCCCAATTGTATGTTGGATTAAATGAATGAAAAGAAGGAAAAGAATGCATCGAAGGGGAAGGGAAAGCTGGGAACCGAAGCTGGAAAGAAAGAAAGGAAGAAGAGAGGGTGAGGGCGTGAGAGAGAGTTGGGAGCATAACTTTTGATCCTTTCAATGAATCTCCTCCATTCTTGTTCCATTTCATTCCTTGTGTGTCTCTCAACAAAACCATACCAATTTTAGCTGCAAAAACTCCCCCTTTCTCAAACCCCCAAATCGAACCCTAGAGAGAGAAAGAAGAGAAATCGTGAAATTGGAAAGAAGTGAAGAAGAGGAGGCTCGCTTGGTTGGTGTTTCTGGTTGAAGTGCTTGAAGACTTGTTTGGTTTTTCAATTTTACAAGGTTAGGGGATTCTCCTTTATGTTTATAATAGCTAGTATGATAGGTTTTATATGTGGAATGGCTTTAATAATAACTTGTTGTGTGATTGTGTGTTGATGACATGTTGATTGAGGTTTGGAATGTGTGTGTTACTCATAACATGTTAATTGTTGTTGTGAAAACATGAATTGTGACTTATGCATAGTGTATGTTTGGTGGAATGGTCATATGAGGGTAAGTATGTGAATATGATGAATCGTTGGTAATAAAGTAATAATTAGGTGTGTGTGTGGTGGGGAAAATGAATTGTTGAATAATAAATTAGTTTTGAAGTAAATTGGTGAAGGGTGTTGGAAGGGGCGCCAAATGCCTAGCATTTAGGCGCCATGTTGTTGTATTTTGTGAGCATGCGTGAGTCTTGCGGGGGAGGCGCCAATTCCTTAGGAATATGGCGCCAAAGTTCTTGAAAGGTGGCGAGGATGGGAGTACAGGCGCCATTTCACGAGAAATTGGCGCTGGTGGAGTGTTTAGAAATGGGCGTGAGGTGGTCTTTGGTAGGCGCCATTTGCTAGGCAAATAGGCGCCTGTGGTTCTCGCTTTGGCGTGGTGTTCGGGCTTGGCGCGTGGGGGCGCCGATTCTTTGGGCAACTTGGCGCTGTGTCCGAAATGGTGTCTTTGCGCGCCATCTTGCGCGTCGCGCAAACTTACGCGCAAAATGGGCAAGGCTTGATCAAGATCGCGCGCCATCTTGCGCGCGCGTCCTGCAGCGTAAGTTCACAAGCGCAAGCACACCTCTCACCGGGGACGAAACTTTGAGAGTTAGAAGCGACTCCATCCGCGCGCCATCTTGCGCGCTTCTTCTCTAGCGCGCCGGTGTGCGCGCCTCGATGGGGATCTTCCAAAACTCAGGTCTTTGAATTCCTAAGTTCTCTAAATTAATTATTGGTGTGTCGAAATGGTCCTATAGTGAGGAGAAAACCCTACATGGGGTGGTGTTGGTTCTTAGGTGAGAATTAATAAATACTTGGTGAGGTGATGCTAAATATTTGGTGAAGAGATGCTAAATGATCGGTGAGGTGGTGTTGATAATTTATGATGTGATAATAAATAATTGATGTGGTGTGCTTGGTGTGGAGTGATGCATTGTCATAAAGTCGCATGAATCATATGCATGGCTTCCCGACAACAGTGATGGAATACCTTCGGGGAGGTGATGGAATACCGCCTTCTGAGGTGATGGAATACCTTCGGGAGGTGATGGAATACCGCCGGGGAGGTGATGAGATACCCGACGGGGTGGTGAGGTGAATATGGATCCACATGCATGTTGCATACATGCATATAATCATACATTCCTAGTTGTTTGTTAATGTCCAATTAATCATTATGGTTGCTTGCGTGATATCTCATGTGATTGGTAAATGCCTTGTTCTGTGAATCTCTATTGCTAGCTAGTTCTTACTATACGGCTTATTTTACTTGTTATAATTTATGTAAAGAGACTCACCCTAGCATTTCTTGTTGCCTGCTCTCGTGGCGACAAACAGGTGATTCCGAGTGATGGTCTTTGTGCCACGGGTTTTATTGAGTCACTCGATAGTAACACCGGGGTTTGGGGTCTCAGTATTATTTAGTTGTGGTTATGTATTGAACCTATTTTGAACTATGTATTGAGTATGTGAACTCCGCTTATTTTCCATTTGTCTTTGCGATCTATTTGATGGATTACTGTAAACACTAAACAGGTTATTTTAGATGGATTTGACCATGAGACTATGTTATGCATTTATGCAATTGATGAATTTGAATTTGTTAAATATGTGTGACGTCTTTTTCATTAAATGTACCACCCTCTTCGAGGTGCGTGGAAAGATTTTGAAAACTCCGATTTTAGTTAATTGAATTAGCTTTAAATATAAGGGGGTGTTACATTAGTGGTATCAGAGCAGTTCGGTCCGTCCGGCCAAGTTGTCGAGTCTGTTAACCCTCGAGTCTTAGTACTCGTTCTAAAATCATAATTATATTGCTGCGTATTACTGTTAACTTTGTTGGTTTGCTAAATCGCTGACGTGCCTTGCGACTTATTTGTTGGATTACGATTGCAAGTTATATAGTATTATTGAGGTACATGTGACCGAATCGTGGCAGAATCGTGATTGTAGCATTGATTTTGTCTGCTTCGCGGATCATGTTATGCAGATCATTGAGGTATGTGTGATTGGAAGAGCATTTTAACGACGTCCAAGGAGTAGGAATCGTGACGACGCCTTCGTACTCTGGACTGTGTTAAAAAGCCCTTCAATGTGAAAAGTGTAAATTTTGAAAAGACGTAGTTTTGTGACCTTGATTAAATTGGATGCGTGAGTAGGAGGGACTGATCACCCCGATAACTCATTTCCCAATGAAAGAGGCGACAATAACTCGTAATTATTATAAATTTTGAATATATACTAATTTCAACTTGATTGATTGAGTGGTGTGTGCAAGCTGATTGACTATTAACTTTTGGAAAAATAGGTACCTTATGGGCGTTTGAGTTTGATTTGGGGTTTGGTAATAGGAAGATGTCAGAATAGAGATTGACACTTTAGATTTGAAGTTCATGCAAAGAAAATAGAGCATGCCTTTTTGGAAAAGTTTAGAAATATGGTAGTCGAGGGAGTGCCTATATAGGATCTAGATGATAGTGTATAGCTTTGATGGTTAGATGATTAAAAAAAAAAACATTCGGTACGAAAAGTAGGAATGCCGAGCTGAGGAAGGCATTGTTTGTAGTTGAATATGGATTGACGTAAGATAGGAGCATTAGTACTTAAATGATTTCTATGGCGTAGTTCCCTATCAATAAATTAATGGTGTTTGGATAATCGAGTGAGACTTTGGTGACCTGAAAATAGAGTTTTGGTACAAAGTAAAAGGCGTAGATTGAGTATGCCTAAGGGTAGCTATTTGAGTTAGGTGTATTATGATCGAGGTATGTACTGTAGAGGTGAAGAGGTATTAAGGGTGTTGTAACCTTCGTGAAATTCTTAATGAGTGTTGGACTAGTTGTGTATGGAAAGTGTTTAGTAGTTGGCTTAAGTATGATCATAGTATGAAGATCAAAGGAAGAGGAAGGTTAGGTACATAGGACTACATATGAACGAGGTGTGGTTGTTCAACCATAGGTGTGTTGAAGTGTAATATGCGTGTGACGTAATATGTGGGAGTCAAAGTAATGTAGTACCGAGGTTTAGGTGCACGTTTGAATAGTAAGGGGTAGTGAAGCTTACCGTGACGTAGTGTAGAGAACCGAGGTGCCAAAAGAGTGTACCAAGCATTGTGTAGTGTAATGGCCGAGGTTAGGGAGTGCTTAGGTGTATTGTGCCTAAGTGTAGTGGATAGGCAATATTTGAAGGATTGTTTGTTGAATCTTGTTACCCTTGATCGATGGATTTGCTATAGGTTGATTGTTCTCAGTAATGCACATGAATTTAATTTTGATTTGTGCTAAAATTATTTTGAAGTTATGTCTCAATGAAATGCGGTGCTTGGTTGTAACAATTAAGGTTAGGACTCGCGTGTAGTCTCCTTTTTGGCAAAATGAAATGATTGACTTTTCTAACTTCCGAGTTTACGCTGGAAACTAAATTTTGAAATAGTAAGCGGTTGTTTGTGTGGCAACATGTTCGTGATTATAATAAGATTTGGGGTTGCGTATAGTTTTCCCTTTTTGGACAACACCGTGAGTTATATGATTTTCAAAAAGAAACGGTTTTGGAAATTGGAGTTTCGTGAATTCTCGAGTCATTTTGGAGAAATTATGTTTGTTTGGAACTTAGAATGAAACCATAAAGATTTGATTGTTTAATTGTTATGTTTGAATATGGTTTTCGATTGTGGGTCATGTTAGTTGAATTTACAAATCTTTTGGGAAAAGCGTAAATTTTGTATATGCGCTTGAGTACTTGAAGTTGAATTGAGATATGAGGTATGATATGTTCTGGTTTTAATTGATGTTTTGGACTGGTTATACAGTAAAAATTATTTTTGGGATGTCCATATTACGGAGGAAACTCTGCTAGAATTTTCGTTAGAAATTTTGATACATGTTCAAGGTAGTAATTGCATCGTGTGGTTAGATGGTAAATGAAATTGAGAAAATGTTAGAGTGGTGTTAACTAAGTACGGATGCCGAGATCCGTGAGTGAGTGTGCCGAGATGCCGTTTGATGTTAACATAATTCGAGATTGTTGCTAAGCACCGTGAGTGCGGTTGTTGTGGAACTCGATGTGGAATTATTAGTAATGACGACGAGTAGCTCAATTAGATGAATGAGATAGGTTGGATTAGGAGGCCGAGTTCGAAGTGAGCACCAGAGATTGGAAGTTTAAAGAGGGTAAGCAAATCACAAATCGTAGTTGAGGGTATAGTGCCCCGTGCATCGGGATAGATGGTAGCCGAGTAGTCGAGTAGGATCTGGATACCCTACAAAAGTTAGAATATCTGCTAAGGGTAAGAGTGTAGAGAAGGTGCGTGGTTTGATACCGTAGTGTAAGATAGATTATGATGAGTACGGTTAGAGGTGAGAAGGAGTTGGGTATTGCTTGTGAGTATTTTCGAGGACGAAAATATTCTAAGTGGGAGAGTTATAATGCTTGAAAATAATTTGAATATTTATTTAATTAATTACTTAGGAGTTAAGTGGTTAGTCATATTTAATTAAATGAATTAGGTGTTTTAATTAAATATGGAGGTGAGAGATAATAAATAAGAGAGTGTTGATGTTTTAAGTTGGGGAGTAGTTGAATTAATGGAGGGGGTGCGAATAGAGGCCCAAATCCACTTGGGCCCAATTGTATGTTGGATTAAATGAATGAAAAGAAGGAAAAGAATGCATCGAAGGGGAAGGGGGAAAGCTGAGGAACCAGTTTGGAAAGAAAGAAAGGAAGAAGAGAGGGTGAGGCGTGAGAGAGAGTTGGGAGCATAACTTTTGATCCTTTCAATGAATCTCCTCCATTCTTGTTCCATTTCATTCCTTGTGTGTCTCTCAACAAAACCATACCAATTTTAGTGCAAAAAACTCCCCTTTCTCAAACCCCCAAATCGAACCCTAGAGAGAGAAAGAAGAGAAATCGTGAAATTGGAAAGAAGTGAAGAAGAGGAGGCTCGCTTGGTTGGTGTTTCGGTTGAAGTGCTTGAAGACTTGTTTGGTTTTTCAATTTTACAAGGTTGTGGGATTCTCCTTTATGTTTATAATAGCTAGTATGATAGGTTTTATATGTGGAATGGCTTTAATAATAACTTGTTGTGTGATTGTGTGTTGATGACATGTTGATTGAGGTTTGGAATGTGTGTGTTACTCATAACATGTTAATTGTTGTTGTGAAAACATGAATTGTGACTTATGCATAGTGTATGTTTGGTGGAATGGTCATATGAGGGTAAGTATGTGAATATGATGAATTGTTGGTAATAAAGTAATAATTAGGTGTGTGTGTGGTGGGGAAAATGAATTGTTGAATAATAAATTAGTTTTGAAGTAAATTGGTGAAGGGTGTTGGAAGGGGCGCCAAATGCCTAGCATTTAGGCGCCATGTTGTTGTATTTTGTGAGCATGCGTGAGTCTTGCGGGGAGGCGCCAATTCCTTAGGAATATGGCGCCAGTTTCTTGAAAGGTGGCGAGGATGGGAGTGCAGGCGCCATTTCACGAGAAATTGGCGCTGGTGGAGTGTTTAGAAATTTGGCGTGAGGGTGGTCTTTGGGTAGGCGCCATTTGCTAGGCAAATAGGCGCCCGTGGTTCTCGCTTTGGGTGTGGTGTTCGATTTGGTGCGTGTGGCGGGGGCGCGATTCTTTGGGCAACTTGGCGCCCGTGTCCGAAATGGTGTCTTTGCGCGCCATCTTGCGCGTCTTGGCGCAAACTTACGCGCAAAATGGGCAAGGCTTGATCAAGATCACGCGCCCTTCTTGCGCTACAAGCGTCCTCACAGCGTAGTTCGCGCGCACACCTCTCACCGGGGACGTAAACTTTGAGAGTTAGAGCGACCTATCCGCGCGCCCATCTTGCGCGCGCCTTCTCTCTTCTCACGCGCCAAAGGCGCGCGCTCCAGCGGGGATCTTCCAAAACTCAGTCGTTGAATTCCTAAGTTCTCTAAATTAATTATTGGTGTGTCAGAATGGTCCTATAGTGAGGAGAAAACCCCTATGGGGTGGTGTTGGTTCTTAGGTGAGAATTAATAAATACTTGGTGAGGTGATGCTAAATATTTGGTGAAGAGATGCTAAATGATCGGTGAGGTGGTGTTGATAATTTATGATGTGATAATAAATAATTGATGTGGTGTGCTTGGTGTGGAGTGATGCATTGTCATAAAGTCGCATGAATCATATGCATGGCTTCGGCCAACAGGTGATGGAATACCCTTCGGGGAGGTGATGGAATACCCTTCGGGGAGGTGATGGAATACCCTTCGGGGAGGTGATGGAATACCCTTCGGGGAGGTGATGAGATACCCGACGGGGTGGTGAGGTGAATATGGATCCACATGCATGTTGCATACATGCATATAATCATACATTCCCTAGCTGTTTGTTAATGTCCAATTAATCTGTTATGGTTGCTTGCGTGATATCTCATGTGATTGGTAAATGCCTTGTTCTGTGAATCTCTATTGCTAGCTAGTTCTTACTATACGGCTTATTTTACTTGTTATAATTTATGTAAAGAGACTCACCCTAGCATTTCTTGTTGCTCGCTCGTGGCGACAAACAGGTGATTCCGAGTGATGGTGCTGTGCCTCAGGGTTTTATTGAGTCACTCGATAGTAACACCGGGGTTTGGGGTCTCGATATTATTTAGTTGTGGTTATGTATTGAACCTATTTTGAACTATGTATTGAGTATGTGAACTCCGTTTATTTTCCGCCGTCTTTCGCGATCTATTTGATGGATTATCAAACACTAAACAAAGTTATTTTAGATGGATTTGACCATGAGACTATGTTATGCATTTATGCAATTGATGAATTTGAATTTGTTAAATATGTGTGACGTCTTTTTCATTAAATGTACCACCCTCTTCGAGGTGCGTGGAAAGATTTTGAAAACTCCGATTTTAGTTAATTGAATTAGCTTTAAATATAAGGGGGTGTTACACAAACAATCAGAGAAGATTGAAACAGAGAACTTGTTATAACAAAATTGATACAATAAGAAAACGTACCTCTCTTAAAACAGGGAACTGAAAATTCTTAGCAAGCTCCAACCTTTTGCAAATTTCGTAGAAATCAGAGAGACTTGCTGCCTGCAATGACTTGGGCACTTCAGTACAAGCATTAAGAATAAGAACATATATTGCAAACGCTTAGTGGCCCAAAATAATCACCTGCTGAACCGCACGTTTGTAGATGTCAAGAGCATGCATAGCTTCGTGTCTGGACATTTCAAAAAACTACATGGAAAGCAAGAAATTATCAGTTCTTGTTTGAACTTGATACACATAATATACATGACCATATGCCAGTTTACCTTATCAACAAGATTGATAATTCCGTCATTAATTGCACAATAAATCTTAAAGCTCTCTTTTAGTACCTAAAATAAGCATAAGAACCAGATCAATAAGAAAAATAAGAATTTTAAAAGACATCTAACATAATGAAATTTGATTTTTGAAAACTATATACTTCAGTACAAATGAACAAATATTTCAAAGAGAAAAAGCATTTATAACATCTCACAACTCAAGAGGATGATTATTAAATTTTGAATCTAGAAATTTACAACAACCTAGTATGATCATTGCAAACAATTTATCACTCCATCTGCTGTCCCTTTCCAAATACAGTGTTCTAGATGAATGTGAATTAAAGTTAAACCTGACATCGCCAAGGACCTATGAAACCCAGATACTACAAAAACAGAAACACATTGGTATCATGCCTATGTCGTATCTTGATTTTTAAACATTTCTCATATCCCTGTATCTGTACCGTATTGAGTATCGGGCTTCTTAGCCAAGGACCCAACATGGAGGAGGACACTAATAGTCCCCACATCTTTTAAAGAATCAGAAAATAGTTCAGATGTTGGAAAGTTCTTTTCTTCAATGGATCAACAGTTAACATTTCCATTGTTATAGAAACAAAAAGGAAAATATTCCATTTTTATAGATAAAGAGACATTCAGTACATACCAGGGTCAGGGCATACTGTATTACATAGTTGCTAACAGCCGCTCCTTCTGGCTGAAAAGTTGCAGCATACAATCAGTTAGAACTATTTGAAATACGGAAACTAATAAAACCATATGAATGAGTAAGAATGTAAAGTAAACTGGTAATATGAGTGAGGGAGAGAGAGAGAGATCATGAATGTCCACTTATCCACAAGTTTCACAACATTACCCGACAACCAATAAGACGATAGAGCAGTTGCTGCAAAGCAGGCAACTGCTCCAATAGCTCCTCTCTACCCAAATCCCTGGTTCTACTGTAGCCCTGCTTGGAGAACAAACAAACATGAAAACTTCTACAAGAGTTAAATATTTACATGATGAAAGCAACACATTTTGAGAGGATGTTTCATTTATAGCAAGAAATACAGATCCTGATCCACACTAGCCATTTAAAATTAATTACAACGTCAGTCAGCAATGCATAACATAAGTTATTAGAAGAAAGCTAAAGACTTATCGAGAAATAATTTTTTCAAATATAGCAAGAAAGAAACAAGCATTCTATGTTAGGTTTTCATCCATAATCAGCCTAATTCCTAACAGGATTAGTTGACTAAAAACATGAGCTCCCTAGATTTCTACCAGTAACCAGTGAAATTTCAAATATCAGACCCAGATATCGTAGCGACAGTAGCCAAAACATTTTTGGATACAATAATGAAAATAATATTATTTGAAAGATGAATCTTATTCATTGCTGCAAAACTGGTCTCCTTAACAATAAGGATGAAGCTTTCCCACATCTAGTGAATTTTAGAAGGATGAATTTTTGCAAAACTGGTCTCCTTGACAGCAGAAAAAAAGAAGTCCAAAGGGATGTCAAATAATGGGATGCTGGCAGGATTACAAGTCAAAGGAAAGCCAATTTCAGAGAGAAAATTGAATGATTATTGCAGACAATCAATGCTAGAAGACACATATTTGAGACATAACAAGCTTTTCACTTATAGGAAATGAATAAAGCAGTTACACATTTTGAGGCATAGAAACTTTTTCTCTCGTACGAAATTACTAGATGAGTTTTGCCGAGAAATGAAATGATAGAGAAAGTAGTATTAATTTAAGAACTTGTGATATTTAATATTTATCATTCACTAAGAGCCACTGTTCTGCGCAGCAATTCATTCATATGGACTAAATGAACCAACTTATGATTAGTATAAAAGGGCCTATGCA
The DNA here is from genome assembly GCA_020916435.1 of Oxytropis ochrocephala. Classification (NCBI taxonomy): domain Eukaryota; kingdom Viridiplantae; phylum Streptophyta; class Magnoliopsida; order Fabales; family Fabaceae; genus Oxytropis; species Oxytropis ochrocephala. The sequence goes on from CM037090.1 coordinate 72,129,315, forward strand.
TTTAAAACAAGTCTATAAGTCATTCAATTAATATTAGTTCAACTGGTTATCGATGATACTTTTAACTTGATTGGGCATCACAAAACTATTTTATCCCTGTTTAATAAGATTACCTTGTTAATCTTTTCTTTTATCCAAAAAAAAAAAGGAAGAAAAAAATTACCTTGTCCTGTCCTGGGGCAGGCTTAGGTAGAGGCTCAGCTTCAATGTCATATTTGAGAACCCAGAAACATTCAAGTCTTTCTTCCAAAAATAATGCATATGTACGTACCCAGGCTGAACAATCCCACGCTGCAAGCAAATGACTTTGTCAAATTACACAACTCAACTGGGTATTGAACCAAAAATATCAATCTAAGATAACTTGTTTAGAAACAAAAGTAGAGTTAAAAAGACTAAGATGAAACTTATCTATATACTAACTGGGATTTTCAATAAGGTCCTTACAGGTTTAAACATTATAATTGGGTCACAACAACTTCAAAAATTTCTAACTATTGTTTGTCCTTCACACACTCACAAAGAATAGAGAGCATAGGAAAATAAACAAAGAAAATTGTACACAGAGGAAAACGAAATGTAAAATTGTATTTACTAAAATGAATGACTTGTATACCCACATGTATTTAAATCACTAACGACACAATTCATAATAGACTACAAGACCCACAACAACTTGGCCCAATACACTAATAACTAACTAATGAATTAACTAACACTAATTAACAGTAATCTGAATTAATTCCAACAACTAGGCCCCCCCATTAAGTGCTATTATTAGTAAGCTGAATTTGAAATTTAGTGAAACTAAAGGGACTCCAATACAAATTTATTGGCTCCTTATATTTTAAGTTTCAAATTGAGTCCCCAAATCCATCATACAACTAGAAATTTCTGTTCTACTAGTCCTCTTAGGTTTCACATGTTTAGGATGTTCCTTTGTGGCAATTAAATTATTTCTTATATGTGGTTTTTTGAATAATATTTAGCCCTTTTTTCCATGATAACATATCATTGAGAGGAAGATCATATTTGTCATGCCATTTTTTAGCCGCAAAAATCATCCCAGTGGTGACTTTTCTTCCCACACAATTATTGAAGTTACCAAACTCTGTTGACAAATGACACACCAGCGCATGATTTAATCCCTATCCAAAGAAATACAGATAAACTCCCCAATTACAAACAAAAAATGTTGTAGAAATTCAAGGGTCTATGTTAAGAATCCCACATTTTCATTGGATAGTGTTATGACTTGAATAGTGGTTATGAGTGAGGAGCAAACCTCGCCCTATGAGCGCTTTTGGAGTTCAATTAAGACCAAACCCAAAATCTAAGATGATATCTCAGCATATCCAAGACTCGTTGGGCTATCTCCAGATGGCTAGTCTAGAGACTATAAGACTATTTGGACAATAAGGACCCAATTACAAACATAAAAATATAGAGACCTAATTGAAAACTTCGAAATAGTATAGGGACCAACAGAACATTCAAAACTTGAAAAATAGAAAAGTTTATAAAGTTAACCGATTGGGCTAGAATCATCCTTGAAATTAGAAAGTTGGAGTACGCGTCGTCTCTGTAAGAAGTTAAGAAGTTCTTGGCTTAAAGTAGGATCACCCTCTCTCCATAACCTATGGATGATTATCAATGTTTTCAATGCCACCTGAGTATAATGCCAGGGAAAGTGAAACATAAGCTTGTAACCATTGGGAATTAGAACTTAATTTAGGGATACAATTAGAACTTAATTTCAACTAATATGCAACGTTGTCGTTTAAAAAACTCATAGTTGTTGTAAAATTCCTTTAATACATATTTTTCTATCAGCACTTTCGAGCAGACTTAATCTTAGCATACAAAAAATTAAAAGCAACACCATTCCATCACAGGAAAACAAATTCATTCGCATCAAAACGCATTTAAAATATAATACACACAAGTTATTGAACAGTAAAACACTAAGGGCCTATTTGATTCCTTCATAAGATCAAGGCTATGTTTGGCAAGTCAATCCGCTAGCTTATAAAGAAAAAACTCATTGTAGGTGTTTGGCATGACTAGCTTATAGCGTTTTTTCACTAGGTTATAACATTTTTTAAAACACTACTTGTAGTAGCGTTTGATCTTATAGATTATTATTTTTTCCTCTAGTTACCCTTATTATTTTAATTGAATTCCTCATTTATCCTCAATTAAATGAATTTTTTCTCACATTTTAAATCATTAATTACAGATATCCATTTCTCACATTTTATATTTATAAACTAGTTCACTCGCTAATTTTACCAAACACTTTAAATTCAATCTGCTAGTTTATTCCCTACTAGCTATCTGCTAACAACTCATCCACTATAAGCTAGTTTATTTGCTATCTGTTAGTTTATCCGCTTTCCGTCCCAAAGTAGATAATACTCCAGAACTAATTTATAAAACAAATTTCAAAAACTAAAAAACCAATAGACAATCAAACAATCCCTAATTCACAATTGTAAAACAGTTACATGAATAGAATAATACCGTCCAATTTCGCGTCTTGGCCAATCGACGAGAAAGGTAATGAATGCAATAAACAACCTGAGCTCTAGGACGTAAAGCAGAAGTGGCAAGCAGAATTTCTACATTGAAACCAAAAAAGTAACAAAGAAATCTCATAAAGAAAGCACAATATGCATGTAGAAAAATAAAGAACTGCTTATACTTACTTCGAAAGTGTCTCTCTTTGGGAGGAGAGTCGACATGGTTAGTGGCTTTGACTATGGCAACATCCAATTCCTAAGTAAAGGAAACGAAACGACACAAAACGACGACGAATTGTGAGAAAGCGGAAAGAAACGATGGAGGTGTATTTAGAAATTAGAAATGAAAATGGAAAAGAGGATAACCGCATAGTAGCTATTAACATGGGCGAGACCGACTTTGGTGGTGTCTTTAAGAGCGCCATACGCTTTTCTCCAACTTTGAAGGGTTCCCATTGCAATGCAATGCTTATGCAACTGTTGTTGTGAGTTCTGTTAAGTGGGAAGAAAAAGAGGAGAAATTTGAAGTTTGATCAAAGAAAGTTTGCTTTGGCGGCTGTTGGTTGTTGGTTAGCTGTGTCATTGGTATTTTTTTAATATATTCATATTCATTTTAATTCACGTGTAAACATTCGTTAATGTTTAAAGCCGGTGGATTATGTAGGGGTGGTTTACCATGAATTAAGCAGCATTTAAAATCACTACTGATGATCAAAAAAAAAAATCACTACTATTATTGCGCTTTCAATGGTTTTAATAAGCAAATAGCAAAATATTAGTACTAAGTGACATAAGCTATCTAGGACATAGGGAATCGATTTGGTGCTCCTAGGTTCGATTCTCGTAGTAGATAAACTTTGTGTTGGTTAGTTCAAAATTTGCTTCTAAGAACGAGCATAAATTAGTCTTTTGTTAAAAGTGCGACACACTCCGTAGGCTGTGGCGGATGCAATGTATTGTGTAAGGAAGCATTTGCCCCCACCAATAAAAAAGTTTCATATACAAACACATAATGATATCTTATTCGCCCCCATTAAAATGTTAGTGTTGTCCCATTAATATCTAATTACTCAAATACACAAGTCCAATTCATTTTAATACACAATTCCAAGTAAAAAGTAGACTTTTATTCTAGAAACTACGACACTTGAAAGATGTCTTTCTATAACGAGTTTTGTGATGAATGGACTTTGCAATCATGAGATATCATTAGTTGAATGATTGTTTGGTTACATATACGAAGAGAGAGAATTTTTTTGTATAGCATTGACAATGAAAATATCATACAACATTTTTAGAATATGAAAATGTCTAAATTATTAGTGTAATTAGTAGCAGCTGGAATATCATTTAAGAAGGGTTGGTCTGAGCGGTAAATGAACTTGGATCCCACCCTAAGGTCTCAAGTTCAAATATTGGGTATCGCAAAAACTCTATTGGGAGGGGTGAACCACACAGACCAGCAAAGTCAAATATATGTGGCAAGCCAAGTTTCTTGTCGCAGATTAGTCATCGGCAAAACCGGTAGTCAAATATATTTGGTATTTTTTCTTCACATATGTAATCATGTATTTTCTGAAAAGTTTTAATATTTTTCTTTTGAGAAATATTAAAAATAAATTATTTTTTTGCCCCCACTAATGGAATTTTTTGGATCTGCCACTGTCCGTAGGTAGCCAGTAATGGTCCCAACAAAAAAACATATATAAGTGGTATTATCTTCTTTTTAAAACCAACAAGAGTTTATCCGAGCAGTAGTTGGTTTTGATGTCGTCTCAAGGTCTCAAATTTGATTTGAGTCTTGGGTATGGTAAAAACTCTATTGGGAGAATAGAACCACACATACCAACAAATTCCGGTACATGTGGCCAGCAAGGTTTACAATTTTTTTAACAATAGGCACTTAGAACATTTCATTCATAATCAAATTGGTAATACATGCAGGAATTTCATATTACTCTTGAGGACTAGTTGTAAATAAGACTACCCCAACAAGGGTATGAGCATCCTTATTAGCATTCCTGCTACTGAACTTTACATGAGAGTTGTTACTAAAAAAGGAAAATTTGTGTTACAAGCTAAAATCAAGCAACCAAATGGAAAATATATAGTAAAACTTTTGGTTAATACACATAAATGTCAAATATATGTCATACATTTAGGAAATGGAGATAAGCTCTACCCCCAACACGTTACTCCTTTCGTTTTATAATGAGACTTGAAGCTATCAGCCACCGTAGGCAAAGGAGAGCCGTTGTTGTGCAAAATCTAGCACCAACATTTGGCGCCCACCGTGGGGCTCTGGTAAAACGTTCCCGGACTACCACTATCATTCCTAAGGGTCGCTCATATGCTAACCACTAGAAACAATGCGAGGAGAGGCCCCTCTCCCCTTGAAAGAAACCGTCTCTCAGGAAGAGGTAACCCCCCTCAAGGGCTTCAATGGAGACCTCTCTAGAACCCTCCCATAGATTCGAACAAGCGCAGAGGGTTATTCCTCAGGCTGATGCCATAGAAAATTTGAAGTCTACCAACGAAGCCCTAAAAAGTTGCATCATTGCCATGATTCAACAAGAGAAGACGATGCAGCCAGGCGCTTCCCAAGCATCTCTACCATCGCCACTGAGGAGAAACATGAGCAGACATCGCGAGGACAAGTGGAGGAGGGCTTGATCACCAAGGTCGCATCATTCCTCTAATAGTAGTTCCAATAGAAACTCAAGCTTTAGTCACACTAAAAGCTACTCCTCGGCGGACCACTCTCGGAGCCCTCATAAAAGGGGACGCAGACATCGAAAGAACAAAGAAAGAAGGCATATGAAGGAAAATCTAACCCATAGGAATTCCTCACTCTCTTCAATTCCGGATGATGCTCCTCGAGGCTTCAGAAGGAGTCAAATGCAATACATTTCCCTGCCTACTCGAGAAATCAACCCTCAAATGGTTTTCAAACCTACGAAGGCACTCTTTGCCACGAATCAAGCAGTTGTTAAAGCCGAAACACATTCATTGACCGTTCAACCCTAATATCGGAAAGAACAAGAACCTGATTACGCTATAGCTCAACATGCGATGATCGCCAACTTAAAGCCTATACTATTCTCGGATTCACTTGCTAGAAGAGAACTGACCACATTGGACGAACTCCAACGCGGAGCCAGCAAAAGAATGGGAATGGCAATGCTCCAGCACACGATTCTCAACCTAAGAAGGAAGAGAAATGAGCTCGGGGCGGAAAACTCATATGGGATACTTCACCCCCTTACTGTCGGGATGGGGAGGGTCTTCTAAGAAGCTCACGAAGCCAACCTTAGGTTAGAGAGAACTAAAACATCCAGAACAAGCCTCTGGGATAGCCACTAGAAATAGACACCTTAGAACAAGCCTCTAAGGAATAGCTTTTAGTTGCTGCCTTCATAGTTTAGAAGGCAACAAGTCCTATCTCTCTTCTAAGCCTTACAAAGGTTTCTCCTTTGAGGACCTTTGTAAAAATATCAACCTAATACAAAAAAACAGATCTGTCCAAAATGTCCAGGGAACCACCATCACCATCCAAACAACCACCATCACCAACCCCAACAACCACCACTCACCATCCAAACAGCCACCACCACCACTACAAACTGTTCCCCTCCCTCTCTCAGCCGCGAGCCACCTTCCTCTCCCACCTTCGGCCACCCTCTCTATCCTCACTGAACCACCCTTACTCATCCACAAACCACCATCAGCCACCCACCGTCACCTAACCCCCACTCCACCTCCGGTCATCTCTCTCTCATCCTCGCAACACCGATCACCGAAACCACCATCCCCTCCTCCATTCGCGAGACCTTCCCCTTCACCCTCTCTCTCAGTTCGTTCCTCTCCCCCTCCCAAAACAGTAGCAACAGCTCTAAGAACGAAAACCCAAACAAACGAGAAGAAAAAAAAAGAAGAAGAAAGAGAGGAAACCGAACAACGTCAAAACACAAACCTGAGAGTATCGCGCTGGCGAGACTTCCAGTCATCTCCTCCGGCGTCGTCGCAATCCCCCAAGGTCGCACCAGAGAGTTTCGGCGAGCCTCCCTCTTCGCACCATCTCACCTCTCTCAGACCGACGGCTCTCTCTCTCCCGTGGAAACCGGCGAAGATTCCGCCTCAACTCTCACTCTCTCTCATTGCGACGCGCACAGGTGCAAGTGGGAAGGGAAGGGGTTTTTTTTTTAGGTTTTATCTGCTTTGGGCTTAGGTTTATAGCCTTTTTATTTTTTTATTTATTTTAATACTCGAAATGCTATTTACACCACCCTAATTAACGCGCATAACTTCTCTCACTTAAGCCCGGTTTAGCATCACTGGCTCCCATATGCGAACCGGGCTTCTTGCTTACACCCCCTGTTCAGTTGCACAACCCCCCTGCAGCTAATAACACCCCCATTTTGCAATTTTTCACCTTTTTCTCGTTTTTTTTAATTCTTTTTTAACTCAAATAATTTTTCAATAAATCAAAAACTTTGTTAGCGGTCTTGCGAAGCCTTTGCTTGCATGATCACTAACAATGAGGAACTAGTGGTGATCACTTGGAGCCTTTGCTCAATTGATCATTATGAATGCCTAATTTTTCTAAAAAACTTTCAATAGATCAAAAACTTTGTTAATAGTCTTGTGAAGCCTTTGCTTGCATGATTATTAACAATGAGGAACTAGTGGTGATCACTTGGAGTCTTTGCTCAATTGATCATCATGAATGCCTAATTTTTCTAAAAAACTTTCAATAGATCAATAACTTTGTTAATAGTCTTGCGAAGCCTTTGCTTGCATGATTATTAACAATGAGGAACTAGTGGTGAACACTTGGAGCCTTTGCTCAATTGATCATCATGAATGCCTAATTTTTCTAAAATCTTTCAATAAATCAAAAAACTTTGGTAGTGGTCCTGCGAAGCCTTTGCTTGCATGACTATTAACAATGGAGTGCTAATGGTGATCACTTGGAGCCTTTGCTCGATTGATCATCCTGAAAGCTCAGTTTTCACAACTAAACAAGTTAAAAATAAAGACCTAGAACTACGTAGCTTTGAATTCTCCATCGCACTGGAGATACGTGGGAGCGGATCCTCCGCTCAAGCACAATAGACTAAAAACATTTTTCCTTTCAAAAAACCCAAAGCGGCTAACTCTCGTTAAGCGCCGCAAATAAAAATTCATTAAGTCTTTTCAAAAGAGGCAAATTTAAATATTTTTCAAATCAACACTTAAAATCACGCGTTTAATTAAAGGTTCCCTTTCGGTGAGAAAGGAGGTGGTGTGGCGCTAATACCTTCCCCATGCCTAAACCGAATTTCAACCCAAATCTTTAAGTTTTCCAAAAGACCATTTGCCTTCCCAAAAGGTTTTTCTTCAATATTTTCCTTATAAAAATATTGGTGGCGACTTCATTGTTTTAAAAGTTGTAAACGAAGAAAAACCCCTCGGGGACTTTTTCTAGCGCAATACCGGCGACTTCATCGGGACTTTTCCTTTTTAGTGGGTCAAGCCTAATTAATTAAATGTGTGGTTTGTGTTATTGATTTGATTTGGATACTTTGTTTGCCTCTATCCCTTCTCGGTTTCCTCTTCTTTTTTATCATGCTGTATACAGGTGCATTTGTTTTCTCTTCTTCCAGGTTTGTTTTTCTTTCCTCCTTTTGCTTATGTGCTTAGTACCCTCATGCATTTCCCCAATCCCAATCATGTTCCCTTCTTCTTTGCTCCCTTTCTTCAAGGTAAGCTCATGCATTTCCCAATTCTATCATGATCCCCTCTTCTTGGCTCCCTTTCTTGAGGTAAGCAATGCAATTGGTTGCTGTTAGAACTCTAGGCTGGCTTATTTGGTCTTAAACCCTAGGGTAGACAACGTGTTATTGTTTACTTTTGTCTGGACTGTTCTGGGTTTTCATTTGCAGGTGGGGGAGGGTAGCTATTTATAGGTATCGTGCCCTCAACACACACTTCACACCCTATACTTGTGAGCATTGAGTGGGGCCTAAAACCCAAGGTCTGAACAAAAACCTAGGAGAGTGGGAACGATTAGTGACTGCCATTCGTAGACCTTTGTCTGTGTGGCTCTCATGAAAGTTCCGCCCAAGAGTGCGCTTTGTCATGATGCCTCACACTCGGTAGCTTTCTACGATTGTGGGTGTCATCATGAGAGAGACTTTAGCTCTTGGTTGCCATTGTGAGGAAGTGATTAGAACCTACATGGGAGGATTACCCTTTTTGTCGACTTTAGACCCCAGGATTCCCACCCTTCGTAGGACACAAGGGGCATACCAAATTGTGTGTTGCATTGTAATCTAGGCATGTTTTCAAAAAAGGAGAAGAAGATTTTTCAAAAAAAAAAAGAGAAGAGAAAATAGAGAAAGAGCTGTCGTTGCAGCCTTCTTTTGCCGGTCCGTACGGGGCAACATGTGGTTCACCCTTTTCAAAAAAAAAGAGAGAAAGAGCTGCCGTTGTGGCCTTTCCCTTACTAGGTCCATATGAAGCCATGTACGACCCGCATCTTCCAAAAAAAAACTTGAATCATTGCCAATAAAACCTCTTTCATTTATCTTGCATAGAGCATCATCATCATGCATACATCATCATTTGCATTGCATAAAACAAAAACTCGATAAAATTCATACATGCATTTTTCTCTATCTCATTAAGGTTTGTGTCTTATTAGGGGCGCGTCTCATGCATTATTGTTTTCATTTTTCACGCATCATGAAAAAATAAACATTAACGTCTCATTCCACAGGCCTCTCCATTCAATATCTCTCATACATTAGGAAAGTAATTGTAAGCATCACACATTTCATTTTCATTACATAAGAAAAATGAAAACCATAAGCAATCATCATCCGCATTGCATAAGCATCTCATTCATAATCATGAACAAAAATCATCATCAAATTCATTCAAAATATAGCATTCATGCATCATTTTATTATCCTCGTCACTTTGCTCGAATACATCATTTCTCCCGGCATGCATCCTTTCGAAACAAAGAAAAATTTCCTCATGTGATGGCTTAATGGGTAGAAGTGCACCTTTGAACGACGAAGGGTAATATCTCACATTTGTTTGTCGACTACAAATTTGAGATGTTACTCTACCATATCAGGGCACTTAGACCCAGTCACACGTGTTTTATTTTCAAGTAGGAAATTAAGTTGAGTCAACTAATTGTCGAAACGTTTCAGTATATTGTGTGAAGTATTGGGTCAGGATCCACTCAATGTTTCATGCAGGTTACTCAGGGTAACAGCAATCAGTTGCCTCATATCACCATTCTTGCATCTTTCATCATTCAAAAGAAAAGGGAAGGGGCGTTGGCATTTCATACTTCGCCTTGCCTCTAAAAAAATCATCATTTAGAAAAATCATCATTCCTGCATCTTTCAAAAGAAAAGGAAGCATCTGCATTTCATATATTGTCTTGCCTCTATAAAAATCATTTTGAAAAGAAGCATCATTCTTGCATCATGATCCAAAAATGCATTGGCATTTCATATTTCGTCTTGCATAAAAAAAAAAAACTTTTAGAATAATCACACTTTTCAAGTGAACATGCATTCATGCATTTCATTTTCATCATGTATGCATCATGATGTTTTCATCCATGCATTGCATACAACAAAAATGTTGTGATGAGAGACGAGATGTTCTTGCAAAGTAATCTTTCTTTTTTGGAAAGTTTACCCTCACTCATTTTCAAACTCAAGGTGTTCCAAGGCCCTCAGTTTTTCACATCAATAGCTCATTTGTATTTCCTTCAAAAAAGGGCATTGCATCTCATCCATTCCATGATAAAAGACTGAAACAGTTTATCAAAAAGTTTTTATATCATGTTTTAACCAATGTTAACTCTCTGTGAAGCGTTCTTCTAGTAAGTATGCATGCCACGTGTAGTTTCCCTTGTTTGAGTCAGTCAATTTCCCTCATTTATCATCATTCCCCATCCAAGTCTAGCCCCGCCCCGTCCACCCATAAAGCGAATATTCTCTCCCATAAGTGCATACTTGACTTTTTGGTTCATTCTCGTTAATACTTTAAATCCTCCATGCTGGGGCAATTCTGTGGTCACTAATTTTCCTTGTCAGTATCATATTCCATTAGTGCAAGTCCTTCTAAAAAAGGTATATAATAAATAAAAAAAGATAAAATAAGCTCGCTAGGTTGAAAACCCGCAAAGGGCAGCCTAGGCAAAAAAAAGCGCCCGGTGGATTGAAAACTCGCAAAGAGCGGTCCAGACAAAAATTAGGGCACACACAAAAAAAAGGAAAAAAAGAGCAAACACATGAAGGTAGATAAATTATTGTCCTAAAGTTAAGTCTTACAGAAATAAGCAATCGGGATTTGAAATGAAGTTTGATCATCTCTCCATACCCTCAAAAACCTAAAATCCCAAAAAAGTCCATTTCCTACCCCTCTTAAGCCAAAGATTCAAAGTCACAAAAATACCCTTTGTTACCCATCTTATGCCAAGAAAAGCCCAAGATATCCCCATCACCCTAGACGAGGGTTAATTCCACATCAAAGATGATATATCATTTTCACCCAAGTCAAAAGGAAAGAAAATTCACAAAAGGAGGGGGATAACAAAGTTTCAAAAAGGATAATCCCAAAACAAAGAAAGGAAGACAAAGGGAGTATAAATTAAGAGTCAATACATTTTGCCCTGAAGCATAAGAGCTCCCCTTTCGAGGCCCTCAAATTCAATGGGTTAAATCATTTCCCCTTTCAAAAAAAAAAAAAAAAAAAAAAAGCCCTCAATTCCTTGGGTTTAACCACCTTTTCTTTCATAAAACCTTCAAGCACCTCATCAAACCTAATAACCATTTCCTGCACCGCATCAAAGCTAATAACCATTTCCTTCATAAACCATTGACGATCGGCCAACACCGAACATGACCCATCCTCCCCATCAACCCCAAACCCTTCATTAAGCTCAATCATCCCCTTCTCCACATCACAACCCTAAAAAGTCCATTCCGATCAATGACTGATTGCTTTCGTTTTCTCAAGTTTTAATCTTAGGACCAATAAGTTTATCCATTTACGACGTGTTTGCTCAAAAAGCAAAAACAAACAAGCAGAAAAAAGAAAGCTGCTCAAAAAAAAAAAAGAGAGAAAAGGAAAAACAAACAATCAAAGAAGGACTTGCACTCCAAGATGCATTCATGTTGCATTAAAACAAGGTTTAGTGGTCACCAAGTGGAGCCTCTCCTCATACTAAAAAGTCAAAACTTTCATTGCATTTGAAGTTGTTTTTAAAGAGAACCAAAAGTGTGTACTAGGGGGCATTCCCTTCACCTCTCACTCCGCTCAACTTTGGGGAGGCTTGTTCATTGTCCACCCCATTCATATATCACCCTCAGCTCATAACCATCACCATAACTCTGTCGTCTTTCACAACCTCACTCAAAGAAACCATTTGAAATGTCATTCGAAAGTGGGGCAGGTGCGTTCCCATTCCTTCACCTCATTCATTCCTATAAAACCTCACCGGGGCAATCTCTCAACTCACCATCCTAAACAAGGCCTCGTCACTCTAATTGGGGCAACTTTGTCCTTGTTGTGATTGAGGCAACATCAAACTTTATGGGTTGAGAAAAAAATCTCTTTTGCTCCACCCTTCATTTCAAAGCCGAAGCATTCCCAATTCATCATCTTCTACACCCCTAGTTGTTGTCACCACTAGACAGGGGCAAGTTGTTCACTCATCAAAGACCTGAATTGGGGCAATCTTGTATCTCTTGATCCCTCATGAGCTTCGGCAATAACCATGTCTGTCATTCCTTCACTTGCCATAAATGCCCATGCCCTAAACCAATTCTAAGTTAACTGACCCACTCATTCACACTTGCACTCCTATGCATGCTTACTAGACAATGCTTCAAAAAGAGAGAGCACAAGTTGTTTACGTGATATCTACGATTCAGTCATCATGGAAAGAAAGAGAAAACAAGTGAGTTTGTTTGTAAATAAAAACCTTGAGAACACCGGAGTTTGAATCAAATTCAATTTTTCAACAGAATGATCAATAATCATCACAATTCCTTGCATCCAAAGTCTCACATCTCATCATGACAAAAATGTATACCTCATGCATCTAGGCATTTCAATCTATTCATTAGGGCATATGCATCAAAGCATTACATTTGCATCTTCACATTTTGTGCATTCATCACATAGCAAAAAGAAAAAGAAATGTTCCACGTCAGTTGCACCATATTCATACCTGCATTTCATAGAGGAAAATAGTAAAGGAGAAAAAGCAGAAATCTTTTCATTGCATTGGCAGCATATTAATGCTAGAATTTCCATAAAATAAAAAGAACAAAAATCATTGCATCAAACATCAGAGCATTGCATCATATTAATGTTTGCATTTCATAGAAGAAGCAAAAAAGAAACAAACAGAAGTTAGAATAGGAGCATTCCATTCATCAAAGCATCAATCACCGCATACACTTGCATTCGAAACATCAAAGCATTATGTTGTTATTTGCATTTCATAAACTACAAAGAAGAGGCAAACACAAAAGAACACAACATCTTCATATCATTAATCATTCTCATGTCATCTATACCATTCATCACTCCATGGCATCAAACAGTAGTGCATTACACTTTCAAATTCGCATCTCAGAAGAGCGAAAGAATAACAAAAGAAAAAAGAGAATGAAAAATCAAACAGAAGAAGCATCCCACCAAAATCAATCATTGCATTCATATGCACCCAAATACCCAAGTGCATGCATTTCACGCACCATTCAAGAGAAAAGTTACTTCGGACCCGAGAGTCCCAAGAATCCCATTTTTAGAAAATCACCATCAAAGACAGAGTTCGTAAACTCCATCGGCCACGAGTTCAGAACTCCATCAAAGACAGAGTTCGTAAACTCCATCAAACCAGAGTTCGTAAACTCCATCAAACCAGAGTTCATAAACTCCATCAATCCAGAGTTCGTAAACTCCATCAACCCAGAGTTAGTGAACTCCCACGAGTTAGTGAACTCCTTCCACAGATCACAACATCGTTATGCGAGCACGCGATGGATCCATCGACTTCGTTAAGTCCTTCGATTAGTTGTATCGACCTAAGGCACAGCGTAAATCCATTGATCAAATCAGTTCCGGACCTGATGTTGATCGGCCGCTCGAAAAGGCCACCCCCAGAGCTCGGACTCGACAAGAGTCCCCGAGGGGTTTTTCTTCGTTTACAACTTTTTAAAACAATGAAGTCGCCACCGATATTTTTTATAAGGAAAATATTGAAGAAAAACCTTTTTGGGAAGGCAAATGGTCTTTTGGAAAACTTAAAGATTTGGGTTCCGGGTCGGTTAGGCATGGGGAAGGTATTAGCGCCCACACCTCCTTTCTCTCTTGAAAGGAACCTTTAATTAAACGCGTGATTTTAAGTGTTGATTTGAAAAATATTTAAATTTGCCTCTTTTGAAAAGACTTAATGAATTTTTATTTGTGGCGCTTGACGAGAGTTAGCCGCTTTGGGTTTTTTGAAAGGAAAAATGTTTTTAGTCTATTGTGCTTGACGGAGGGGATCCGCTCCTACGTATCTCCAGGTGCGATGGAGAATTCAAAGCTACGTAGTTCTAGGTCTTTATTTTTAACTTGTTTAGTTGTGAAAACTGAGCTTTCAGGATAATCAATCGAGCAAAGGCTCCAAGTGATCACCATTAGCACTCCATTGTTAATAGTCATGCAAGCAAAGGCTTCGCAGGACCACTACCAAAGTTTTTTGATTTATTGAAAGAATTTAGAAAAATTAGGCATTCATGAGGATCAATTGAGCAAAGGCTCCAAATGATCACCTCTAGTTCCTCATTGTTAATAATCATGCAAGCAAAGGCTTCGCAAGACTATTAACAAAGTTTTTGATCTATTGAAAGTTTTTTAGAAAAATTAGGCATTCATGATGATCAATTGAGCAAAGACTCCAAGTGATCACCACTAGTTCCTCATTGTTAATAATCATGCAAGCAAAGGCTTCACAAGACTATTAACAAAGTTTTTGATCTATTGAAAGTTTTTTAGAAAAATTAGGCATTCATAATGATCAATTGAGCAAAGGCTCCAAGTGATCACCACTAGTTCCTCATTGTTAGTGATCATGCAAGAAAAGGCTTCGCAAGACCGCTAACAAAGTTTTTGATTTATTGAAAAATTATTTGAGTTAAAAAAGAATTAAAAAAAACGAGAAAAAGGTGAAAAATTGCAAAATGGGGAGTTATTAGGCTGCGGGGTTGTCAGCAACCGAGCAGGGGTGTAAACAAAGAAGCCCAGTTCGAATATGGGAGCCCGGTATGCGCGGCGGGCTTAAGTGAGGGAAGTTGTACGCGTTAATTAGGGTGGTGTAAATAGCATTCTGAGTATTAAAATAAATAAAAAAAAAAAGGCTATAAACCTAAGCCCAAAACAGATAAAACCTAAAAAAAAACCAAATCCCTTCCCCCTTGCACCCTGCGGCGCCGCGGCAGCGAGAGAGAGTGAGAGTTCAGAGGCGGAATCTTCGCCGGTTTCCACGGGGAGGAGAGAGAGAGCCGATCGGTCTGAGAGAGGTGAGATGGTGCAAAGAGGGAGGCTCGCCGAAACTCTCTGGTGCGACCTTGGGGGATTGCGACGGCGCCGGAGGAGATGACTGGAAGTCTCGCCGGCGTGATACTCTCAGGTTTGTGTTTTGACATTGTTCGGTTTCCTCTCTTTCTTCTTCTTTTTTTCTTCTCGTTTGTTTGGGTTTTCGTTCTTAGATCTGTTGCTACTGTTTTGGGAGGGGGAGAGGAACGAACTGAGAGAGAGGGTGAAGGGGAAGGTCTCGCGAATGGAGGAGGGGATGGTGGTTTCGGTGATCGGTGTTGCGAGGATGAGAGAGAGATGACCGGAGGTGGAGTGGGGGTTAGGTGACGGTGGGTGGCTGATGGTGGTTTGTGGATGAGTAGGGGTGGTTCAGTGAGGATAGAGAGGGTGGCCGAAGGTGGGAGAGGAAGGTGGCTCGCGGCTGAGAGAGGGAGGGGAACAGTTTGTAGTGGTGGTGGTGGCTGTTTGGATGGTGAGTGGTGGTTGTTGGGGTTGGTGATGGTGGTTGTTTGGATGGTGATGGTGGTTCCCTCTACATTTTGGACAGATCTGATTTTTGTATTAGGTTGATTTTTCGTCGTATTGTTGTTGTCTTGAAATTCGTGCCTGACTGTCTTTTTATAGTTGAAATTTAGGTCTCAGCATTGATTACGGTTTGATCGGGCTTTGACTGGACTTTCGGGTTTGGAGTGGAGCGGACCAGGCCCAGCTACTTGGAGAGCAGCTGCTGGAACCCCAGATTTGCTGCTGCTGCCTGTTATTTATTTTTTGTATTTTTGGATTTATTTAATTATGTATATTTTTGTTATTATGTTTTTGTATTTTCTGGACATTTGGACATTCGAACACTTCTAATTTGTAATAAAAATTAAATAGATTTTTTGACATTTTTGGACTATACATATATACTCAAAATAGATTAACTGCACAAAATAAGATTAATAAAAAGAGTCAGGTCAAACACAAAGACGAGAACGGGTCTGACTAGACAAATTGTTGCGCTTGTGTAATAGTGTGGATGTTCGCAATTATAGTGCAACTATACACATCGTACAAGTAATAAAGTGGATGAGAGTAAGAGATCGTTCCCACGAGGATTGGTTGTACTTTCAAAGTTCAAGTTCAAAACACAAGAGAATCAAGTAACAAATCGGCAATAAGTGTTGGTTTTTAAAGCTAAAGATGTAAACAAAACAAGGAAATTAAAGTTGGTTGTAAATATGGATGAGAGATGAATTGAGTTGTTGCATGCAGATAAATCCTTCCTAGCTAGACGTCATAACGTTTAGACGTTATGACGTTCAAATGTTAATCTGTGTAGACGTGGCCACGTCTGAACGCTGTTGCAAAAGAGCTATGCTTTTCAGCACAAAACGTCAGAGTTTCAAGTACAAGAAATCCTATGTCTAGGTTCTAAATAGGCCCACTCCTGTATTTTAAGTACCCACAGCAATGTTCTATGAACTATTATCTATTCTATGTCTAGACTTAGATAAAGATGCCTAAATGTCTTTAGTGCATTGTTCGTTCACATAAATCTTTGATTTCTTTTCATAGACCATGTCTGTACCTATGAATCTACCCATTTTAAGAGGCCAACCTCAAAATAAGTTTTGGAAATATTATTACGCAAAGATTTAAAACAGGCAACGTTAACACTTCATAACATTAACTAGAAATTCATTAAAAGCAAATCAACAACTCAACTACAAAGTGTTTAGCTCCTGCTGAGCATCTTTACAGAATGAAAAGGATTTAAAATCCTAATACCATACATAACAGAAAAGAACTTCAGTGTAAAAGATACACCTAAGTAACTTTTAAGCATATACGCTGTATAGACGTTACAACGTCTGAGCTTTACAAAATGCAGAAAATAAAAACTAAGTTCAGACAAGCAAAATACAGAAGTCTGTTTCCAGATCTTCTTTACAAAACTAGTTCTGAATTTAATGGAGGGATGGTGAGGGGATGAAGATGAAGTGATTCTGAAGTTTGGTGGAAGAGATGATGTTTTTCTTGAGAGAGCTGAGCCTTCCTTAAATAGCCACCTTGCTTACGCGTGCTGATGTCATTTGCTCACCTACCAGATCTGTTTCTTCTTCTTACGCGACACCTGCTCGTAGCTACGGTGTTTCCATGCGCGACTTATGGGAATGGGAGATCTTCGACTTTTATATCTTTGACTATCATTGCTTAGCGCGCCAAAAGTAAGATCTTTCACCCTTTCTCTGCTGCACTTCAGTAGACGTGGTGAGGGACGTGGTAACGTTCAGCACCAATATTCCTGCACAAGCATAAGAAGCATCAAAACGCTCTCAAGGGCACCTCTAGGTGCCTAAATGCACAGATTTATCACTTCATCCTTTTATTTACTAAAAACTCAGAAATTACATAAACTAATTTTAATAAACCTTGTATTGCTAAAGAACTAGCATGATTTATTCTTTGAATGAGTATAAATAACTCATATAAATATGAGTTATCACACCCCCAAACTTAAATCATTGCTTGTCCTCAAGCAATCAAGACAACAGCAAAACATGAAATTAACTCCACTAGCAGGTTATGCTCTTACTCACTCAATAGATCAAAAATTCATTCTCAAGGGGCTAATTCCTCACGCACTTACACACCACTTGCATGATTAAATTCCAGATTCATTAAGGCTCAAAGTGAGTGTGTGATCTCTGCATTTAAATCTTCCTCTAGCTAGTTCAGAAACTGTTTTGGCCTATGAAAGAGTGGCTTCCCAATTGGTGACAGTAAAACATCTTTCAAAACAAAGAATAGGCTAACATTTTCACATAAGAAATGGGGGTTCTTTTAAAGCATGACAAAGGGTCTTAATTGGGTGCTAGGACCAGGTTAGTGCAACTAGTTTATTGACTCACACACGCAAAAAGATCAGTAACCCCTCATCATCGAAAGCAACTCTTTTTCATTTTGCTCCATTTTGGAGTTTTTTTTTTTTTTTTTTTTTTTTTTTTTTTTTTTAACATTAGGAGTGCTCAGCATTTGTTTCAGGGTATTACAGGGAACATAACATACATGTGGATTTTCCACTTATTTATCTCAACACACTCTTTTTGGTATTTTTGGGGATAGACGTTACAACGTTTATGAGTGAGACGTTGCAACGTCTGAGCACACAACACACACGGCATACGTTATAACGTTACGGGTAGACGTTACAACGTTGCACTCACGCTACACCTGCACTTAACCATCCTACAGTCTTTGCACCCAGCCTTAGTACGACTTGATTCACCCCCAAACTTAGCTTCTACTGCTATTCTAGATTTTTAATCAAGTTTTATTTTCACCAAAGTTCACCAAAACTAGCTTCAGCACAAAATATTCCCTAGCTAACTAGATTCTCTCTTAAAAACAGAGTTTGTGTAGGAGCAACAATCAATTCTTTTCATCTAATCATGCATAGGCTACTCACACACACATTTTCACTTATCCTTAGCCCAAAGAGAATTATTTTCATGTTTGCCAGAGTAAGAACATAAACTACTTTTGCATTTGATTTTATGTACAACACACACAGAACTTAAAAACATTAAAACATTGAGATTTCCCCCCCACACTTAAGGTTGAGCAGTGTCCTCACTGCTCAAAGAGAAACAAAGATGATTTATTTTTTTTTTTTTTTTATAGAGAGGGGTCTCATTCGAACATAAAAATAAAAACTAGTAAATTTCAACTTAAAATTAAAACTAAAAACTACAACTACAATTGACATTAATGGGGCACTTACTTGCTTGCAGCACCAGACCTGAGCCTTCCGCTCTGTCTGGTGGGAATTCCTTTCTGACCTTCTCCTTTCTTCTTTTCCTTCTTCTCTTTCTTGACCTTCACTCCTTCTTGCTCAGTGGTTGTTGTTTCATCAGACTCTTTTTCTTTTGAGCTAGCACCCACACTCGCACCAGCTGTACTTGAGGCTTCAGCAATCCTCTTTTTAGCTTCCTCCCACATCCTCATTGCTAACTCAGCAGGGTTGACATGCATTGGTTCGCTGGGTATCACCTGGGCTTTTTCCACCTCTGGCTCTTTAGACGTCGCCACGTTTGATGATGATACTCCAGTTCCAACAACTGTACCCTGGGCTTGCTTCAACAAGTGCTCTGCTAGTTTCTGCGTGGCCTCCTCCATTGCTTCTTTGTTTTACCTTTTCAATGCAAACTTCACGTTCATTCTTTGTCTTGCATTTCGCAAGTTTGGTCGCACTCTTTTTTTTGAGAGACGTTACGGCGTCTGCGCAGCATTTCTTCAAAGAATAGTGGGGAGAGGTCTTCGAAACATTAGTGGCGAAGAATGCCGCACTAGTAGCAGCGATGCGAGCTTCCTCGCAAAGACTTTGACTTTTCTCTTTACAGGAAGCTTGCACTTTTGAGTGTTGTGGGGGCTGCAACTTCCTCTTTTTCTCCACTCCCTTGAGCTTGATTTGACTCAGCAGCTATCTGTTGTCTCTTCTTCCTTCCAAATGGATTGTATGCAAGTGCAGTTTTCACTCTGGTTTTCTTGGGTGGGGAAATGGGTTGGGACTGTGGGTTGCTTTCTGTGTTTGCTGGCTCAGACGTCGCCACGTCTGGCTCCTGTGTTTCCTGGGGTGATGGTTGCTTTTGTGGTTCAGGTTGGGGTGGGGGTGGTTTTGTTGTTGGTTGGTCTTGAGCTTTGGATTGTGGGGTCTTTGGGGTGTTTTGGTCATGGGTGGAGGGTTCTTTTGGTGAAGGTGGTGGTTGTGTGGTTTGTGGTGATTGTGCTTTGGGGCTAGGTGTTTTGGATTTTTCTTGGGCTGGCTCTTTGTTTGTTTGATTTGTTGGGGATTCACTTTCAGTTCTCTCACTTGAACTCCCTTTTTCCTCAGGGCTCTCCTCTTCTTCCTCTTCATTAATTACCTCCATGCTCACTTTCTTTGACTCCTCTACATCACATTCAGAAATATCATCTAAATCATCAGAATTAAAATCTTCTTCACTACTTACCTTCTTTTGTTTCTTTGCTGGGCTTTGCCTCTTTGGTGGGCTTCTTGCTCGCTTTGCTTTTTCTCTCTTGACAGCTCTCCTTTGGATTGTAGACAATGGGACATCATCTTCATTTTCTACAGAATCCACTCGAGGCAATACTGAGCTCTGCAATTGCTTTCTTTCCTTAGACACACAGGCAAATACCTTCTTTTGCCACTCGAATTGATCTTTGATAAACTTGGCCAGGGAGTTCTGCCTTTCCTCCAGACGTTGTAACGTCTGAGCATCAACAGAACTTGCAGCACCTGCAGATTTCACCCTAGGCTGAAATTTTGTTGAAAAGGGGCCTTGAGGTTGCTCCCTAAGTTCTGAGGCCTCTATCTCCACTCCTGCCTCCATGCACAGATCAGTTATCATACAGGGGAAGTACAAATATCCATCCTTCCTGTTCTTCCATTTGTTGAGCTCGCGGTTGATCAACTTCCCAACCTCCACTTTGTCTCTTGACATGATTGCATCAATCACAATCATTCTCTCCTTGTCAACCCAGGATGTGTGAGAGGTAGGAATTAAGCAGTGCCTTATGAAATGGAACCAAGTGTTGGCTTCATCACAAAGGTATTTCTTCATTATCTTGAACTCGCTCCCATGCTCACCTCTTCTTTCCCAGACAGCACCTTCAACACATATCATATCTTTAATGGCATCCATCTCAGCCAATCCATAGTTCTTCTGTTTGGTCTCCACAGCTTTGCCATAGTACCCTAACCCAAAATAATCATTGATGACTCTCACCCCAAACTTTACTTCCTCTCCTCGCACCTTTGAGACAATGGATGGCTCTCCTTCAGGCCTCTCAACGATTCCCTTGTAGAAATCGTGAACCAGAGTAGCAATATACTCCTTTCTGTGCATAACAAATTTCTGCCAACCCAACGCTGCGACGGTTGCGAGAAAATTAGGATTGGGGCTTCTTGGTCAAAAACCCCTTTCAGGAAGTAGGGCTTTCTTTTTGGATGGGTTTGGTGTTTCAGGGATGGGGGCTGAGGATGAACTCAGGTCAGCATGCTTGCCTTTCCCAGAGGATTTGGTGGCGGATTGCTTCACTTTAGTCATGGTATTTGCGCAGAAATTTCTTAGAAGAGAATGGGGGATTTCTGGAAATTTTAGGTTTTCAGAGAAAGGGATGGGAGAATTTGGTTTCAGAGAGAGAGAGGTTAGAAATAGGTTGCAGGTGGTGGAATGGTGGTGGATGGTTAGATTTTTATGGGGAAGTGGTTATGGGGAGTTGAGAAATGGTAGAGTGGAGTAATGGAGAAAAGTAACCGTTGATTAGACAAGTAGGGGAAGGAGATGACGTCGTGGTTAGTTACCACGTTCGTTTTGCAGAGGGAAAACATTTCTGACACGTCATCACTTACGCCTTTGACTTCATTTAAATCTGCCTTGACTGCCCAGACGTGCCCACGTCTAATGCTTTCTGAGACGTTACGACGTCTGCCCCTTTTACTTTCTCCTCTCTTCGACACTTATTCCTGCAACACAAAAATTAAGAAGACACAGAAAAATTAAAAATCCTTGGGTTGCCTCCCAAGAGCGCTTGCTTTAAGAGTCTTCAGCCAGACTTTTGTTTCTTTCATTCATGACTTGTTGAAGGACATTTGGATCTTGTCCCTCTCCACATGCTCTCCATGATATGGTTTCACACGTTGGCCATTAACTTTGAACATGGTGTTTGTGTTTTCATCAAATAATTCCACGACACCATGAGGATATATCTTCATTAATTTGAATGGACCTGACCACCTTGACTTCACTTTCACCGGAACAATTTGATCTTGAATTAAATAGCAATACCTGCTGTGTCCTTCTATCGCTCTTCTTTGAATTCTTTGGTCATGCCATTTCTTGGTCTTTTCTTTGTACATTCTTTGAGCTTTCATAGGCATGGTGTCTAAACTCTTCTAGTTCATTCAATTGCAATAATCTTGCCTCACCACCTTTTTGCATGATCCAGATTTAATTGTTTTAATGCCCAATAGGCCTTATGTTGGAGCTCAATTGGCGGTGACAAGCTTTTCCATAAACTAGCTTGTACGGAGACATGCCCAATGGTGTTTTGTATGCTGTTCTGTAGGCCCAAAGTGCATCATCCAAGTGTAATGACCACTCCTTTCTCTGTTGGGACCAACCATCTTCTCAAGTATTCTTTTGATCTCCCCGTTGGATATTTCTGCTTTTGTACTAGTTTGGGGGTGATAAGTCAGTAGCAGTTACGTGTTTTACTCCGTATTTAGCCAAGAGGTTCTCAATTAACTTATTGCGAGAAATGAGAGCCTTCACATCGATTATGGCTCTTGGAGTACCAAATCTTGTGAATATATTCTTTTTCAGGAACTTGCTAACTGATTTGGCTTCATTGTTTGGTAATGCCACTGCTTCAACCCACTTTGACACATAATCCACAGCTACCAGAATATATAGATTTCCATGGGACATAGGAAATGGTCCCATGAAATCCATCCCCCAAACATCAAACAACTCTACTTCCAGAATGTTTGTGAGTGGCATCTCCTGCTTGCTTGATATATTCCCTGTTCTTTGGCACTTATCACATCTTCTTATCAACTCATGTGCATCTTTGAATAAGGTTGGCCAATAGTAGCCTGATTGTAGAACCTTTGCTGCTGTTCTGGTACCTCCAAAATGTCTACCATAAGGTGCTGAATGACATTGTTGTAGCACATGGAGTTGTTCTTCCTCAGCTAAACACCTTCTTAGTAACTGATCTGGGCACAGTTTGTACAAGTATGGCTCATCCCAGAAATATTGCTTTGTAGTGTGGAAGAATCTCTTCTTTTGTTGGTGGTTGAGTCCTACAGGCACGATCTTGCTAACAAGGAAGTTAACTATGTCAGCATACCATGGTGCAGTAGTGTCAGACGTTATGACGTTTGACGAAAATGTCATAGACGTGGTAACGTCTTCAACTACTGAGGCAACTGATAATAGTCTCTCATCAGGGAATTTTTCTTTTATCTCTTCTTCACCTGTATCTGCATCAACATTCTCAAGCCTAGAAAGATGATCAGCAACTTGGTTCTCCACCCCCTTTTTGTCACGAATTTCCAAGTCAAATTCTTGGAGGAGGAGAACCCATCTAATAAGCCTTGGTTTTGCATCTTTTTGGAAATTAAGTACTTAATGGCTGAATGATCGAGAAAAACAATAACTTTTGCACCAACTAAGTAAGATCTGAACTTATCAAATGCAAATACAACAGCCAAAAGTTCTTTTTCAGTCACAGTATAATTCAATTGGGCATCATCTAAGGTTTTACTGGCATAATAAATAGAATGAAAATTTTTTCCATACCTTTGCCCCAATACAGCTCCTACAGCATAATCACTTGCATCACACATCAACTCAAATGGTTTTGACCAATGCAGGTGACTATTACAGAGCAATCACCAAGGCGATCCTCGGTTGTTGAAAGCTTCATGACATTGTTCATCAAAGTTGAAGACGTTGTCACGTTGCAACAAATGCACCACAAGGGTTTTGAAATTTTTGAGAAATCCTTGATAAATCTTCTGTAAAACCCTGCATGTCCTAAGAAACTTCTGACTCCTTTGATAGTTGTTGGTGGAGGTAGCTTGTCAATAACATCAATTTTTGCTTTGTCTACCTCTAATCCTTTCTTTGATATTCTGTGTCCCAACACTATTCCTTCCTTCTACCACCATGAAATGGCACTTTTCCCAATTGAGCACTAGGTTGGTTTCTTCACACCTTATCAGAACTCCTTCCAAATTATCCAAGCATGCTTTGTATGAATCTCCATAGACTGAGAAATCGTCCATGAAGACTTCCATGGAGTTCTCAATGAAATCAGAAAATAAGGCCATCATGCACCTCTGAAATGTTGCAGGAGCATTACACAGCCCAAATGGCATCCTTCTGAAAGCAAAGGTACCATAGGGACAAGTGAATGTTGTCTTCTCTTGATCTTCAGGTGCTATGGCTATCTGGTTGTAACCTGAATAACCATCAAGGAAACAGTAGAAATCCTTGCCTGCGAGCCTGTCTAGCATTTGATCAATGAATGGAAGAGGGAAATGATCTTTCTTAGTTGCTTTGTTTAACTTTCTGTAATCCATGCATATCCTCCAACCTGTTACTGTCCTTGTTGGAATTAGCTCATTTCTCTCATTTTTTACCACAGTAACTCCTCCTTTCTTGGGCACACACTGAACTGGACTTACCCAGGAGCTATCACTAATAGGGTAGATGATTCCTGCATCCAACCATTTGATGATTTCTTTCTTCACCACCTCCTTCATTATGGGGTTCAATCTCCTCTGCCCTTCAATGCTATTCTTGTCATTCTCCTCCAAGACTATTCTATGCATGCAGATTGTGGGACTGATACCCTTGATGTCTGCCATTTGCCAACCAATTGCCTTTTTATGTCTCTTCAGGGTAGTAATGAGATCATTTTCCTGCTCTTGAGTGAGCTTGGAAGAAATGATCACTGGCAAAGAGTCATTTTCCCCTAAGAAGACATACTTTAAATGATCAGGTAACACCTTTAGTTCCAAGGTGGGTGGCTCTTTAATGGAAGGCACATTCTTCTTCAGATTTGACTCCTCTTGCCCTAAAGATTCATACCTCTTTGTCCATGACTTTGGTGCAGGGGGCTCAGACGTGGTCACGTCTGTGACAGACGTTACAACGTCTAGAGGAGCAACTTCTTCTGCTAACAATTCTTGTATTTCATTATTACCCAGAATCTTCTCCAGATGATCATTGTCTTTGTTGAACTGCTTTTGGACCATTTGATCAATGGCAACCACATAAGAACATTCCTCTGTATTTGGATCTGGATACTTGAGCGCATTGAGGATGTTGAACTTGACTTCTTGGTCATTGACTCTCATGATTAATTCTCCTTTCTGCACATCAATGATTGTCCTTCCAAAGAGCTAAGAATGGTCTCCCGCATGATGGGAACTTCTTTATCCGCATCAAAATCTAAAATAACAAAATCTACTGGAAACACAAACTTGTCAACTTTAATCAAAACATCTTCTAATATGCCTTCAGGATAAACTCTGCTTTTATCAGCTAAAGTTAAGCTTAAAGAAGTAGGCTGCAGCGGTTCCTATACCAAGTTTGTCATAAATGGACTTGGGCATCAAGTTGATACTTGCTCCCAAGTCACATAAAGCTTTGCCAATGTAAAAATCTCCAATGGAGCATGGTATAGTAAAGCGCCAGATCCTTGAGTTTTCTAGGAAGCTTATTTTGCATGATTAAACTACACTCCTCAGTTAGAACAACAGTTTCAAACTCTCCTAGCCTTCTCCTTTTAGTGATGATGTCTTTTAAGAACTTGGCATAGTTTGGCATCTGCTGTAATGCCTCAACCAAAGGAAGGTTGATGTGTAACTGCTTTAATATCTCCAGGAACTTGCTGAACTGCTTTTCTTCATGAGCTTTCTTCAATCTTTGAGGGTATGGTGGTGGAGGATACTCAGGTACAAGCTTAGGCACAGTCTTGATTCCTGGTTCAAAATTAGACGTCGTAACGTCTGGTTTAGATGTCACAATATTTTGAGTATCTTTCACACCACTTGAGCTTGCTTCTTTCCCTTTCTTTTCTCGATACTTCTTTTTGCTTATCCTGCACTTCTTCATCCACAGGTATGGGAGGTTCAGGATATTCAGTACCACTTCTTAAAGAGATTGCATTTACCTGTCCATTTACCCCATTATTACCATTAGGGTTGGATGATGATGATGGTGTTTCTGTTGTAGAAGGAAGAGATCCATTCTCGCTTTTGGTGAGAGAGAGCTAAGCTATCTCTCGTCAATCTGATTTTCGAGTTTTGATTGAAGACTCATGAGTTTGCAAAGTAGTCTTACAATCACTTATGAAGCTCTTCATCATGGCCTCCAAGTTGCTATTGTTGTTATTCTCGCACATACCGCTCTATTGTGTTGTTGAGGAGGAAATCCTGGAGGTATTGCAGGAGCAGTATTGCTGGCATTCAATGCATTGTTGTTTCTCCAACCGAAATTTGGATGATGTCTCCAGTTTGAATTGTAGGAATTGGAATAGGGACCATTTCCTTTGTTCGAGAGACGAAGTTTACTGATTGAGGGTTGTAGGGACATTCCTCATACACATGCCCTTCTTCACAATAAACACACACTACTCCACCAGATTGGGTAGGCTCTCATCGATGCAACGATGCATTCTCGGACGTGGCCACGTTTGGTGTACTCAAAGTTTTGATCATGTTGGTTAGGGTAGCCACTTGAGCGAAAAGAGCGATAACTTCACTTATCTCATGAACACCGCCTTCTTCCCGTGGAGTAAATCTATCGATGGCCAATGAGAGTTGTGGGTGGCTATGTCATCAATGAGCTTGCATGCCTCAGAAAAGGACATGTTTAGAATGACACCACCTGATGAAGCATCAAGTATCAACCTTGTAGGCTGATCTAGACCATTATAAAACGTCTCCATTTGGATCACCACAGAATGCCATGGTGAGGGCACATTCTCAGTAATTCCTTCCATCTTTCCCAAGCTTCGAATAATGATTCCCCTTCCCTTTGTTTGAAGGAAGTGATATCATTTCTTAACTTAGCATTTTTGTTGGGAGGGAAGTATTTTGCAAGAAACTTCTCTGCTAGCTCATCCCAAGTGTGAATGGAATTTGGTTCTAAGGAGTTCAGCCAAGTTTTAGCCTTATCCTTGAGTGAGTATGGGAAGAGCTTCAATCTAAATGCATCCTCTGAAACTCCGTGAATGATAAAGTTCTTTGCACACATCCGTAAATTGTCTCGGTGAGAGTATGGATCTTCTTGAGGAAACCTCCAAATTGGCTCGCAGCTTGCGGCATTTGGAACATCATTGGCTTGAACTCAAAGTGACCAAATATGAAGGGTTGGTCTTGCAATGCCTGTTTGTAAATGAGCGGTGGTTGAGCACGGCATAGTCACGCATAGGCCTGTCCCTATCATTGACCATATCTTGTGGTCCCGCATTGATGAGTTCTTTGCCTTTGGTAGTGTTCATCATCAACAATGATTGTCTCTGTATGAGTTTGTGGTCCACGACCATGTCCTCTACCTCCTCTTGGTGTATGTCCACCTCTAGAACCTGGTGTTATGCTCGGACATGGTTGGGTGTTGTTCTTGTTGTTGTTGCCTCCTTCCAAACCTTTGTTGTCTCCTTAGTTGTCCGAAAGTTCTTTCAGTTCGGATCAAACTCGAGTTCGATTCACTCCTTGGTTCATTGAACTAGAGCTTGAGTTAGAACTAAGCATACGTTATAACGCTTCTACTGTTCAAACACGTAAAAACAAAGAAACAACACAAGAAAATCCTTTCAACTTGTGCTTTAATACTTTTGAACAATAAAAATTTTACAATCCCCGGCAACGGCGCCAAAAACTTGTTGCGCTTGTGTAATAGTGTGGATGTTCGCAATTATAGTGCAATTATACACATCGTACAAGTAATAAAGTGGATGAGAGTAAGAGATCGTTCCCACGAGGATTGGTTGTACTTTCAAAGTTCAAGTTCAAAACACAAGAGAATCAAGTAACAAATCGGCAATAAGTGTTGGTTTTTAAAGCTAAAGATGTAAACAAAACAAGGAAATTAAAGTTGGTTGTAAATATGGATGAGAGATGAATTGAGTTGTTGCATGCGAGATAAATCCTTCCTAGCTAGACGTCATAACGCTTAGACGTTATGACGCTCAAATGTTAACTGCGTAGACGTGGCCACGTCCAACGCCTGTTGCAAAAGAGCTATGCTTTTCAAAGACAAAACGCCGAGTTTCAAGTACAAGAAATCCTATGTCTAGGTTCTAAATAGGCCCACTCTCGTATTTTAAGTACCCACAAAGAATGTTCTATGAACTATTATCTATTCTATGTCTAGACTTAGATAAAGATGCCTAAATGTCTTTAGTGCATTGTTCGCTCACATAAATCTTTGATTTCTTTTCATAGACCATGTCTGTACTATGAATCTACCCATTTTAAGAGGCCAACCTCAAAATAAGTTTTTGGAAATATTATTACGCAAAGATTTAAAGCAGAACAACGTTAACACTTCATAACATTAACTAGAAATTCATTAAAAGCAAATCAACAACTCAACTACAAAGTGTTTAGCTCTGCTTGAGCATCTTTCTGAGAATGAAAAGGATTTAAAATCCTAATACCATACATAATGAAAAAGAACTTGATGTAAAAGATACACCTAAGTAACTTTTAAGCATATCATTTGTATAGACGCTTACAACGTCCGAGCTTTACAAAATGCGAAAAATAAAAACTAAGTTCGGACAAGCAAAATACGTAAGTCCTGCTTCCGGATCTTCTTTACAAAACTAGTTCTGAATTTAATGGAGGGATGGTGAGGGGATGAAGATGAAGTGATTCTGAAGTTTGGTGGAAGAGATGATTTTTTCTTGAGAGAGCTGAGCCTTCCTTAAATAGCCACCTTGCTTACGCGTGCTGATGTCATTTGCTCACCTACCAGATCTGTTTCTTCTTCTTACGCACGACCTTCGCTCGTAGCTACAGTGTTTCCATGCGTCAGCTTATGGGGAATGGGAGATCTTCTGACTTTTATATCTTTGACTATCATTGCTTAGCGCGCCAAAAGTAAGATCTTTCACCCTTTCTCTGCTGCACTTCAGTAGACGTGGTGAGGGACGTGGTAACGTTCAGCACCAATATTCCTGCACAAGCATAAGAAGCATCAAAACGCTCTCAAGGGCACCTCTAGGTGCCTAAATGCACAGATTTATCACTTCATCCTTTTATTTACTAAAAACTCAGAAATTACATAAACTAATTTTAATAAACCTTGTATTGCTAAAGAACTAGCATGATTTATTCTTTGAATGAGTATAAATAACTCATATAAATATGAGTTATCACACCCCCAAACTTAAATCATTGCTTGTCCTCAAGCAATCAAGACAACAGCAAAACATGAAATTAACTCCACTAGCAGGTTATGCTCTTACTCACTCAATAGATCAAAAATTCATTCTCAAGGGGCTAATTCCTCACGCACTTACACACCACTTGCATGATTAAATTCCAGATTCATTAAGGCTCAAAGTGAGTGTGTGATCTCTGCATTTAAATCTTCCTCTAGCTAGTTCGAAAACTGCTTTGGCCTATGAAAGAGTGGCTTCCCAATTGGTGACATAAAACATCTTTCAAAACAAAGAATAGGCTAACATTTTCACATAAGAAATGGGGTTCTTTTTAAAGCATGACAAAGGGTCTTAATTGGGTGCTAGGACCAGGTTAGTGCAACTAGTTTATTGACTCACACACGCAAAAAGATCAGAACCCCCTCATCATCGAGCAACTCTTTTCATTTTGCTCCATTTTGGAGTTTTTTTTTTTTTTTTTTTTTTTTTTTTTTTTTAACATTAGGAGTGCTCAAAGATTTGTTTCTGTGGTATTACAGGAACATAACATACATGTGGATTTTCCACTTATTTATCTCAACACACTCTTTTTGGTATTTTTGGGGATAGACGCGTTACAACGCTTTATGAGTGAGACGTTGCAACGTCTCGAGCACACAACACACCGCGGCATACGTTATAACGTTACGGGTAGACGTTACAACGCTGCACTCACGCTTACACCGCACTTAACCATCCTACGCCTTTTGCACCCACCTTTTTAGTACGACTTGATTCACCCCCAAACTTAGCTTCTACTGCTATTCTAGATTTTTAATCAAGTTTTATTTTCACCAAAGTTCACCAAAACTAGCTTCAGCACAAAATATTCCCTAGCTAACTAGATTCTCTCTTAAAAACAGAGTTTGTGTAGGAGCAACAATCAATTCTTTTCATCTAATCATGCATAGGCTACTCACACACACATTTTCACTTATCCTTAGCCCAAAGAGAATTATTTTCATGTTTGCCAGAGTAAGAACATAAACTACTTTTGCATTTGATTTTATGTACAACACACACAGAACTTAAAAACATTAAAACATTGAGATTTCCCCCCCACACTTAAGGTTGAGCAGTGTCCTCACTGCTCAAAGAGAAACATCATGATTTATTTATTTTTTTTTTTTTTTAGAGAGGGGGTCTCATTCAGAACATAAAAATAAAAACTAGTAAATTTCAACTTAAAATTAAAACTAAAAACTACAACTACAATTGACATTAATGGGGCACTTACTTGCTTGCAGCACCAGACCTGAGCCTTCCGCTCTGTCTGGTGGGAATTCCTTTCTGACCTTCTCCTTTCTTCTTTTCCTTCTTCTCTTTCTTGACCTTCACTCCTTCTTGCTCAGTGGTTGTTGTTTCATCAGACTCTTTTTCTTTTGAGCTAGCACCCACACTCGCACTACCAGTGTGCCTTGAGGCTTCAAAGAATCCTCTTTTAGCTTCCTCCCACATCCTCATTGCTAACTCAAAGGGGTTGACATGCATTGGTTGGCTGGTATCACCGGGCTTTTTCCACCTCTCGCTCTTTAGACGTCGCCACGCTTGATGATGATACTCCGCCCAAAGAATCGTACTGGCTTGCTTCAACAAGTGCTCGCTAGTTTCTCGCCGCCTCCTCCATTGCTTGTCTGCTTTACCTTTTCCAATGCAACTTCACGTTCATTCTTTGTCTTGCATTTCGCAAGTTTGGTCGCAGACCTCTTTTTGCACAGACGTTACGACGTCCCGCAGCATTTCTTCAAAGAATAGTGGGGAGAGGGTCTTCGAAACATTAGTGGCAAAGAATGCCGCACTAGTAGCGATGAGCGAGCTTCCCCGCAAGACACTTTGACTTTTTCTCTTTACAGAAGCTTCGCTCGAGTGTTGTGGGGGCTGCAACTTCCTCTTTTTCTCCACTCCTTGAGCTTGATTTGACTCAGTGAAATATCTGTTGTCTCTCTTCTTCCTTCCAAATGGATTGTATGCAAGTGCGCTTTTCACTCGTTTTCTTGGGTGGGGAAATGGGTTGGGGCCGTGGGTTGCTTTCGTGTTTGTTGGCTCGAGGGCGTCGCCACGCCCGCTCCCGTGTTTCTGGGGTGATGGTTGCTTTTGTGGTTCGTGTTGGGGTGGGGTGGTTTTGTTGTTGGTTGGTCTTGAGCTTTGGATTGTGGGGTCTTTGGGGTGTTTTGGTCATGGGTGGAGGTTCTTTTGGTGAAGGTGGTGGTTGTGTGGTTTGTGGTGATTGTGCTTTGGGGCTAGGTGTTTTGGATTTTTCTTGGGCTGGCTCTTTGTTTGTTTGATTTGTTGGGGATTCACTTTCGCCTCTCACTTGAACTCCCTTTTCCTCGGGGGCTCTCCTCTTCTTCCTCTTCATTAATTACCTCCATGCTCACTTTCTTTGACTCCTCTACATCACATTCAGAAATATCATCTAAATCATCAGAATTAAAATCTTCTTCACTACTTACCTTCTTTTGTTTCTTTGCTGGGCTTTGCCTCTTTGGTGGGCTTCTTGCTCGCTTTGCTTTTTCTCTCTTGGATGACTCTCCTTTGGATTGTAGACAATGGGACATCATCTTCATTTTCTACCGAATCCACTCGTGCAATACAGCTCTCTGCAATTGCTTTCTTTCCTTAGACACCGGGCAAATACCTTCTTTTGCCACTCGAATTGATCTTTGATAAACTTGGCCAGGAGTTCGCTTTTCCTCCGCACGTTGTAACGCCCGAGCATCAACAGAACTTGCAAAGACTCGCAGATTTCACCCTAGGTCGAAATTTTGTTGAAAAGGGGCCTTGAGGTTGCTCCCTAAGTTCTCGAGGCCTCTATCTCCACTCCCGCCCTCCATGCACAGATCGGTTATCATACGAGGAAGTACAAATATCCATCCTTCCTGTTCTTCCATTTGTTGAGCTCGCGGTTGATCAACTTCCCAACCTCCACTTTGTCTCTTGACATGATTGCATCAATCACAATCATTCTCTCCTTGTCAACCCGTGATGTGTGAGAGGTAGGAATTAAGCAAAGGCCTTATGAAATGGAACCAAGTGTTGGCTTCATCACAAAGGTATTTCTTCATTATCTTGAACTCGCTCCCATGCTCACCTCTTCTTTCCCAGCATAAAGACCTTCAACACATATCATATCTTTAATGGCATCCATCTCACCCAATCCATAGTTCTTCTGCTTGGTCTCCACACTTTGCCATAGTACCCTAACCCAAAATAATCATTGATGACTCTCACCCCAAACTTTACTTCCTCTCCTCGCACCTTTGAGACAATGGATGGCTCTCCTTCAGCCTCTCAACGATTCCCTTGTAGAAATCGTGGAACCGCAGTAGCAATATACTCCTTTCTGCATAACAAATTTACGCCAACCCAACGCCTGCGGGTTGCGAGAAAATTAGGATTGGGGCTTTCTTGACCGAAACCCCTTTCGTGAAGTAGGGCTTTCTTTTGGATGGGTTTGGTGTTTCAGGATGGGGCGAGGATGAACTCAGTCGACATGCTTGCCTTTCCTGCAGGATTTGGTGGCGGATTGCTTCACTTTAGTCATGGTATTTCTTGTGAAAATTTCTTAGAAGAGAATGGGGATTTCTCGAAATTTTAGGTTTTCGAGAAAGGGATGGGAGAATTTGGTTTCAGAGAGAGAGAGGTTAGAAATAGGTTGTAGGTGGTGGAATGGTGGTGGATGGTTAGATTTTTATGGGAAGTGGTTATGGGAGTTGAGAAATGGTAGAGTGGAGTAATGGAGAAAAGTAACCGCTTGATTAGACAAGTAGGGAAGGAGATGACGTCGTGGTTAGTTACCACGCTCGCTTTGCGAGAGGAAAACATTTACGACACGCCATCACTTACGCCTTTGACTTCATTTAAATCGCCTTGATCGCCCGCACGTGCCCACGCCTAATGCTTTCGAGACGTTACGACGTCCCGCCCGCTTTTACTTTCTCCTCTCTTCGACACTTATTCCTGCAACACAAAAATTAAGAAGACACAGAAAAATTAAAAATCCTTGGGTTGCCTCCCAAGAGCGCTTGCTTTAAGAGTCTTCAGCCAGACTTTTGTTTCTTTCATTCATGACTTGTTGAAGGACATTTGGATCTTGTCCCTCTCCACATGCTCTCCATGATATGGTTTCACACGTTGGCCATTAACTTTGAACATGGTGTTTGTGTTTTCATCAAATAATTCCACGGCACCATGAGGATATATCTTCATTAATTTGAATGGACCTGACCACCTTGACTTCAGCTTTCCTGGGAACAATTTCAGTCTTGAATTAAATAGCAATACCTGCTGTCCTTCTATCAGTTCTCTTCTTTGAATTCTTTGGTCATGCCATTTCTTGGTCTTTTCTTTGTACATTGCTGAGCTTTCATAGGCATGGTGTCTAAACTCTTCTAGTTCATTCAATTGCAATAATCTTGCCTCACCAGCCTTTGCATGATCCAGATTTAATTGTTTTAATGCCCAATAGGCCTTATGTTGGAGCTCAATTGGCAGGTGACAAGCTTTTCCATAAACTAGCTTGTACGGAGACATGCCCAATGGTGTTTTGTATGCTGTTCTGTAGGCCCAAAGTGCATCATCCAAGTGTAATGACCACTCCTTTCTGTTGGGACCAACCATCTTCTCAAGTATTCTTTTGATCTCCCTGTTGGATATTTCTGCCTGGCCACTAGTTTGGGAGTGATAAGCTGTAGCAATTCTGTGTTTTACTCCGTATTTAGCCAAGAGGTTCTCAATTAACTTATTGCAGAAATGAGAGCCTTCACATCGACATTATGGCTCTTGAGTACCAAATCTTGTGAATATATTCTTTTTCAGAACTTGCTAACCGATTTGGCTTCATTGTTTGGTAATGCCACCGCTTCAACCCACTTTGACACATAATCCACAAATACGTAATATATAGATTTCCATGGGACATAGGAAATGGTCCCATGAAATCCATCCCCAAACATCAAACAACTCTACTTCCGAATGTTTGTGAGTGGCATCTCCCGCTTGCTTGATATATTCCACTGTTCTTTGGCACTTATCACATCTTCTTATCAACTCATGTGCATCTTTGAATAAGGTTGGCCAATAGTAGCCTGATTGTAGAACCTTTGTCATTGTTCCGTACCTCCAAAATGTCTACCATAAGGTGTTTGAATGACATTGTTGTAGCACATGGAGTTGTTCTTCCTCGGCTAAACACCTTCTTAGTAACCGATCCGGGCACGCTTTGTACAAGTATGGCTCATCCTGAAAATATTGCTTTGTAGTGTGGAAGAATCTCTTCTTTTGTTGGTGGTTGAGTCCTACAGGCACGATCTTGCTAACAAGGAAGTTAACTACAGGTCGCAAACGTCGGAGTCGAGCCCGGCGGACCTTCCAGACCCCGCGTGGTCCTTCGGACTAGTTGTGTCGGGTCACCAAGACACGCAGTACGTCCTTCATGGTCAACATATCGATTCTAGACCGATCTTGACCCATCATGGCCGCCGAGTATAAAGGCCCCCTCGCATCGCTTTAATTAGTACCGTAGCTAGTTGCGCTCCTTCGCACCACGATGGTCCTTCAATTAAGGCTTAGCAGCCTTCCGGACCTTAAGTGGTCCTCCGAGCCTTATCGCTCCTTCGGACCACGAGTGGTCCTTCAGAGCCTTAGTGCTCCTTCGAGTTCTTGTTGACCCTTCATTCAACTCTCGGTTAATGCGCCAAGTATTAACCGCCTCCTCTTATCTCCCAAACCTTCCACTTCCCCTTAAACGGACAAAATTAGCGTCTATCTTATCTTTATTCCTATTTCTACTACGAAAGTTCGAGAGCTCCGCACTTTCTAGTGAAATATTAATAAAGAGAGGGCAAATTGTTATACCCCAATTTTGTCCGTCTTCTTTTCTTGTTTTAGTAGTTTATTTTATTCGTATTTTTGAAGTCACGCGATTCGAGAGCTAATTTTTTTTTAACACGCCCATTTCTTCTATTTTTGGTCTAGTCTTAGCGCACTTGTCAAGTCCGGTCCTGGTCTCGTCTTTGTATTTGGCCTGCTCCTTTTATGATTATTTTTATCCTTATTTTGTTTATTTAATTTATTTAAGCATACATACAATTTTAAAAATGTCAAAAATTCAATTTAGTTTAATTCACAATGGTTAAGAGTCCAATATATTTAAAAATGTCAAAAAAAAAAAAATTCAATTCAATTAAATTTACAATTTAAAAGCATTTAATAGTCCCAAAAGTCCAAAAACACAAAAATAGTAATACAAAATATATAAAAATAAGCAAATCCAAAATATACAATAAACAAGAAAATAGGGTTCGGTGCAAAGAGCGAGTCAGTGCTGCAGTGCTTGATGGGCTTGGATCAGACTCGAAAATTATACAAAACCCAACCAAAACTCAATTAATGCCCTAACCTAATTTTTGACTATAAATAAACAGTCCAATCAACAGTAAAAGACACACAGAATTCATTACAGAAAAATAGTGCGAAAATCACCCTAAAAATAGGATTAGAGTTTCACATTGAAACCCTAATCCACTAAACACGGTTCTGAAGTTTTTGAGATCTAAAGAACGAAACAGCAGCAGCCAAAAGAACAGACGTAGCCGCAGTTGCAGTGGGTACAGTCACAAACATCATTCACAAGGATCCAAAACAGAGGCTGGAGTTGTAGGTTGGTATTCGAAACCTAAATCCTTTTTCATGCTCAGATGGTTTGTTAAAATAGTACTGTTTCATTGATGAAACTGAGAATAAACGTCTAAAGTGTAATAATCATAGGAATAAGTTTTCAAACCACGTTTTTTTTGTTGTTTAATGTTCTGTTTGTACTGAAATAAGGCTTAAAAACTAGTTTTGCTTGCTATATTTTCAGATCAAAGTAGTTTTTTAGTAAAGTAAAATACACAGAGACCAGAAAGCATCAAAAGCAGGCCAAAAAAACCGAATTAAGGGAGGAATAAATGGGTAGAGAAGAAATCAGACCAGTGAAAGCATAAATAAATGAAAGGACATGTAGAACAGAATACTAACCTTAAGCACGCCGGAGCTCCAGTCGTCTTCTCCGGCGAGAGCTCCGGCGACGTCCTTCGAAACCGAGCAACCACCACCACAAACCGAGTTCTCCTCTTCCCTTATCATTCTCCCGCCTCTCCCCAAACGAGCCCTGGCCGCCACGGTCTCCCCCAAAAACAACAGATCAGAATTTTTTCTATTAAACAAAGGAGGAGAAGAGAGAAAGAACGGAAAGTAGTAATAAAACCAGAAGAAAAAATGAACTCAAGTCCGCGGGGTTCCCTTCGCCGGCGTCACCTCCGTCATCCTTCCCTCTCCCTCATCGCGAACCACCCACGAACTCGTTTCCATGGAAACCGCGACGTCTCGTTGGTTTTTTTTCCTCTCTCTCTCTCCCACGCAAGCCGGCGGAAAACTCGCCGGAATTAGCGCTCCCTCTCTCTCTGGGAGAAGCTGCGCGGCGCAGCTGTGAAGGGAGGGAAGGGTTAGAAAATTTTAGGGTTTTCGGTTATAAGGGTTAGGGTATATATTGGGCTCTTGTTTTTTTTTCATTTTTTTTAATTATTCAGATTGATATTTACACCCACTGATTCCTGCGTGCGCCCCTCCCTCACTTAAGCCCAGTTTCGCATACTGGGCTCCCAGATGCGAACTGGGCCTTCCTAATCACACCCCCTATTAATTATACAACCCCTGCTATTAATAAAACCCCAAATTTAGGCTAAATTACTGTTTTGGTCCTTTATCTTTGGACTTGATTTCATTTTGGTCTTTTATCTTTTTTTTTCGCTTTTGGTCCTTTATGTTTCAGCTTTGTGTCAATTTGGTCCTTTTTGTGTCAATTTGTCCTTTTTTGTGTCAATTTGGACTGAAAACTACAAAAAGGACCAAATTGACACAAAATCAAAACATAAAGGACCAAAACGAGAAAAAAAGATAAAGAACCAAAATGAAATCAAGGCCAAAGATAAAGGACCAAAACAGTAATTTAGCCCCAAATTTACGATCTGCACCCCCTGTTTTTCTTTTTAATTCTTTCCCAACTCAAACGCAAATAATTTTTCTCGCGAAAATTAAATAAACAGCTAAGTCGGTTGTACAACCGGGTTAGTCATTATTTTAGGGCCAATGGACCTGTACAGTTCAGTAACCTTGCAGACTTAACCAATCCGAATAAACTATTTTCTAAAAATAACGGCTAAGTCGGTTGTACAACCAAGTTAGTCATTATTTTAGGCCAATGATAATGCATATCAAGAACCGGTAAAGCTTAATAAATATGAACAAACCATTTTTCCTAAAAAATAGGGGATTAGGTCGGTTGTACAACCGGGCTAGTCAGCATTCTAGAATTAATGAGCTGTACAGTTCAAGAGTCCTAGAATACCTATTCTAAAATCAACCCATCTCACAATTCTTTTCAAAAATTCAAAAATCATTTTCAAAAAGTCGGGGATTAAGTTGGTTGTACAATCGGGTTAGTCAGCGTCCTAGGAATCAGTGAGCTGTACAGTTCAAGGAATCCTAGGACCCCTACACTAAAAAACACCAACCCATAAACATTTTTCAGGAAGAACTACGTAGCTTTGATTCCTCCATTGCATCTGGAGGTACGTAGGAGCAAGACTCAACTCTTGTCAAGCACTAAAAACCAAAAACCTAAATAAGTCTTTTTCCCCCATAAATAAAAGGGTAATTATTAAATAAATCTTAAATTAATTAGACCATAGGATGTCGTGGGGTGCTAATACCTTCCCCACACATAACGACTCCCGAACCCCAACAATGTCTTGTCCTAAATCTTAAAGGGATTTTCCGAATTTGCCCTTAAACTAAAATTTGGTGGCGGCTTCCTAAAGAACCTTTTCGAAGAATCCTTTCCCGGATTTTTCGGTCGCTACAATGAACTTGGGCCTATTTAGTGGGCTTGGGCCCCTTATTTACACCCTCTAGGTACTTTCTCCCATCCTCCCAATCTATTTAAAATACTCCCCACTTAACTAAAATACTCATCATTTATTTACCACACCTCACTCCTTAATTTAATTAATCACCCTATATTTATTTTAATATAGACAACTAAAATATTATGAATTAAATTAGTCAAGTAATCACTTAATTAATTTAGTTAAATAATCGCTTAATCAAATTAATTAAATAGTCACCTAATTAAATTAGTTAAATACTCACATAATTAATTTTGGGGTGTTACAACTCTCCCTCACTTAGAATATTTTCGTCCTCGAAAATCTAACTATCATAGACATGCAACTTAAACACACCACAACAAACAAACATTGAATTCTAGCATAGCACCCTAAATGAAACTCGCACCTGTAAAGGTAACCATCACTCCTCCGTAGGCTCTGAACCTCCCCGGACAAACACTTTCCTGCTATACCTCCCATTCTTCGGCTTTGGACACTTGGTACTAATGTGCCCCACTTCCCCACAGTTGTAGCAGACCACACCCTTTTTCTCACACTTAGCAGCTATATGACTTCCCTTACCATACTTGAAACATTTATCGACCATGCAATCTGGACTCTTATTCCCCGGTTTTCCACACTTGTGACACACAATACCCGCCGCAGCGTCTCCCCCACTTGGCTTCTTGCCCGAACTCTCCTCTCCCTTGCCCGTACCACCGAAAACTTCATAGGACTACCCACGAAACTGAGAACTCTTCTTCTCCTTCACTATCTTGTATGAACGATTGCTATCCTCCTCGGAAATCTACGCTAAACTCATGAAATCAACATCCACTCTTCTTACCTCCTCTAACCGTTCTCATCTATGTTCTATCGTATACGCAACAGATCAGACACTCTTCCCTACACTCTTATTCCCCAATTAGGTATTCTAACCTGTAGGTTGTCAAAATCCTACCCGACTACCCAACACAAGAGACAACAAGAATTATGGCCAGAGGCCCAACAACCCTAACAACCGTAATTAACACAACAATACCAATCTCAACAATTTATCATATATCCAACATCATTCACATCAACAATTAACACGATCATAACAACAAAATTCAAGTTCAACCTATTCCACAATTAATCATTTTATTCAACGTTCAAATTAGTCCACCTAAACTCGGGTGCAGAAAATTCTGTAACTTTGCGCCCACTTTGGCGAATTAATTAAAATAGTAAACGACCTCGGATTTCGACAAATAAGTACTTGTTGGAAAGCCACGGATGTGTAGTTTCTGAATATATCATTAAATTTTCAAACAATGGGCCAATTAGTACAGTTTTTAGAAACAACCCAAACAGTTTCCCGACTGGACAGATTCTGTCCTCCTACTTCATTTCACGCTAAACTGACTTAAACTTGACCATATGGGACAAAACTTCAGCCCGAATAAAAGCATTTTGAGTATAGTTGGACAAAGAATCGTTCAAAACGGAGTTCATTTGAGGACATAAAACTTGCAAAAACCGAACCTACTCACATTTTGACTCTATAAATTTGACTCGACTTTGGAGACTCATAACTGGAGCTACACAACTCCGAATTTAACGAAACTAGTGCCAAAACGACCGGCTTTAAGTCTATTTTCGAAAACACTCAGCCACATAATTTTTGACTCAACCAAACAGTACCAGTTTTCAAAAGACTGAAACAGTGTCCAGAAACGCACAGAAATCATACGCGAGTAAAACTCATCATTATCAATCACCAAAACCAATTACCATCATCACATACTTATGCATTTCATCAAGCACCAAATAAGCATAACCAATCATGTAAACGATTTAAACACTCAAGTCCGAAAATATTTAAACACGTAGGCATCATCTTCAATCTCTTTATTCCTAGGGATTGGCTAACATGCGATTTTTACAACTTCCCTAGAAACTATCATGTATATATAATTTCACCAAATTGAGTTGACTTCATATCACAAATAATACAACCAACACATGCTTTATAATACAATTGTGTTGATACAAGACTTGATATTAGTTTAAACAAATGAAATTAAATACCCTCGGCAATTCTTAGCAAGGAAAACTAATCACACAAAAAGGTCTCATTGCACACCCTCATCATTAGATTTAAAGGCCACGTAAAACAATTTCAAGAAGTGACAAATAATAATAGTGATAGCAACAACAAAGGCCACAGTTAAATCATAACTCGAACAAAACTTTTACAATTGGAATTCATAGTTAGAAGGTACTCAAAATTGTATATGTTTGTTTCTAAAACTTTGATAGTCTTTATTGGACTCACCTTCACGTATCATAAAATTCTACTTTTTCTAACCATGCAATTAGTGTAAAACTTCCTCATTTTCAAACAACATCAAACTACAACTCAATCGGTCCAAAAGCCGAAGTTATGTCACATTTCGAAATAAAACCCTAAAACATTTTGGGAACGGAATTCAACACTAATTTGACATCACACTCATTTTCCAATAGCATAAAATTTTCTAAGTACCATTTTTCAAAACCATAGAACTCACGCTTTTGTC
This sequence comes from Oxytropis ochrocephala, assembly GCA_020916435.1. NCBI lineage: Eukaryota > Viridiplantae > Streptophyta > Magnoliopsida > Fabales > Fabaceae > Oxytropis > Oxytropis ochrocephala. The sequence continues at coordinate 72,169,926 of CM037090.1, forward strand.
AAAAGGAAACTCTATATGCAAACCCCAACCTTACTATCACTAGAGCATGCAACCACGTACACAACTACCTATTAGTTCAAAATTGAGTCTCCGACATAAACTCATAGGGTAAGAAAAGTTAATCATTTCACTTTGACAAATCACATCATACTCACGAAACAATCCAAATTGAAACACCGAAATGTCGAAACTTCAAGTCATGCAACCTTAATTGAGATCATGAAAATATACCATTCACAAAGATTTCATATTAGCACACTAACTTCGAAACAATTAAGCACAAGTCAACTAAAACTCATATCTATCACATGAACAATCAACTTATAGCAGGGACGTCAAGCAAGTGCAACAATTTTCAACAAACAATCCTTCCAATATTGTCCAATGTATAGCTAACCAAGGTTAGGTCATATAAAATTTACTTTCCACATTCTAACAAGCTAATCAGGCAATTAATCAAATTACAGTTAGTGTATGCATCCAAAGTTAATAATAACCATGAGTTATTGTCGCCTCTTTCGTTGGGGATGAGTGATTGGGGTGATCAGTCCCTCCTACTCATGCAACCAACTAATTAAGGTCACAAAAACTACTGTCTTTCAATTTATAACTACCACATTAAAAGATTTTTAACGCAGTCCGGAGTGCGAAGGCGTCGTCACGACTTTCACTCCTTTGACATCGTTAGAACTCTTTTAATCACACATATCTTAATGATACAACAACAGTCACAAATAATCAAAATCAATGATACAATCAACAGTCACATATTTCGATCACACTTACCTCAATAAATCAATATAATCTCTCAATCACTATCCATTAAATAATTTACAAGACATGTCAATGAAAGAACAAACCAACAAAGATCACAGTAATAAACAACAACATGATTATGATTCAGAACGAGTACCAAGACTCGAGGGTTAACAGACTCGACAACTTGGCCGGACGGACCGAACTGCTCTGATACCACTAATGTAACACCCCCTTTCTAATTAATATTAATTAGTCGATTTTAAAATCAGAGTTTTCAAAAACATAATATTTTTCCACGCACCACAAAGAGAGTGCTACATTTCTTCAAATCACCTTACATAACTCCAAAATAGTAGTTAAAATACAACTCCCGTATATGATACATAGCACCAACAAGTCTGAGAATAAAATAGTACAACAATGGAAAATACTAACTTAACATAATAGTTCAGAACATAATAAAATAACAACTACTAGATATTCCCCCCGGTGCTACGTATCAGAGCCGACTCGACCACACTAGAAGATAGGATCTCTAAACACCTTTAGTCACCGTCACCTGCAGGTTGCCGGCATACGAGGCAATACGACGCAGTAGGGTGAGTCTCAATACATAGATAATAATAAATAAAACAAGAAACACAGTAGAATAGGTACACCAGATATACAGTCACTTCAAATACACCATTAATACAGTTACACTAAATGCAGTTACACCAAACACACCGTTAGTTCATGAACACCCAATCATTCACCAGAGCATGCATGTAATGTATGAAATGCAATATGCATGTGGATCCATCATCACCTCAATAACCCCTTAGGGCACTCACCTCTTTGGCCGAAGCCACATCACCTCTTTGGCCGAAGCCTACATCACCGCTTTATATGCACATGATTTATATGACACCATGACAATGCACCACAACACAATAAATTTACCACAACACTCATTAACTCACCGCTTTTTATTTCACACCTCACCTCTATTCACAATATTTGGCCGAAGCCTACTCACCGTTTTGGCCGAAGCCTACATACCGCAATGGCCGAAGCCCACACACCGCTTAATCATCACCACAACACAACACACCTCATATTGGACTAAATGTCACACCAAGGACTAAACCCACACCTAAGGACCAAATCACCTCTTAAGGACTAATGTGACACCTAAGGACCATTTTGACACACCAAGGATTAATTTAGTACCTAGGGACTATTTTGACACACCAAGGATTAATTTGACATCAAGGGACCAAAATAGCACTTAGACACTCTTGGGCACCAACAGGCGCCAAGGGACAGCCATTTTGGCGCCCCCTTAGCACACACCCAAGGCACAAGGCGCACAGCCAGGCGCCAAGGGGCAGCCATTTTGGCGCCCCATACCGTGCCATTCCCAGCAACACACACACACACCAGGCGCCACATTCCCGTGGAATGGCGCCCGCACAAAGACGCAACCCACCCCATCGCAGACACCACACACACCAGGCGCCAAATTCCCAGGGAATTGGCGCCCAGACACGCCCGGCCACAGCACGATGAACTCCGCGCCATTTTCCCAAAGAAATGGCGCCCCTTTTCCCAAAGACACCCAAAATGAGACACACCAACCGACTCAGCGCCAAATCCCTAGCAAGATGGCGCCCAAAACACTATTCACACACTCTCCAATAATTTCTCACAACCACACCCCCTCCAACAACATTTTTATCCAGCAATTCAACATTCACTCCAACAACACTCACTTAGACATTTATTCAACATCATTAAATCAACATATTCTCCTACTTATTCACATTGAAGCATTTTATCAAACACATGGCATGCAATTTTAACAACACATTTATTTCCAACATCAAGCATCATGGTATCACCAAATTAAATACAAATACAACAACACACATAGAATTAACACAAAACTCAAACAATCAAACATTCAATTACTTCCTTAATTAATTAAACAACTACTCCTAACACCTAATCCATATGATTTCAAGGTTTATAGATTATTAACTATGAAAGAGAGCCCACATACCTTCAAATTGCAAACCCAAGAAAACCCCTCCATCAATAATCAAAGAACCACCAAATAATAGCTTTTCTCCTACACTTGAGCTTCTAACCCATCCATGGAAAAGAGAAAAATACACAAGATTAGGGGATAAATCTTATACTAAAGGATAGAGGAAGAAATATGGAGTTGATTGGTACCAAAATCACTCACCCAAAGCAAGAAGAATTAATTTTCCTTCCCTCCCCTATTGCTTCAGCTGCGCGCCTCTACCTCCTCTCCCTTTCTTCTATTTTTTCTGTTTTTCTTTGTTCTAATGAGAAGGAAACCTTTACCCTAGTTTAAGTCATGACCTTGGGCCTATTTAGTGGGCTTGGGCCCCTTATTTACACCCTCTAGGTATTTTCTCCCATCCTCCCAATCTAATTAAAATACTCCCCACTTAACTAAAATACTCATCATTTATTTACCACACCTCACTCCTTAATTTAATTAATCACCCTATATTTATTTTAATATAGACAACTAAAATATTATGAATTAAATTAGTCAAGTAATCACTTAATTAATTTAGTTAAATAATCGCTTAATCAAATTAATTAAATATTCACCTAATTAAATTAGTTAAATACTCACATAATTAATTTTGGGTGTTGCACTAGACCCTAAAATACAAGATTGAAAAGTTGATCCGAGCAGGGCACTTCAAAACTTATGTGGATAAAGGAGGAAGGCGGGAACCAGATAGGTAGAATAAAAAAAGAGGTCGAGGAGTAGGCAGATCCCCTGGTCACAATAATCAACAACAAGGCATAGCACCCGCTCAAGGAAGCGATCCTCCGGGTGCGGACATCATAATAATCTTGATCATAAGAGGCTTTGCTGGGGAGGGGAGACCAACGGTAGTCAAAAGAGATATCTCCGAGCAACCAAGTTGGTGAACTCCATCACCTTAGCAGTAGAGCCATTCCCTCTAGTGACATTCACTGAGAAAGACTACTGAGGGATAGATTGGAATCAGAAAGGTCCAATGGTAGTGATAGCGGAACTCGCAAAGTTTTCAGTTCATCATGCCCTCATCAACAAGGGGAGCTCAATTGACGTGATCTACAAAAGAAAATTCAACCAATTGAAGTTACCCACTTCGGTCATCAAACCTTATACAGATAGTCTGGTCGTATTCTCCAAGCCTCTCGGCCAGGGTCACATGGTACTTCGACGTACTGATCACTTTCGGAGCAGATCTTGGTGCAAAGACTGTAGAAGCCCAGATCCCCATTGTGGAGTCAAACTCTTTGAGGAAGGCCCATCATCAATGCTCTAGGGAAATAGTCTCAACTCCACACTTGTCCGTGAAGTTTCCTCTCAAGGACAAGCAGATAGCCACTATATGCCGACCAACAAGAAGCGAGGCAGTGATATGTCAACAACTTGAGAAGAGGCACTTCAAGAGACGCTGGTGAGACACCCCAGAAGATTAATACGGACCGTTTCACAATATTGGAGCTTGACCCTCGGGGAGACAACGAATGTCACCTCACCCCGTCGACGATATCAAGAAAATAGCGTTCGTCGGACTGGGGAAGGTGAAAATCGGAACATAGATTGAAAAATGGAGAAGCTAATGTTAGCTAAATTATACTATTTGAGCTTTCCTGCATTAATAAGTTTATTTTCTAAGCTAATGAGTCGTTGAGGGAGACGGAAACACAAAGTAGAAAGTCTCGAATTGAAAGATCACAAAAGGAGAGGATGTCGCGGGGAGGGTTGTGTCGTGTGCGTTGCATTGGAGAAGGCAATAGCACAACCTTTGCCGCCCTTCTCTTCTCTTCCTCTCTATGTTTTCTAATTATTGTCCCCTTCGTCCCTCTCTCTCCCCAAAACTGAACATATAAGAAGAACTAAGCACATGACAACACACTATATATGAATTGCTAGCAATATAAATGGGATCAAGTGGTTTTAAGCTGAAAAGTGAGTTGCAATTGTGTCAAGATCAAGAAGTGGCAACAAAATAATTAACAATTTAATAGAAAAAAATCAATATGTGAGCGTGGTAAGTCTCTAAATATTAGAGAGAAAGATAGTGTGTAGCAACCATGCCAATTTGTAAGTGTGTGGAACTACCGAGTATTTTATAAAGAGATTATAATGGTGAATATATTAATGCTTAATAGAGGTAATTTAGTTGCTTCAAAAAAACATAGAGGTAATTTAGTAAAATTACTATTCTCTTTCTTTCATTTATGTTATGATAATAACCAAAACTATATGAATAAGATAAGAACAAGAACAAATATGAATAAGATGATAGCTTTTCTATTCCTTTCAAGTGTTCCTCTATACATAAGGATGAACCCTATTTATAGGGTGAGAATTTGAAGTGAGGGGTCACTAATAAAAGGGCACTACAAGGGAGTAATGAGAAGATGACAGAATATGGACATCCACACCAATAATATTCAAAACAATTTAAAGTTTTTCTTTAATTTGTGTGTAATAAGCAAGCGGAATACTCAAAAAATGAGAAGATTAAAAGGCAAAATTTAAACAACTTTAAGGCACTACAATGAGTTGTTACATCTCTGGAGAAGTAGGCTCAGACTAATCTCCAGATAGCCCTTAATTTTGAAGAATCTTATTGGAAGGTGAAATCTAGAGTTAATTGGCATAACCTGGGGGATAGAAATACTGCCTTTTTTCACAGAATGACCAAGATTAAAAATGTTACTAAGAGAATTTCTGTTTTGAAGGATGGGTATAATATTCTATATAATGCTGCTGATATTGAAAATCATATTTTGAATTACTATCAAAATTTGTTCTTTGTTAATAACAACTGTCGTCCTAATGGTCTTATTCAGGATGTTATCCCTTCTTTAGTATTAGTTAGGGACAATGCTATGCTTACTGCTAATCCATCTATGGATGAGGTTAAAACTGCTGTGTTCTTTCTTAATGGGATAGCGCCCTTGGTCCCGATGGGTTTTGTTGCGCCCGAAAAAGTCCCCGAAGGATTTTCTTCGTTTACAACTTTTTAAAACAATGAAGTCGCCACCAATATTTTTTTATAAGGAAAATATTGAAGAAAAACCTTTTTGGGAAGGCAAATGGTCTTTTGGAAAACCGGAGGATTTGGGTTCGGGGGTCGGTTAGGCATGGGGAAGGTATTAGCGCCCCACACCTCCCTTCTACTGAAAGGGAACCTTTAATTAAACATAGTTTTAAGTGTTGATTTGAAACATTTAAATTTGCCTCTTTTGAAAAGACTTAATGAGTTTTTATTTGCGGCGCTTGACGAGAGTTAGCCGCTTTGGGTTTTTTGAAAGGGAAAATGTTTTTAGTTTATTGTGCTTGACGGAGGGGATCCGCTCCTACGTATCTCCAGGTGCGATGGAGAATTCAAAGCTACGTAGTTCTAGATTTTTGGTTTTATTTTGTTTAATTATGAAAACTGAGCTTTCATGGTGATCAATTGAGCGAAGGCTCCAAGTGACCACCATTAGCACTCCATTGTTGATGATCATGCAAGCAAAGGCTTCGCAGGACCAATAACAAAGTTTTTGATTTAACGAAAAGTTTTTTAGGAAAATTAGGCATTCATGATGATTAATTAAGCAAAGGCTCCAAGTGATCGCCACTAGTTCCTCATTGTTAATGATTATGCAAGCAGAGGCTTCGCAAAACCATTAACAAAGTTTTTGATTTATTGAAAGTTTTTAGAAAAATTAGGCATTCATGATGATCAATTGAGCAAAGGCTCCAAGTGATCACCTCTAGTTCCTCATTGTTAATAATCATGCAAACAAAGGTTTCGCAAGACCATTAACAAAGTTTTGATTTAATGAAAAGTGTTTAGAAAATTTAGGCATTCATGATGATCAATTGAGCAAAGGCTCCAAGTGATCACCACTAGTTCCTCATTGTTAATGATTATGCAAGCAGAGGCTTCGCAAAACCATTAACAAAGTTTTTCGATTTAAAGAAAAAAATACTTGGGTTAAAAGAATTAAAAACGAGAAAAAGGTGAAAAATTGCAAAATGGAGTGTTATTAGTCATGGGGGTTGCGTGAATCCGTGAGCAGGGGTGTAAACAAAGAAGCTTGGTTCGCATAGGAGGGCCCGAGATGCGGCCCGGCTTGAGTTAAAGGGGAGTGCGTGTAAAAACACAAGTGGTCTAATTAGTAATCTGAACATTGTTATTTTAAAATAAATAAATAAATAAAAGATAAGAAAGGGTATTTAAGACATGTAGGGTATCAACACAACCCTAATTCCCTTTCCTCCCCTTCTCACGCCGCCAAGGAAGATCCTAAGATAGAGAGAGAGCGAAATTTTCTCCCTCATGAGAGAAGGAGCTATTACATCGCAAGAAACACGGAGAGAGGGAGAGAAAATCGGTCTTGAGGTGAGAGAGAGAGAGAGAGATGGAGCGCGAAGAGTGAGAGGAAGAAGCTGGAGGGGTGCCGCCGGAGGGAGCTGCGTGGTGGCGCAGCGCCGGCGAAGACTCTGACGACGGAGAAGGCGAAACGACCGAGGGGCGAGAGCGGGAAGTCGAGACCGGCGTGAAACAGAGGAGTTCTGGTGCGATGGTTTCGGTTTTGGGTGAATCGCCGGAAGGTCGCCGGAGAAGACGGTGGTAGCCGCCGTGGGTGGCGGTCCGAGGTGCATTTTGTTTCCCTTTTTCCTATGACTCTTGATTTCTTCCTTCCATGGCTGGTTATTTACTACTACTAATCTGTTATTTCCTATGACTCTAAAAAAAAACTTGCTCTGCAATCTGTCATTTACTACTAATCATGGTCAAATCCTAAATGTTAAATCTATCTTTACATTTTTGACACTCTAATCAAATCACGTTTGTTTAATACAGAACCTTACAAGCAAACTATTTTTAAGCTAACCTTAACCTGCTTTAAAAAAAAGGGTAGCACAACTTCTCTTTTAATTTCAGTTCTAGTTTGAACAACAAGCGAACCAAATCTGCTTTGTATGGACCAAACCTTTTATTCCAAAGATCTGTTATGCTCCCCGATTTGTCATTGTGTGATTGTTGTATTTGCTATGCGCGTGTCGTTCTTGAGTCTTCTTGCCGTCACTCGAACTATTTCCGGATCTCGATTTCAAAAGAATCAGAAGTGTTTTTGTGATTAGGGTTTCAGTGTAAAACCCTAATCTTTTTCTGGTGATTTTTTAACTCGAAAAAACCTCCCTTTGACTGACCCTTGACATTGTTTTTATATTAAAAAATTAGGTCGGGCATTTAATTACATTTGAATGGGCTTTGATTGCTTTTGACTCTTCCTTTTTGCGATCTCGCAGCCCCAAATCAAGAAATGAGAGCAAATTTGAACCCCTTCTTTTCATCTGTTTGCGCCGTTGTTTGTTATTATTTTTTTGTAATTTTCGTTTATTTATTTTTGTATATTTTGTGTTATTATTTTTGTATTTTTAGACATTTGGACATTTAGACTCTCCTAAGTTGTAATAAAAATTAAACAAAGATTTTTTTGACATTTTGGACTATATATATATATATGCTCAAAATAAATTAAGCTGTACAAAAAAAGAATAATAATAATAAAAAGTCCGCCAAACACAAAGACGAGAACGGGTCGACTAGACGAATACGCTAAAACGAGACTCAAATATAAGAAATGAGCTCATTAACTAAAAACACTACTTATATGCGACTAAACCTAAATACGAAGATTAAATTGAAGAACACACGATTTAAACAAATAAGGCTCGCTTAATTTAAACAAAGGGTATTTTGATTTAGTTGAGTTCCATGATTGGAATTGACTTAAGTTAAGGGATGGACAAAATTGGGGTATTACAGTTTGCCTCTCTTATTTCACATTTCGCCAAAAATATGAATTGGCCTTTTCATATTTGTTGGTGAAATGGAAATAAAGATATAGAAATAATACTAATTTTGTCCGCTTGAGAAAAGTTCGGATCTTTTGTTATTTTCCTTTTGAGGGGTTAACACCGTCGCATTAACGAGAAAGCAATAAATTGGAAAAAGCGATAAATTGGGAAAAGCGGTAAATTGGAAATTCGGAGGTTGCCTAAAAACTTTTTAACGGACTCTTGTCGAGTCCGAGCTCTGGGGGTGGCCTTTTTCGAGCGCCGATCAATATCAAGTCCGAATCGATTTGATCAATGGATTTACGCTGCCTTAGGGTGACACAACTAATCCGGGACTTAACGGTCGATGGATCCATCGCGCGTGCTCGTATAATGATGTTGTGATCTGTGGAAGGAGTTCACTAACTCAAGGAGTTCACTAACTCGGGTTGATGGAGTTTACGAACTCGGATTGATGGAGTTTACGAACTCGGGGTGGCCTTTTCGAGCGCCGATCAACATCGTGTCCGAATCGATTTGATCAATGGATTTACGCCGTGCCTTAGGCCGACACAACTAATCCGGCGGACTTAACGGTTCGATGGATCCATCGCGTGCTCGCATAATATGTTGTGATCTCGTGGAAGGAGTTCACTAACTCGTGAGAGTTCACTAACTCGGGTTGATGGAGTTTACGAACTCGTGGCCGATGGAGTTTACGAACTCGTGGCTTTGATGGAGTTTACGAACTCGTCTTTGATGGAGTTTACGAACTCGCGTGGCCGATGGAGTTTACGAACTCGGGTTGATGGAGTTTACGAACTCCGGTTTGATGGAGTTTACGATCTCTGGTTTGATGGAGTTTACGAACTCTGGTTTGATGGAGTTTACGAACTGCGGGTTGATGGAGTTTACGAACTCGGTTTGATGGAGTTTACGAACTCGTTTTGATGGAGTTTACTGAACTCGGTTTGATGGAGTTTACGAACTCTGGGTTGAGGGAGTTTACGAACTCTGGTTTGATGGAGTTTACGAACTCTGGTTTGATGGAGTTTACGAACTCCGTGTTGTGGTGATTTTTCTGAAAAATGAGATTTTTGGGACCCCTTGGTCCAAAGTAACTTTTCTCTTGAATGGTGCATGAAATGCATGTGAATGCAAGGATTGATCCCAGTGGGATGCTCTTTCTGTTTGATTATTCCTTCGCTCTTTTGAGATGCGAATTTAAAGTGTAATGCACTACTGTTTGATGACATGGAGTGATGAATGGTATGGATGACATGAGAATGATGAATGATATGAAGATGTTGTGTTCTTTTGTGTTCCGCCTTCTGTGATTTTTCTTCTCTTTTGTTTTTGTTTTTTTTTTATATTCTGTTTTTTCTTTAAGCAGCTTTCTTTTTTCTGCTTATTTGTTTTTTCTTTGGCACTTTTTTGCTGGTTAAATCCATATGCCGGACTTTAGTCGCTCCGGACGATAATCACGCGAGGATTGTGCACTGATTCGTTATGACTGCTTTGTCTCTTCTCTTTTTTCACTTGGGAGATCATTTCCTTCTGTATTTTTCAAGGATTTCATAATGATCCTGTAATGCTCTTGAATATGCACATGTTTTGCAAATCAATTTCATCAATCATAAAAATTATCATTTTGAAAGAAACTGAATAAAGGAAAGCAAAGACACGAAAAGCACATATATGAGAGAAAAGTTGGACTTTTATTGATATGGAAATTGGACGTGCAGAAAGTCACGCCAATTGAAAGTATATTACAATCTTTCTTTTAAACTGAGAAAATACAAGAGAAAGGAACAGATCTCGTGACTTCATCTCTGAAGTAACGGTGCCCGCCGTCCATACTCATAACTCTGATCACCCTCTTATCCAAACCTTTGGGAGTGTTGATTACCTTTCCTTTTCTCAAGTCCAAGTTTTCCGACCCTAATTTTTGCCTGGATCGCTCTTTGCGGGTTTTCGATCCACCGGGTCGCTCTGATTTTGCCTAGGCCGCCCTTTGCGGGTTTTCAACCCAGCGAGCTGATTTTTCTTGGCTTATCTTTCTCTCTTTTTTGTTTATTTTTCTAGGCATAATACTTCCTGACCACATCTGAGTTCACTGGATTTGGAATCTCATCTCCGTCCATGTTTGCCAGGATTAGAGCTCCTCCTGAGAATGCCTTCTTTACCACATAAGGTCCTTCATATTTGTGAGTCCATTTGCCCCTGGGGTCTGTCTGGATCGGCAAAATCTGCTTGAGTACAAGATCTCCCTCTTGGAATTCCCGAGGACGGACTCTTTTGTCAAAAGCCCTTATCATCCTCTGTTGGTATAACTGTCCATGACACATTGCGACTACCCGCTTCTCGTCAATGAGGTTCAACTGGTCAAGACGGGACTGAACCCACTTTGCTTCATCAAGTTTTGTCTCCATTAACACCCGCAGAGATAGTACTTCAACTTCAATGGGGAGGACCGCCTCCGACTCGTAAACCAGTGAGTAGGGGTTGCCCCAATTGATGTACGCACCGAGGTACGATAGCCATGCAAAGCGAAAGGAAGCATTTCGTGCCAGTCTTTGTAGGTTACCACCATTTTCTGCACTATTTTCTTGATATTCTTGTTGGCGCTTCAACCGCCCCATTCATCTTGGGGCGGTGCGGGGGATGAATTGTGATGTCGAATCTTGAACTCAAAGACATGGGGCCTTCATCATTCTACTTTGTTCAAGTTGTTGCCATTATCAACGATGATTTTGTTGGGAAGACCGTAATTCACAGATCGATCTTTCTTGACAAACTTGGCAACCATCGAATCAAGTTATACTTGAATATGAGGCGACTTTCAACCCACTTGGTGATCTCTAGAACTTTGCCCCGATGTAACTTGGACTGAATCTTGGAGTGCCACCTTTTGATTTTTCTTTTTCTCCTTTTTTTTTTTTTTTTTGAGAATTTTTATTATTTTTTTGTTTTTTTTTTTTTTTTTTTTTTTTTTTTTTTCGTTTTTGGACAAACATATTTAAGTAAATAAACTTATTTGTCCTAAAGCTAAAACTCGAGAAAACAAGAGCAATCGATCATTGATCGAAATGGATTTTGGAGGTTGTGGGTTTTGTGGAGGAATGATGATTGGGTTTAATGAAGTGTTTGAAGCTAATGGTAGGATGATTTTTATTCGGCGTTGGTGACGTTTGATGATTTATGATGGTTTATTTGGCTTGATGAGGTGTTTGGAAGTTTTATTCTGGCTAAGGGTTGGTGGAGGCGGGATGCCGAGGTCAAAGGAAAGTATTTGCGCTTTATTGAGACAAGGATCTCTTGTGTTTTGTGTAACGTGTATCACTCACCACTTACATTTCTTTTGTATTTTTGGGATTTTCATTTTTAAATCCCTTTTTCTTTTTTATTTTCTTTGATTTTTTCCTTTGATTTTTCTTTTTGATTTTTTTGGCTCTGGTGAGCTTGATAAAAGTGATGCATCTTTTTGACATTTGAGGTAATCCTTGTCTAGGGTGATTTTGGGATTTTTTTGGCTTACGATGGGTAGCACGCTTTTTTCGAGAATATGGGAAGATGATCGAACTTTATTTCAAATCACGATTGCTCGCTTTCTCAAAAATTAACTCAAGGACAATAATTTATTTACTCCTATATATTTGCCCTCTTCCTTTTTTTTTTTTTTTTTTTTTTTTTTTTTGTTTGTTTTTTTTTTTTTTGAAGGAGAAAATCATCTTTGGGACTAGCACGATTCGGATCTCAGTAGTCGACGCACATTCGACCTTCCCATCCTTCTTGGGAACTGGGACAATATTGGCAACCCATCGTGGGTACTTGGCCACCGCTAGGAACCCCGCATCAAACCGCTTTTTACCTCATCCTGCATTTTCAAAGTGACACCTCGGCTTCATTCTTCTTAATTTACTCGCTTGACTGGTGGGCACTCGGCTTGACCGCAACTTGTGGTCAACAATGCTCAGTATCTATCCCCTGGCATATCTTTGTACGACCATGCAAAGATGTCAAGATAATCATGCAAGAGTGGATTAACTTTTTGCGTTCACCGGCTTCCATGGCGGTATCGACCTTAACTTCTCTTTTATCTTCTTCTCGTACCCGGGTTGACAATCTCAATCGACTCCCATGAGGTTGAATGATTTTTTCTTCTTGCTCTATTAATCTCATTAATTCCGGAGGAGTTTCCCGATTTTCATCAACATCCCCTTCGGTTTGGTTAATTGGATGATCAAAGTCGTAGTAGGGATTGTTGGCACTGCTTATTTTCGAGACAATTGCTTTGTGGTTACGCCTTTTTGCGAAGCGGAAAAGCGTAATGAAAAGCGAAACAAACAAGCAAACAATGATAGAAACAGAAAGAGGACACATGAAATATGGAGAAATGATTTTTATTGATGGAGATTCAAAACAACGCTTTTTATTGATGATAATGATTACGAAAATAAAAACATGCGTGCCCTAACAACTGGTCCTTATGGCCTTGGCAGAGCCACGGTGGTTGCATTACAACCAATTACTTTAAACTAAAAGTCACAGGAGAATCAAGCAAACCTTCCAATTCTTTAATTCTTCACCGACGAACCGCACTCGTCCCACCTCTTCGGACTCGTAACTAAGCGTGATGGCAAAGAACTTGGTTGTGTTGCTCATCTTCCTCATCCCATCCCGTAGACCAGATGTCTTCTAATCGGATTTGAGCACTCTCAGGAACATCATATTTGACCAAGTAATCGAACTTTCCACCGGGCTCCCTAGGGGCATCCCAACATCCTCTTTTATAGGCACTCATCTTATTACGTCTTCATTGATTTCTTCCTCTAGCATCTGATACTGACTCCTGGTTTTACTAGGGTAATTCTGAGGGAAACCATTCACACCGTAATGAGGATTATTCACCGTCACTACGGCTGGGTTCACGTGTGGGTCACGTGAGTGAATTGTATTCGAGTTGGTCCTCGAACTTGGGGATGGACCGTCATTGGCCAATTGAAACCCGCCGGAGTTCCTGGAGCAGTGGCAGGGATTGGGATCTGAATCTGGGCTTGAGGCGTCCCCGTTCCAACTTCATTCGCAACTACGTCGGGCTGAGCTTGCCCCGTGGTTCTTGGGGGATCTCCTCCAGGATTTGTGTCAGCAGCAGGAGGCGTATAGCCTAGTGGGAGACCATAGGGAGGCCATTGCACTGTTTGAAGGGATTGAGGATCCCCACCCGGGAGGGGAGGAGGATTGTCCACCCCAAAGAGAGTAGCTTCACTGCACCGACATTTCTTAAGGCACTCAAAGACTCTTATGACCTCTCGCCATTTGAGCTTTCATGATTTCCATCTCACCAAAGGACTTGATTCCCTTGATTCTGACCTTGCTGACCCTGACCATTAGGATTTGGATCTCCTGGAATTCCGGCATTCTGATGTGGTAGTGGATTGCCCTGATCAGCGTCGCCTTGATTGTTGTCCATGTTCCTTGCTTGTAGACGCGTCAAATAGCGATGCCTAACCAAATTGCCTCGATTTTCCGCTGACGAAACACACTTATGAACACAAGAATGAATGAATGCAATGCAATGCTTTAATGCATGAAGAATGCAAATGACGAAAGTTTTTTTTTCAAGATTTTGTTAGATGCAAATGCAATGGTGCAAAAATGAGATGAATGCGAAATGATGTGGATGCGAAATGATGTGTTATTTACATGGAAAAATAGTAAGAAAATGAGGTTTAATTGGTGGTACTTTGAACATTTTCAAGATACACGCGCATGCCACCTCATGTAGGTGTTTATGAAAGAAAGATTGCAACTTTCGAAATAAAGTTTGAAAAACAAGGAATGCTTAAGCTAGATGCAACAAACAAAGGCGTGCCCCCGTGTCCTATGAATGGTGGGAATCCTAGGGTCTAAAGTCGACGAAAAGAGTAATCCTCCCATGTAGGTTCTAATCACTTCCTCACAATGGCAACCAAGAGCTAAAGTCTTTCTCATGATGACACCCACAATCGTAGAAAGCTACCGAGTGTGAGGCATCATGACAAAGCGTACTCTTGGGCGGAACTTTCATGAGAGCCATACAGACAAAGGTCTACGAATGGCAGTCACTAGTTGTTCCCACTCTCCTAGGTTTTCGCTCGACCTTGGGTTTTAGGCCCCACTCAATGTTCACAAGTACAGGTGTGAAGTGTGTGTTGAGGGCACGACACCTAGAAATAACTACCCTTCCCCACCGCAAATGAAAACCCGAGCAGTCCCGAAAAAGAGAAGAGTCATCTACCCTAAGGTTCAATCATGCATACACCATTTCAATATACAAACCATTCTAAGGAGTCACAAGACTAATTGCATTGCATTGCTTACCTTAAAGAAAGGGGAGCAAAGAAGAGGGAGCATGATAAGATTGGGGGAATGCATGAAAGAAAGAAGCATATAAGCAAAGAGGATGAGAGGGAAACAATCATAGTAGAGGAAGAAGCGACAACGATATGAATGCAACAATGTTTGTATGAGAAAGAATAAGAATAGAGGCAAAAACAAGGCATTCAAATCAAGCACACAAATCACATTTTTAATTAATTAGGCTCGACCCTCTTTTGAAAAATAATTTCTTCACGGTCCCCGATGAAGTCGCCACTGCTATACGCTTGAAAAAAGTCCCCAAGGATTTTCTTCGTTTACAACTTTTTAAAACAATGAAGTCGCCACCAATATTTTTTATAAGGAAAATATTGAAGAAAAACCTTTTGGGAAGGCAAATGGTCTTTTGGAAAACCTGAGGATTTGGGTTCTGGGTCGGTTAGGCATGGGGAAGGTATTAGCGCCCACACACACCTCCTTCTACCGAAAGGGAACCTTTAATTAAACATAGTTTTAAGTGTTGATTTGAAACATTTAAATTTGCCTCTTTTGAAAAGACTTAATGAGTTTTTATTTGCGGCGCTTGACGAGAGTTAGCCGCTTTGGGTTTTTTGAAAGGGAAAATGTTTTTAGTTTATTGTGCTTGACGGAGGGGATCCGCTCCTACGTATCTCCAGGTGCGATGGAGAATTCAAAGCTACGTAGTTCTAGATTTTTGGTTTTATTTTGTTTAATTATGAAAACTGAGCTTTCATGGTGATCAATTGAGCGAAGGCTCCAAGTGACCACCATTAGCACTCCATTGTTGATGATCATGCAAGCAAAGGCTTCGCAGGACCAATAACAAAGTTTTTTCATTTAACGAAAAGTTTTTTAGGAAAATTAGGCATTCATGATGATCAATTGAGCAAAGGCTCCAAGTGATCGCCACTAGTTCCTCATTGTTAATGATTATGCAAGCGAGGCTTCATGAAACCATTAACAAAGTTTTTGATTTATTGAAAGTTTTTAGAAAAATTAGGCATTCATGATGATCAATTGAGCAAAGGCTCCAAGTGATCACCTCTAGTTCTCATTGTTAATAATCATGCAAACAAAGGTTTCGCAAGACCATTAACAAAGTTTTGATTTAATGAAAAGTGTTTAGAAAATTTAGGCATTCATGATGATCAATTGAGCAAAGGCTCCAAGTGATCACCACTAGTTCCTCATTGTTAATGATTATGCAAGCGGAGGCTTCGCAAAACCATTAACAAAGTTTTTCGATTTAAAGAAAAAAATACTTGGGTTAAAAGAATTAAAAACGAAAAAGGTGAAAAATTGCAAAATGGAGTGTTATTAGTCATGGGGGTTGCGAATCGAACAGGGGTGTAAACAAAGAAGCCTTGTTCGATAGGAGGCCCAAAGATGCGGCGGGCTGAGTTAAAGGGGAGTGCGTGTAAAAACACAAGTGGTCTAATTAGTAATCCGAACATTGTTATTTTAAAATAAATAAATAAATAAAAGATAAGAAAGGGTATTTAAGACATGTAGGGTATCAACACAACCCTAATTCCCTTTCCTCCTTCTCACGCCGCCAAAGAAAGATCCTAAGATAGAGAGAGAGCGAAATTTTCTCCTCATGAGAGAAGGAGCTATTACATCGCAAGAAACACGGAGAGAGGGAGAGAAAATCGGTCTTGAGGTGAGAGAGAGAGAGAGAGAGGAGCGCCGCGCGAGTGAGAGGAAGAAGGCTGGAGGGTGCCACGAGGAGAGCGCGGTGGCGGCGCAGTCACGGCGAAGACTCGACGACGCGAGAAGGCGAAACGACCGAGGGACGAGAGAGCGGGAAGTCGAGACCGGCGTGAAACAGAGGAGTTCGTGCGATGGTTTCGGTTTTGGGTGAATCGCCGGGAAGGTCGCCGGAGAAGACGGTGGTAGCCGCCGTGGGTGGCGGTCCGAGGTGCATTTTGTTTCCTTTTTCCTATGACTCTTGATTTCTTCCTTCCATGGTCAAGTTATTTACTACTACTAATCTGTTATTTCCTATGACTCTAAAAAAACTTGCTCGCAATCTGTCATTTACTACTAATCATGGTCAAATCCTAAATGTTAAATCTATCTTTACATTTTTGACACTCTAATCAAATACCGCTTTGTTTAATACGTAACCTTACAAGCAAACTATTTTTAAGCTAACCTTAACTCGCTTTAAAAAAAGGGTAGCACAACTTCTCTTTTAATTTCGGTTCTAGTTTGAACAACAAGCGAACCAAATCGCTTTGTATGGACCAAACCTTTTATTCCAAAGATCTCGTTATGCTCCCGATCGTCATTTGTGTGATTGTTGTATTTGCTCTATCGCGTGTCGCTCTTGAGCTCTTTGCCGTCACTCGAACTATTTCCGGATCTCGATTTCAAAAGAATCAGTTTTTTTTGTGATTAGGGTTTCAGTGTAAAACCCTAATCTTTTTCTGGTGATTTTTTAACTCGAAAAAACCTCCCTTTGACTGACCCTTGACATTGTTTTTATATTAAAAAATTAGGTCAGGCATTTAATTACATTTGAATGGGCTTTGACTATTTTTACTCTTCCTTTTTGCAGATCTGCAGCCCAAATCAAGAATGGAGAGAGCAAATTACTGAACCCCTGATTTATCATTGTTTGCTACTGTTGTTTGTTATTATTTTTTTTGTAATTTTCGGATTTATTTATTTTTGTATATTTTGTGTTATTATTTTTGTATTTTTTAGACATTTGGACATTTAGACTCTCCTAAGTTGTAATAAAAATTAAACAGCATTTTTTTGACATTTTGGACTATATATATATATGCTCAAAATAAATTAACTGTACAAAAAAAAGAATAATAATAATAAAAAGAGTCTGGCCAAACACAAAGACGAGAATGGGTCAGACTAGACGAATACGCTAAAACGAGACTCAAATATAAGAAATGAGCTCATTAACTAAAAACACTACTTATGTACGACTAAACCTAAATACGAAGATTAAATTGAAGAACACACGATTTAAACAGCGTGCCTGCTTAATTTAAACAGTGGTATTTTGATTTAGTTGAGTTCCATGATTGGAATTGACTTAAGTTAAGGGACGGACAAAATTGGGGTATTACAGGTTTGATGGTTTCTTCTTCCAGCATTTCTGAGACATTGTTTCTAGTGATGTTTATAATGTTGTCCTGCAGTTTTTTCAACAAGGTTGGATGCTTCCTTAAGTCGAGGGGGCTGATAGAATTGAACAATATAGACCTATAGCTATAACTAATTTTAAATTTTAAATTATCACTAAAGTTATAGCTGATAGACTCGCTCTTGCGGCCCCAAATATTATTTCTGATAATCATAGGGGATTTGTGAAAGGTAGAAATATTTCTGACTGTATTTGCACTGTCTCTGAATCTATTAACTTTCTTCAGAAAAAGGCTTTAGGTGGTCAATTAACCCTTAAAATTGACATCAAAAAGGCTTTGGATACTATAGATTTACTTCAAGTACCGACAGCTTTTGGTTTCAATTATAAATTTTGCTACTGGATAAATACTATCCTTCACTCGGCCAAACTCTCATTTTCTATTAATGGGTCTGCTGTTGGTTTTTTTTTGGCTGTAAGAGAGGAGTTTTTCAAGGTGATCATTTGTCTTCTCTTCTCTTTTGTTTGGCTGAAGAGGTTCTGAGTAGAGGTATTTTCAAGCTTGTTGAGGATGGTAATCTTCAGCTTATGGCAGGTCCCGGGGGTTTCTGCATGCCTAGTCATGTTTTATACGCTGATGATATTATGATTTTTTACTGGGCTACCAAAAGAAGTCTAAATAGCTTATTGGGTCTTTTTTCTTGTAATGAGCAAGTTTTTGGTCAGGTGATTAGTAAGGAGAAATCTAAATTCTATACTGGAAACATCTCCCCTTCCCGTATCACGACCATCGTGAATTCAATTGGCTTTTCCCAGGGTTCTTTTCCTTTTAATTATCTTGGTGCCCCTCTTTTCAAAGGTAAACCTAGGAAAATTCACTTACTACCTATTGTTGATAGAATAAAGGCTAGACTGTCATCTTGGAAAGGTTCTTTGTTATCTATCATGGGTAGAGTTCAACTTGTTAATTCTGTTATTCTTAGGATGATCGTTTATAGCTTCCGCATTTATATTTGGCCTTCTAATCTCCTCAACATTGGGGACATCTAGATTAGAAATTTTGTGTGTTCTGGTGATATTACTACTAGGAAAATGGTTACTGTGGTTTGGAGTAAGGTGTGCAAGCATTTTCAGGAAGGTGGTTTGGGTTTGCGTTTTATCAAAGCTATATAATCATGCTAGCATGCTTAAGCTTGGGTGGAACTTCATGTCTACAGTGGGCCCTTCTTTTGAAAGCTAGAGTTTTTAAGAATAATAAGCTGACAAATTACCATGTTTCTTCTTCTATCTGGCTTGGGTTCAAAGCTTATCTTTCTGATATTGTTGACCATTCAACTTGGAAGATTGGGAATGGAGTCAAAATTAACTTTTGGACTGATACTTGGCTCTCTACGCCTATTGTGAACATTATTGGAATTCCCTCAAATTTACACAAGGCTTTGAATTAAAGCCAGCCTTAGTGACTTTATAGTCAACGGTATTGGTCTATCCCTGCAGACCTTATTGCTCACTTTCCCAAACTCTACTCTGAAATTCATGAGATTGTTATTCCTTTGGCTGGTACTGAGGATCAGTTGATGTGGAATCACTCTGTTTCTGGGGACTTGACTTTTAAGGAGGCGTTCATATTCCAAAATCCCCCTGGTCATGTGGTTACTTGGACCATGACTATTTGGAAGCCGTTTGTGCGGCCGTCTAAGTCCTTTATTTTGTGGAGGACTCTTCATAATAAAATGCCAACCGACAATCAAATTTGGCTTAGAGGATGCACTATTGTTTCTATTTGCATATGTAGTAATGCTTCTGACATTTCTCAACATCTCTTCTTCACGTGTCCTTTCGCTCATCATATCTAAAATTGGCTTGGGGGAATCCTGAGTTCCCATATTGATACCTCTTTTTCTCAGAACATTTTAGCCTTGACTTCTAAAGGTTGAAGCCCTCAGTTGTAGGATATTGTCTACGCTGCTATTGTGAATATCTTATGGGTCATCTGGTAATGTAGAAACCAAGTTAGATTTAGTAATCATGTCATCCCCTTACATTCGGCTATCAACATAATCCTTAATGTTGCTTTAGCTGGGAATACTTCTAAATCTTCTATGTCCTCCTCTATTGCCGAGTTTATGATTATCAAAACCTTCAATATCATTGGTAATTATCCAAGCTTTGCCAACATCAAAGAGGTGAATTGGGTCCCCCCTTTGCCCTACATGATTAAGTGTAATACGGATGGTGCTGCTAAGGGTTGTCCAAAGCCCTGCAGCTTGTGGTGGAATTTTTAGAGACTGAAGTGCTGCTATTCTTGGTTGCTTTTCTGCTTCTATAGGCAACCGTTATGCTCTTCATGCTGAAATTATTGGGGCTATGTTTGCTATAGAGATTGCTTTCGATGAAGGTTGGAATTATTTGTGGTTGGAGTGTGACTCTCAGTTAGTGATCTCCGCCTTCTAGACTCTCAGTTAGTGATCTCCGCCTTCTAGAACTGCAATATAGTTCCTTGGAAGCTTAGAAATAGATGGGATAATTGCTATTATTTGTCGAGACAAGTGAACTTTGTCTACACTCATATTTATAGAGAAGGTAACACTTGTGTTGATAACCTTGTAGGGTATGGTACTAACGTTAACATAAATGGTTTTGTCTGGTGGGACCTTCCTCCTAGCTTCATTGATGCAGATTTCTCCAGAAATAGGCTAGGTTTGCCTAGCTATAGGTTCTGCTGATTTTATGTTAGATGGTTGTAGTCTACTTCCGGCCTTCTGTTTTTGGTGTGCTGCAAATGATTGTTAATGTCTTTGGTGCCAACCTAGTTGGGATGTGAGTCATTAGAGTGATGCTTTTGCAAGCCAATTTTAATTTTCTTTGGACTAGATTCCTTTTAATTGGATTGCTATTTTTTCCTTTGGGTTGTAATGTTGTTTTGTTCATGAGTTTTGGCCTAGTTCCCCATGTCTTTTGTATCTTTTTAATTTTTTATCAATGAATTATTGTAGGAGGAGTACTCTTTCCTTCTAGTTGTTTTTTCCCTAAGGAGGATTTTGCTCCAGGAGGTTTTAACGAGGTTCCATAACCCTTTCTTTTACCTTAAAAAAAAAGAGTTGTTACATCTATTTTAAAAAGTCAAACATAAGTTTCTAGCCTCTTATAAATAAACCCCCCAATATAGCATCTTATTTTGGGCGAACAGAATATTACAATCACAGTTGTCAAAAAATAAAGAATATTACAATCACCAATACCTGTTCCTTCCCTCCGAAAAATCTTATTGTGTTAGTTAGTTGTGTAAAAAAAAATAAAAAGATTTTCCTAACAAATTCTATAACCTAATTTAAATTGTCAAAATATAAGCTTCCAATTTATATGGTAGTATCATCAACTTGGCCAAATTAAAATTCTAACAATCAATTTACACAAATAGGATGAACTATCAATACCACAATAACTGAATAAAAAATAATAAAGCATTAAAAATTTCATATTGCAATAACTGAATCAACAATAGTAAAAAATTTCTAAATGCGAAAAAATTAAGTACCTAAAAATATTAGAAATACTAGGAATTCTATTTACATAAGCATAACGTTTAAGGTTCGAATCCTAAAGGAAAAAAATTTCTCCTCCTTCTAACTAATTAACAACTAACATTTACACTAACAACTAAGGAACAACTGTGAGAGAATATTGTGTTCAAACATCAAAAGTAGCCCCACGAAGTTGTCTAGTACTAGTGTGAATTTGTGAACGGTCGATGCGCCACAACATGAAATTCTTGATCCCAATAACCACAAAGACAAAAGCAGCAGTAGATATGCGATGAGAGTTTTCTTTTATGAACCCCAAATGCAATGTTATAGTGACAAAGGCTTCAAAGAGTGAGTGATGGTGAGCATGGTTACTTAAACCTATTATGCAAAGAGCATCAATAGTCAGAAGACACCAAGTTACCATGCCTTTAACTTTTGCTCCATCGTCTCCAAATTGCATAATCAAAAGGACCACCAAAATTTTAACTACCAATTCTCCAAGTGATTTGAATAAGTGGTGGTGTTTATACTTCTCCAATGCAACAGAGCAGAAACCAAAAAAGAACAAGAAAATTAGGCACATAGTGTGTACCCCAAATGCAACTGCTAAGAATATCAAAGGACGTGCTAGAATATGACTATGGTTTTCATCATCACCGCCACCACCACCACCACCAGAAATTTCCGATTTGTAAAGTTGGGTTTGACAGAAGAAGCCATAGGCTAAAAAGAAAGTTATCTGACTAAAAGTGAAGAAAATTATACGCTTAATGGTTATTAAAGGATACACGTTTTGAACAAACCATAACCGAAAAAGAGTTGAAGGCGAAGAAGAGGAAGTAATATTACCACAACAAATATAGCACCACCAATGATGAAGAACATGCTTGAAAGTGACCCTTGTGTTGCCCTCTCGTGAATTGCTGCTTAATGGTGTTTGGTCACTTGTTTCAGAGATAACAGAAATAGTAATTCTAGTAAGAGTTGTCATGCTATACTGAAATTAACTTGAGAATACTATTTTTGACGTGCATATGCTGCAGTTATATATATATAGATAAATAGTCCTAACACTTGCAATGGATAAGCACAAATAATTTTCAATCAATTACAGATTTTTTTTGATAAAAATTATTATTGTTTTTAATTTCTTTCAATCTCGTAAAGATATTTTCCCTTTTTGAATTAGGTATCGTGTAGGAAATATGATATAACAATGCTATACTGAAATGCTGAAATTAACTTAAGAAACAAGTGCTGCAGTTATATATAGATAAATAGTCCTAACCATTCTATCTTGCAATGGATAAGCATGAATAATTTTCAATCAATTACGGATATTTTTGATAAAATAATTATAGTTTTAATTTCTTTCAATCTCGTAAAGATATTTTCACTTTTTGAAATACGTTTAGGAAGTGATCCTTTATTACATTTATGATCCTTTGTAATATATTTGCTTAAATCTCGGTTGTCATTCACAAACCTTGCGTATCAAGCTTCTAATAGAATAAAAACTTCCTCTCTCTATTTATGTTGCAGTGTTTAATGCTGTTTGAAACGTTTATTTTTAATTAATCTATAATTTGAATCATAATTTTCGATGCTAATTAACCATTTATATTTTTTATAATACTAATACGACATTAATTAATTTTAATTTGATAAAAAATCAATTATTTGTTTAATTACATTGCAAAAGTTGTTCAAATAGGGATGTCAAAATATATGAATCATATGGTTTTGGATTTCGATTATATTAGATGTGTTCGGTACCTAGACTTTGGAATGGCTCCTTGGTCCAGGGTACTTGGTCAAGTGTTCTAGGAAAGGACAGAGAAAGGGTGCTCGGTACCGCCCTGCTTGAGCTCCTGTCTTTGTGTAGATCCTCGAGCATTCCGAGTTGATCCACGCCGGCACTACAAGAAAAGTTTGTTTTAGCCACCAGCAATTGCCACACAGCTTATTCCGTCAGTAATTTGCCACGGATTTGCGACGGCATGTGTAAAAAGTTAGAGAGCGAAATTTCCCGCTGGGGTTTGCCACGAACATGTGAAAGGCCAAAAATTTGCGACGGAGATGCCGTGGCAAGTCCGTGGCAACCCAATGATGAAAATAAAACACCCACGATAACATTCTTCTCTCCCTAAAAAACAAAACGCTCTCTACCTCACTTTCCTTTCACACTTCTCACGCTCACTCTTTCTGCCTCCGCCGCCTCACTCTCATCTCCGCCGATCTCACTCCCATCTCCGCCTCACTCTCATTCTCACCCTCATCACCACCCCCTCACCTCCATGCTGTCATCCCTACCTTCTCCTTCTCTTGTCACATTGTTCACTACCGCTAGCTCTTGCGACAACCATCGCCACCAACCACTGTTGTTCTCCTTCTCTCGGTCGCCTCTCCTCTCTTCTTCTTAAAAGGGTAAGTCATTTTCTTCTACTATGCTTCTATTTGACAGAAACCTCAATTTTTGGTTGAATCAAAACCCTAACTCCTCTTCATATTTTTTTCATAGCCCCAATACTCTGTCATTCTTCTTCCTATCGTTTTCCTTTGGCATTCAGTGGCTAAACAAGTAGCTTGAAGTTTCTAGGTAATTTTTGCAAAGATTCAAGCATATTTTTCTGTGGTTTTATTGTTGATTGGGCTTGGAATCGAGAGAGTGTTAGGGTTTGATTTAGGTTTCATTAGTTGTTGTTGTGGATTCTATGACAATATATTGAATTTGGGGGTTTAATTTAGATTTGATTTGGGGAATTTGGGGGGTATCAGTAGCTGTTGGGTTTTAGTTTTGGGGGTTAATTTGTTTATTTGGTTTTCAGTAATTGGGGGGGTTTATTTGGTTTTCAGTAATTTGGGGGGTATCAAAGTTTTCTTCTAAAGAATTAAATTGCATTTTTAAGAAATTGTGTAAGGAGGGAGAGAAGGCCAAAAAGGTAATTATCATTTCCGTCATTTCTAACATTCTATGATATATGATCAATTGATTATGTAACGTTCAATTAGGAGTGAAATCTGTTTAGTTTTTGTTCTTTGCATTTTGATTTCAATTTCTGAATATTTATGTTTAATATATATTTTCTTTCAAGGCTGCTGAAATGCAAAGTGCTAAAGAGAGCAAATCTGCTGCTGCAGCTGCCGATGACGAAGATATGGACCCAACGGTATAACTTCACTTTTATTGCTACAATGTTTTCAAGTGGTTATTTCAGGAATAGGATGTTTGATGAACTTTCTTTGGTTTTTTCTTTTTGTGTTTTCACTATAGCAATACCTTGAGAATAGGCTAAAGCATCTTGCAACTGAGAAAGCAGAAGGGAAAAACCCATATCCACACAAGTTCTTTGTCACTATGTCTATTGATGAGTACATTAAGGAATATGGAGGTTTAAGTGATGGGCAACATCTTGATGATGTTTCCGTGTCTTTGGCTGGTAGGCAACAGTATCTTTGTTCATTTGTTTTAATTTGGTGGTTGCTTATATCGATGATTATAATCGTTTTTTCTACATTTCAAGCCGAATCATGCACAAACGTTCTTCTGGTGCAAAGCTTGTCTTTTATGATCTGCATGGTGGTGGTTTCAAGGTTCAGGTTATGGCTGATGCAAGGTACCCAGTGCTGTTGTGATGTGTCTTTTTTCTAAGGCTTTTTTCACTGGTTCCTCTTTAAGCTTATGATAAAAATACCAACACATCCTTTTGTTAAAAAGATTTACATAAACAAGCAGGCTCTAAATTTCAAACTGTGTTGTATTGGTTGTGAGATAGAAGAGTACTTTTTAAATGCTCTAAATTTCAGACCGTAGGCTGTCATGGAATGAGAGAAAGTCTCTTAATCTGGTACCATCGATTTTGCATACTGCTCTCTATATTACTTTGTTTAGCTGTGCTAAAGGTATATAAGTAGATAAACATTTAATGGAAGTAATTCAAATATGGCAAATTAGTGCTTCAAAAGGTTTTAGTTGGGTCGGGTTTTGCATACAATTTACTATTCATCATTTGATGTTCCATAGTTACGAATCATTCTGTAGTATTTTATTCTGAAGTATAATTTTTCACTTTACAGATAGCATTCTAAAGTATCATATTTTGCAGGCAAAAGTAAAAAAGATCAGGTATTATTGGCATGAAATGGACTCTGATTTATATAAATACTTTCTGTGTGATCACCTGTGTGATTCATGTTGCTGCTGAAACTGCTAATGGTTGTTGCCTGTATCACCTGTGTAAAGATAAGTATTAAACAGACACTGCTATAATTTTCAGTGCTTGACCTTTAATTTTCTGCACTGTTGAATTAAAATGTATTTTATTCTTCTTCCATAGAAACAACCACTCCATGCAATTTGAATTTACGTGTTCTTTGATTTAAAAAACTTAAGATTGTTGTCCTGTATGTATGAGGTATTTGTTAAGCTCTGTTCCATGAATCTCTTTCACATTGCCAAGATCAGCTTGTATCTTTTGTTTACTTATTTTTAGAAAGAGCAGCTTGTATCATTTTTTCCTGATTGCAGTCTGCTATATTTGTCCTATTTTATACTTTTGCCTGTTTTGTTCAGTTATTGGCTAATCGGACACATATTCTGTGATTAAGAGATTGTTTCTCTGTTTATGAAGGATTTTACAACTCAAAATTGTCAGATGCATTATGCAGTGAGGCTGTCTAAGTACATCGACATAGTCTCTGAATTTGGAAATTTTTTAACTATTTTTTAATTGTGCATTATTTGGTACACACAACTCTTATTTATTTTTAATCAAATGTGGCCTTCTGTTCTTCTTTTATGACTGTTACGATTGATTACAACTCTAATATTTATGCTTATCTTTACACAAACCTTTTGGCTTGACCATATTTTATTTGTATATTTGATGGTTTGGATGGTTTTGGAGTCGTTCATAGAGTTGCTGGTTTCTACTTCTATTTAGGTCTGTTATCTGTTATATACGTAGATGGAGCTTGCACTGATGTCAATTTTTTTCTTTAATGTGACAGAGTGTTGAGCAAATTGGTAACAGAGCAGATAGCCTTATGATTGAATCAAATCTTTATTTATATTCACCTGAATTTTGTTGATTAATAATATGTCATTACTATCAACTATCAAGAAGTTTGTTTGACTAAAATGTTATTCTTTCTTTTAATTTTTATGGCGTTAGGACATATTGAAGAAAGTTCAGCATCTTTCCCTCGGACAGGTATAATTGCCTTCTCTATTAGAAACGGTAAAAATTTTGTTAGCTATATGCCTTTACCTTTTTGAGGATGAAAAGAAATGTTGGAATGCATTTATCTTCTCTTGTTGAGCTTAATACAATAGAGCTCATATGTATTATGTAACTAATGATTGTTCTTGTATACATTTGATTTATGGACTATTTGTGCTCATTTCTGTTAAAATGGCCTTTGAATTGTTGAATTCTTCACCACAATTTTGTTTTCAATTTTTCTTTTTTTGTTCTTCATTTCAGATTGGACATGTGACAAAATCTAGAGACATAGCTGGACCTCGTGTCTTGGAGCATATAGTTGATGTTGTTTTGTATATGGAAGTTGGTATGTACCTTCTTAAATCAAGTTTCCTTTGGAAAGTTGGTAACGTTGATTTGTGCTTATCATTACAGCTTCCTACTTTCTAATATTTAGCATATTTTTTGGGTTTCTTTACCCCTTTAGATATATGTATGTGTTCTTAAATCGTATGCATATGTGGTGGAGAGAATCTATGAGAGAATCGCTTCTAGGTGGTGGAGAATAATCCACGGTTCTCCGACGCAATTTACCTTTTTATATGGTCTCCACTGTTCTCTCCTTCAACTAATCCCACATCCCATCTCCACCTTCATTGGGAGGTTTATTTAATTTAAGTATTGAATGAGCACAGAAGAACTGGAATGCAATTAGTTTTGCATTTACGTTCCTGGCTTCTTGCAAACAGTTAAAATCTTGAAAAGGTCAATCTTAAATGGAAGCTGAAATTGTTCCTATGCATCATGATCTGTTGAACAATTATAAACTACAGTTTTCTTGCAATGAAGGTGAATTTCTAAGCCTATCTGATATGACAATATTCTTATTTGTGCTAGCGACAGCGCATCGTGAAGGGGCGCGCAAGGGGTGTTTCATTATGGTGTGGTTGCTGTATAAAGAGCATGTGACGCCGAACGACGATATGCCATGTGAGTCTGAAGTTGTGGCGTAGGTTTTATCAAAGTGTGCAACATTGTTGCATATGGTTTGAGCTTGAACAGTTGAAGTTGTGATGTAGATTTCATTTCTGTAATTTGTTGCATATGCTTCTTCAATTAAATAATTTTGTTTTGTCTTTACTGTGTGTGTTTATGAGTGTAGGGGATTAAATGTACACTCTTGGGGAAGATGAACATTGGAATTTCTTTAGTCAATTTATCCTAATAGAGTTGCAGTAGTTATACCTGAGTAGGGCTTTTATTATAAGAAGCTATTGTGAATTAAATAGATTTTGGAGGTATAATTTATTTATTTTTAATTTTTTTTTTAAAATTTGCGATGGATTTGCGACGGAAGGTGTCAGAGTTTGCCACGACTTTGCGACGAAAATTTGCGATGGATTTGTCACGGGTTTGCGACAGAAAAATTTGCCACGGAAAAGTCCGTGGCAAACGATTTGCGACGAGCGTTTTTGCCACCATTTTTGGTCGTGGCTAACCCATGGCAAATGTTGTTTTGCCACGGAAATTTTTACATTTGCGACGGAAATGTCCGTGGCAAATCAGCGATTTTCTTGTAGTGCGGGTGGCGGTACCTGCAAGACACTCCGACGCTAAAGTCAGTAAGTGGCCGAGGTAAAGGAAACTTGAGAAAAGAAGAGAAAGAGAGAGAGAAGAACTGTAAATGAGCGGAATGTGTGGAACGTACCGTGGTAGAGGGGCAGACCTCTATTTATAGATTAAACGGCGCATCGCTGCCGCTTCTGGATCTTGAGGGGAGATCTTGACCGTCGGTCCAGCAGGAACTGAGCGGATTGTGCTGAGACATGTTTGGGCCGTCGTGGACAGAGGCATTGGGCCGGTCCAATATCTTGCGGGGCTTCGTAGCCCAGGTCGGAACAGTGGCCCTTGATAACTCATATTTATATGAGTTATTTATACTTATTCAAAGATAAATCATGCAAGTTCTCTAGCAATAATAGGTTAGTTTAATTAGTTTTCTGTTAGTTTATTGTTTCTTAGTTAGATAGGGGCTAAATTACGAGTTCTGTGCATTTTGGCACCAATTGGTGCCTTTGTGAGCGTTTTGATGATTCTTGTGTTTGTGCAGTAAAAAGCCGAACGTCGCAACGTCCCTCATCACGTCTGAAGAAGGGTAGCAGAGCAAGAAAGAAATATCTCATGTGTGGCGCACAAGCAATGATGGTCAAAGATCTAGAGCTGCAGAAGATCTTCTCTCTCTCATCAGCACTGACGCGGCTGACGCACTGTAGCAGTGTTGTGTCATTTCAGCAATATTTTATTTACAAGCAAGCTTGGTAGGTGGGGGAATGACATCGCAAGCATGTGACCCTTTTCTATAATTACAAGACTTATCTCTCTCTCTAAACACATACCGCATCATACCACCCAAACATTCATCATCTACCTTCCCCATTGTTCGAAAGAGTTTTCAAAACGAAGTTCTAGACACGCACTTCGGTTTTTGAACTCTACTCAACTCCATTTCCATCCATAACCACTCATCGTGAAGCTCGACGATGTAACGCCTTTACAGCGTGCATGCAGGAAGGTTACTTAGGTGTATCTTTTGCGCCGCTTTCTTTTCCTATTTTAACTCCTTATCTTTCTGTAAAGATGCTCAGCATGAGCTAAACATTTTGTAGTTGGGTTGTTGTTTTGCATGTAATGAATTTCTAGTTAAATGTTATGAAGTATTGACGTTTATATGTATTAAATCTTTGCATGATAATATTTACAAACTTGTTTTGAGGTTGGCCTCTTAAAATAGGTAGATTCATAGGTACAAACATGGTCTATGAAAAGAACTCAAAGATTTATATGAACGAAAATGTGTACTAAAGACATTTAGGCATTTTTATCTAAGTCTAGACATAGAATGGATAATAGTTCATAGAACATTCTGTGGGTACTTAAAATACAGGAGTGGGCCTACTCGTAACCTAGACATAGGACATTCTCGGTACTTGAAGCTCTGACGTTTTGTGACTGAAAAGCACAGCTCTTTTGCAACAGCGTTCAAACGTTATAACGTCTATACAGAATAACATTTGTACGTAATAATGTGTAAACGTTATAACGTCTGACTAGAGAGGATTTACTTGCATGCAACAATCCAACTCATTCTTATCCATATTCACAACCAACACTTATTTACTTGCTTTATTTACGATTCTAGTATTAACACCAACTTTTAGTGCCGATTTGTTACTTGTTTCACTTGTGTTTTGAGGCTTGAACTTTGAAAGTAAACCAATCCTCGTGGGAACGATCTCTTACTTATATCCACTTTATTACTTGTACGACGTGTATACTTGCACTATATTTGCGAATACCACACGAACGCAACAAGTTTTTGGCGCCGTTGCCGGGGATTGACTTTAACTTTTATTGTTCAAAAGTATTAAAACACTAGGTGAAAGAATTTTACTGCGTTGTTTGTTGTTTCTGTGTGTGAACAGTAGACGCGTTAAACAGATGCTTAGTTCCAACTCAAGCTCTAGTTCGATTGAACCAGGGAGTGAATCTGCGCCTGAATTCGATCCAGAACCTGAAAGAACCTTCAGGCAACTAAGGAGACAACAAAGGGTAAGAAGGAGGCAACAACAACAACAACATCAACCGCCAATCATGTCTGAACATGTTACCTGTGGTAGAAGCTCTAGAGGCGGACTTGCTCCAAGAAGAGGTAGAGGACATGGTCGTGGACCACAGACCCATACAGAGACAATTGTTGATGATGAACACTGGCAGAGACAGCAACTCATCAATTCAGGGCCACAAGACATGGTCAATGACAGAGACAGGCCTATGCGTGATTATGCCGTGCTCAATCCTGCCCATTTAGAAACAGGCATTGCAATACCAACCATTCATACTGGTCACTTTGAATTCAAGCCGATGAATTTCCAAATGCTGCAAACTGCATGGCAATTTGGGGGTTTTCCTCAAGAAGATCCTTATGCACACCTAAGGCAATTTTTGGACGTGTGTAGCAACTTTATCATCCCTGGAGTCTCAGAAGATGCTTTCAGATTGAAGCTATTCCCATATTCTCTCAAGGATAAAGCCAAAAATTGGTTGAACTCATTGGAACCAAATTCAATTCACACTTGGGATGAGCTAGCTGAGAAGTTTCTTGGAAAATACTTCCCTCCCAACAAAAATGCTAAGTTGAGAAATGATATCACTTCCTTCAAACAAAGGGAAGGGGAATCATTGTTTGATGCTTGGGAAAGGTGGAAGGAATTACTGAGAATGTGCCCACACCATGGCATTCCCGTGGTTATTCAAATGGAGACTTTCTATAATGGTCTAGATCAGCCTACTAGATTGATACTTGATGCTTCATCGTGTGGTGTCATTCTCAACATGTCCTTTCTCGAGGCATGCAAGCTTATAGATGACATAGCCACCCACAACTCCCATTGGCCATCCGATAGATTTACTCTTGGAAAGAAGGTCGGTGTCCATGAGATAAGTGATGTAATCGCTTCTTCGCTCGTGTTGCTACCCCGACCAACATGATCAAAACCATGAGTACTCCAAACGTGGCCCACGTCCGAAAGACAGATCACTGCCGCACTTGCTTGAACCCACGCATTCGGGGGAGTAGTGTGTGTCTATTGTGAAGAAGGGCATGTGTACGAAGAGTGTCCCTATAACCTCACCAGAAACTTTGTATCCCGAACACACGTAATGATCCCTTACTCCAACTCTTACAACTCAAATTGGAGAAATCACCCAAACTTTGGTTGAGAAACAACAATGCTTTGAATGCTAGCACATCGCTCCCGCAATACCTCTAGGATTTCCCCCTCAACAACAACAATAGAGGCAGTATGTGCAGAATAACAATAACAGTAATTTGGAAGCCATGATGAAAACTTTCATAAGTGATTGTAAGATAACATTGCAAACCCATGAGTCTTCAATCAAAACTTTGGAGAACCAAATTGACAGATAAATTCAGCTCTTACTCAAAGGCAGAATGGATCTCTCCCATCTACTACTGAAACACCATCGTCATCTAATCCAAATGGTAACAATGTGGTGAATGCACAGGTAAATGCTATCTCATTGAGAAGTGGCAATGAGTATCCTGAACCAACTGTGCCTGAGGAAAATGAGGTGCCAGAGAAGGAAAAAGAGAAGGGGAAGGAGAAAAACAAAAGTGGAGAAAAAGAGAAGGATACTCCAGATATTGTGATGTCTAAGCCAGACGTTACAACGTCTAATTTTGAACCAGGAATCAAGACTGTACCTAAGCTTGTACCTGAATATCCTCCTCCACCCTACCCTCAAAGGTTGAAACAGGCGCATGAGAACAAGCAATTTGGGAAATTCTTAGACGTGGTGAAACAACTTCACATAAACATCCCATTGGTTGAAGCTCTGAAACAAATGCCTAACTATGCGAAGTTCATGAAAGATGTCCTCACCAAGAGAAGAAGGCTAGGAGAATTCGAAACAGTGGTCATGACAGGAGAGTGCAGCATGATCATGCAGAAGAGCAAATTGAAGGATCCTGGCAAATTCACCATACCATGTTCTATGGGTAAATCTTATTCTGGTAATGCGCTATGTGATTTGGGAGCAAGCATCAATTTGATGCCCAAAGCCATAGCTAAACAAATGGGAATTAATATCATTAAGTTTACTATCGCTACCCTTCTGGTTAGCGTGATATGTTCATAGCTTATCCCGAGGGGATAATAGAGGATGTGCTTATTAAAATTGACAGATTTGTTTTTCCTGTGGATTTTGTTGTTCTTGATTTTAATGCAGATGAAGAGGTGCCCATCATTCTTGGGAGGCCATTCCTAGCTACTGCCTAGACTGTAATTGATGTTCAGAAGGGAGAAATGACTATGAGAGTCAATGATCAAGAGATCAAGTTTAAAGTGATGAGTGATCCCAAGTTCTCAAATGCGAGATCCGAGGAGTGTTACTTTGTAATGTGTCTTGATTCTGTGGTTCAACAACAATTCCACAAGCAAGGTGACCACTTGGTTAAGGCTTTTGCCAACACTGAGAAAGAAAAGCTTGTGGACAATGATATTTTACAAGGTGAAGCTGAAGTTAATAAGAGCTCTAAGGAGAGTGAGGGAGTAGAGAACGGTAAAGAAGAGAATGCCGAGGAGAAAGGTGCCGAGATGCCAACCCTACAACAACCGCGGCAAAAAGAAAGGGAGACTACTGACGTTATAACATCTGCTGTTGTAACGTCTTCTAAGCAGTTGGTTCCAAATGAAGAGGCATTTGCAGTTGGTAATTCACCAAGACGCAAGCAGAAGGCTAAGAAAAACCTAAGTCCGCAATTTTCACCTTAGCCAATTGCCACCACACCACCAAAATTCACCAAAACAGTTCAAAGAAGAAAGCTCATTGAATGGGGACAAGTTTTATCATCCACCTCAAGGCTTAAATATTTACCTAAGAAGCTCAAATCTAGGCGATCAAGACCTTTCAAGTTGGTGAAGGTGTATCCTAACAAGATAGTGAATCTGTTTGAAGAAACCACTTGTTCCACACTGAAGATCAATGATGAAAGAGTGAAGAAATACTGTGGAGCACATGTGGTGAGGGACAAAGTCTCCACCGAGCTTCAAGACCTCTAACGCTAAAGAGGAAGTCTGGCTGAAGACTCTTAAAGCAAGCGCTCTTGGGAGGCAACCCAATGGTTTTAACTAACCAACAATTTTTGTCTTTTAAATTTTTTGATTTTGTGAAGGAATGGAAGCTGAAAGAAGGAGAGATTCAAGTGTGGTAGACGTTATAACGTCTCGGCGTACCTAGGACGTTGTCACGTTTGCTGTCTGGAAAAGGTTTAAATGAAAAAGGAAAAGAAGAAGGCGACCGGTCAAGCAGGCATCCCTACTAGGCAGAGCGGAAGGCTCAGGTCTGGTACTTTGAACAAGTAATTTAGCCCTTTATTTTTAGCAGTAGAGTAATTTTAGTTTTTAATTTTAGTAGTTTGTTTGTTTATGTTCTGTTTGATTGTTCCTCCCCCAATTTATGAAAAAAACATTTTTTTAAGCAGTGGGGACACTGCTCAACTTTAAGTGTGGGGGGAGGATCCTGATGTCCTAAGTTTTTTGTTTGTTGTTGTATGCATGCATGAGATCAAATGCAAAATCAATTTATATTCTTACTCTGTTAGTCATTAAAAATATTTCTCTTTGGGCTAAATCTAGTGATGGCTGTGTGTGAATATGTGTGAGTAGCTGATGCATGCTTAGATGAACAGAATTGAATTCTGCTCCCACACAAACTCTGTTTAAGGAAAGACCTAGTTAGCTAGGGACTATTTTATGTAAAGCTAGTTTTGGTTGACTATGGTGATTGTAAAACTTGATTAAAAACTGAGAGTAGCAGTAGAAGCTAAGTTTGGGGGTAAACCAGGTTGTACTAAGGCTGGGTGCAAAGACTTTAGGATGATTAGTGCATGTGTAGTGTGAGTGCAGCGTTGTAACGCCTACCCGTAACGTTATAACGTATGTCGTGTGTGTTGATGTGTTGTGTTTCAAACGTTATAACGTCTCATCTATAAACGTTATAACGTCCACTCCAAAAAGATCAAAAAGAGTGTGTTGTTATAAATAAGTGGAGAATCCACATGTGCTTTGTGTTTGTTGTAATTCCCCGAAATAAATACTGGGCACTCCAAATCTAAAAAAAAAGAGAGAGAAAAAGAAAAGAAAGAGAAAGAACTCCAAGTGGAGAGAATCAAAGGAAGTTGCTCAAGAATGATGAGGGGTTGCGAGCCATTTGTGTGTGTGAGTCAGAAAAGTAGTTGCACTAATCTAGTCCTAGCACCCAATTAAGACCCCTTGTCGTGCTTAAAATAGCCCTCATGTCTTATGTGAAAATGTTAGTCTACTTTCTGTTTTGAAAGATGTTTTACTCTCACCAAACGGAAACCACTCTTTCATAGGCTAGAATAGCTTCTGAACCTAGCTAGGAATGGAATTAATGCAGAGATCACACACTCACTTTGGGCAGTAATGAATCTATAATGTAATTGTGCATTGGTGCGTGAGTGTGTAGAGAATTAACCCCTTGAGAATAATTTTTGATCAAACAGTTGAGTAGAATGCAACTTCTTTGGTGTAGTTGATTTCATGCATTTCATTAATTTGTTTTGATTGCTTGAGGATAAGCAATGATTTAAGTTTGGGGGTGTGATAACTCATATTTATATGAGTTATTTATACTTATTCAAAGATAAATCATGCAAGTTCTCTAGCAATAATAGGTTAGTTTAATTAGTTTTCTGTTAGTTTATTGTTTCTTAGTTAGATAGGGGCTAAATTACGAGTTCTCAGGCATTTTGGCACCAATTGGTGCCTTTGTGAGCGCTTTTGATGCTTCTTGTGTTTGTGCAGTAAAAAGCCGAACGTCGCAACGTCCCTCATCACGTCTGAAGAAGGGCAGCAGAGCAAGAAAGAAATATCTCATGTGTGGCGCACAAGCAATGATGGTCAAAGATCTAGAGCTGCAGAAGATCTTCTCTCTCTCATCGCATCGACGCATCAGAGCAAGCAAGTTGTTGTGTCATTTCAAAGAATATTTTATTTACAAGCAAGCTTGGTAGGTGGGGAATGACACCAAGAAGCATGTGACCCTTTTTCTATAATTACAAGACTTATCTCTCTCTAAAACACACACCGCATCATACCACCCATACATTCATCATCTACCTTCCTCCATTGTTCGTAAAGAGTTTTCAAAACGGTTCGTGACACGCACTTCTTCGTTTTTGAACTCTACTTAACTCCATTTCCAAATATAACCACTCATCAGAAGCTCGACGTTGTAACGTCTCTACAGAGTGCATGCAGGAAAGTTACTTAGGTGTATCTGTTGCACTCAGTATCTTTTCCTCTATGTATGGTATTTGGATTTTAACTCCTTATCTTTCTCAGAAAGATGCTCAAAGATGTGCTAAACATTTTGTAGTTGGGTTGTTGTTTTGCATGTAATGAATTTCTAGTTAAATGTTATGAAGTATTGACGTTTATATGTTTTAAATCTTTGCATGATAATATTTCCAAACTTGTTTTGAGGTTGGCCTCTTAAAATAGGTAGATTCATAGGTACAGCCATGGTCTATGAAAAGAACTCAAAGATTTATATGAACGAAAAGGTGTACTAAAGACATTTAGGCATTTTTATCTAAGTCTAGACATAGAATGGATAATAGTTCATAGAACATTGCTGTGGGTACTTAAAATACAGGAGTGGGCCTACTCAGAACCTAGACATAGGACATTCTGGTACTTGAAGCTCTGACGTTTTGACTGAAAAGCACAACTCTTTTGCAACAACGTTCAAACGTTATAACGTCTATACAGAATAACATTTGTACGTAATAACGTGTAAACGTTATAACGTCTGACTAGAGAGGATTTACTTGCATGCAACAATCCAACTCATTCTCATCCATATTCACAACCAACACTTATTTACTTGCTTTATTTACGATTCTAGTATTAACACCAACTTTTAGTGCCGATTTGTTACTTGTTTCACTTGTGTTTTGAGGCTTGAACTTTGAAAGTAAACCAATCCTCGTGGGAACGATCTCTTACTTATATCCACTTTATTACTTGTACGACGTGTATACTTGCACTATATTTACGAATACCACACGAACGCAACAGCCCCCCAAGTCAGGGTCGAGCGTTGAGATCGGCCTCGACTTAAGTGAACCTCAGATCTTAGTAAGCGTCTTCACAAAGGCCACATGTCACCCGGAGATTGTGGAGACAAATCATGATGTGTTTGGTCTTCTCGAGGCGTTGCTTGGCAGACCTTTCTTTATGATGTCGAGCAGGCGTTAAAGGGGGTGAGGCTTCGTTGCAGGCGCATGGACGGAGTATATATATCGGAAGTGAGAGGGAGATTCGTCCTCATTTGTTACATTGAGTGAGATTCTTGAGAGAGAAATAGTATAGAGCTTTTGAGAAAGAGATTCTCCGGCCGCCGTCCGAGTTCAACACCGTCGCGCGAGTTCATATCACTGCCACTCCGAGACCGAGCTTGCTCAAGTCTTCTTTGTTGTAAAAGGTTAGTTCCGAGGCATTTATTTTATTGTTGAATAGTTTTAGGTTGCTTGTACCTTTAGAGTAGGGTAGATAGTCGGGGTAGGCTCCCCGTGCGGAGGATTGCCTCAACCTGTCCTGCCTCGACATCGGTCGGCCCGAGGCGGATAAAGTAGAAAGCGTAGAGTGATTAGTTCAGAGTGATTTAGTGGCGTGTGCCTGTTGCAGATGGTCCGGACGAAGAGTGAGGAGAGAAAGAGCTTTATACCGCTAGGGAAGCTGATCCTCAAGAGAAGGGAAGATGGGTGTCCAATGTCGGCGCCAGAGGGCTCCCGGTCTTTGCTCAAGACGACCTACCATAATATGTCTGCGAAGTTAAGTTTTTTTGTTACCGTATCCGGCTGGGAAAGGCCCCCGACTCCGAGTGTTGAGGATGATACCGAGGCGACGTCGTGTTTGGCTACCGTCGAGGTGACTATTGAGAATCGTTCCGAGCGCTATGAAGATACCTACGAATGAACCAGCCCGAGGGCGAGAAGTGGAGGAACTTTGGTGCAAGGTGTACCGGTCTGCAGCGAGCATAGCTATTATGGATACTTCTTTTACGGAGCGGCGCTGGAGGCGATGAACGTTCGACTTCCTCTGAATTCATTTCAAAAGCAAGTGCTGAGATACCTGAGGGCTGCTCCATCACAACTTCTGCCGAACTACTGGGGTTTCTTGAGAGGATTCGAATTGGCAATGAAGTACCTTGGGAGGAGGCCGACAGCTCGGGTCTTTTTTTCGCTCTTTACCATCACACGCAAGAGTGAGCCCGGTGCGGGAGGAAGTAGATATGGTCATATTGGCTTCAAGAACAAGCAAGACCGATCGTATTTTTTCTCTCTCATCTTCTGCATTTTAGCTATTGCGCACACACTTGTTGCTGCAGCACTACACTAAGCACAATTAAAAGCACAAAGGGCATAAATATGCCCAATTCAAACCAATTCCTTCCTGCACCATTAGTTCTAAGCTAAACACTTATTTACAAGCTAATTCACACAACATGCTAACAAATTCACTTTAAAACAAGCTTAGAAAGCAAGTAATAACCATCATAAATGAGGGTTATCACACCCCCAAACTAGAACCGTTGCTTGTCCTCAAGCAATGACACTTGACACAGGCAAGCACAACTATCAACAGGCAATCACACTCAATGAATTAATTTAAATATGCAAAGACAAAGAAGAATTAAGTCGAGCATCAACTTTCGATTATCACCAATTGTCTACCTTCCGAATAATCAGTTCCTAGCTTACTTCTGCTCAATTGGTGTGTGTGTGACACTCAACTCAGTTCAGACCATAGCAAGGTTCAAGATTTCACTTAGCTAAGACTTAGAGAGGTTTTCTTTTGGGAATGCTAAAGATTTTTCAAAAGCAAGGGCAGACTAACAATTCATGCCCAGAAAGGGAGTTTGAGCTTGATCAAGGGCTTTGATGAAGCAATCCAGAACTTTTAGGCAAGTGCACTTATTCAATCATGACTTAGCATTGCTGCAACAACAGTTGCTGTAGCATTACAGACTCAGAATAGTAGTTTGTACAGACTTTTGACTTTAATTTTGTGCTGCATCCTAAACTATTCAATATATTACAACTGGGCAATTACAGCACTTTTCAATATATTTACAGACTCTGGTGCTTTGCACCCACATTCAGACTTAATTTTTAAACATCCTAAACTATGTGCACATAACCCAGCATTGCTGCAGCAGGAATTGCTGCAACACTGCATTCCTTCAAGCTTTGCCTTAATATATCTCAGAGTACCCCCAAACTTAGTTTCTTATGCTGCCCTAAGTTTTTATTAAAAATTTAGCAATTCCCTAGGTCTACCAGCACTAGCCTAGTTTCAGATCATCTTTAATTCACTAAGTTCCTACCTAAGTTCAAGTTTAAGTGTAGGAGCAGAAGTAAAGTAGTTCACTCACCAAACAGGGGCACTATTCACTCAATTCTCACCATATCATCACTAAGTTTTTGCTCAACTTTTCTTCTAAAATTTTAAAATTCACTAACTTTGATTGCCAATAAACAGAGTACAAAGCCTATGCATAGTTCCCCACACTTAGAACTATACAAAGGTCCTCACCGCAAATAAACTAAGGGGAGACCTATAAGCTAACAACAGAATAGCAAAAACAGGAACAAACAAACTAAACACAACTGTTGAGTGCTAACACAAACAGGGGGCACTCAACAGATTTATTCTAAACAGAAACAACATAAAAAAATAGAAGCAAAGTACTATAACAGACATTGAAACATAATTCAAAAACAGAAAAAGAAAACAGAAGAGATTAGGGTGCAGGAGTTTCTGGTTTTGTCCTCGGGCTTGCGCGAACTGTAGGGCCCTTGCTCTGTTTCTTCCCAAAGGCCTTTGATGATTGAACCGGAGAAGGATTTTGAACATTCGGGGCTTTCATTCGCTGTCGCAGCAGCAGATCGCCGCAAAGATCGATCCTCAGATTCGCAATGTAAGGGAAACCCTATACTTTTACCTCGTCGTGGCCGAGGAGACAGTCAGTGCAGTCTTGATAAGAGAAACGGAGGACGAGCAACGACCTGTGTATTTCGTGAGCAAAGTCTTGCAGGGAGCCGGTCCCGATATCAGAGGATAGAAAAGGTAGCTCTCGCTCTAGTCATCGTTGCCAGAAGATTGAGGCCCTATTTTGTGGCGCACCAAATTGTGGTTCGTACCGACCAGCCCATCTGTCAACTACTGCATTGCCCGGACTTATCAGGAAGGATAACTAAATGGGCCGCCGAACTTTCTGAGTTCGGCATAAAATACGACGCCCAGACTTCCCTCAAAGCCCAGGTCCTGGCTGATTTTGTAGCTAAGATGACACCTGCTCCTCTTAGTTCGGTTACATTACTCTGGACTCTTCACGTCGACGGATCTTCGAATTCAAATGGGAGAAGAGCCGGATTGATCTTAGAGAACTCAGAGGGCCTTATGATAGAGGTCTCCCTGAGCTTCGCATTCACTACTTCCAATAACCAAGCCGAGTATTAGGCTTGCATCACCGGCCTGAAACTGGCCGCAGATTTCGGTGCTAAAATCATCGAGTTAAACACCGACTCCTTGCTGGTCGTTTCTCAGGTGAAAGAGGAATTCATCTCAAAAGATACAGTGCTGCAACGCTACTTGGTCCGAGTCCAGGAATTACTCCTACAATTCGAGAAGGTAGAAGTGAAGCATGTCCCAAGATCGGAAAACGCACGAGTAGATGTCTTGGCCAAATTGGCAAGTACCAAACCATCGGGCAGCCTCCGAAGTATTATCCAGAAAAGCTTAACAAAACCCAGTGTAGACCTTTCCCCCCCTCTCCATGACTGACGTCAACATCGTCACTGCGCGGGACAGCTAGATTCCGACCCTAAGAAAGTAGCAACAGTTCGGAAAAGAGCCACTTTATTTACAATAATCGACGGTAAACTCTTCCGCCGGGGCCTCTCGTCTCCATTATTAAAGTGTGTGGAAGGCGAAGAAGTTTAATACGTACTCAAGGAAATACACGAAGGAATCATGACAAAGACTCTCGGGGCCCGAGTGATAAACTCCAATTTAGTGCATTTTTAGAGATATTTTAGGATCACTTTTAGAGCAATTATATACTAATTATATAAATTACTAACTTAATTTGCTCTTTATTTTGCAGAAAGAAGAAAACAACTAAAAAGAATGAAAGTCTAATTTAATACAACTTATAAGTGATATGTATGGGCATAATAAAGGGTTAGTGCTTTCCCCACACCCCCCTACTTATTCACACCCCATGAAAATTATTATTCCAAAATTACCCCCATTAAAAAAAACAAAATAACCCACACCCCCCCCTTCTCTCACTCTCCTCGCCTCTCACTCCTCCCTTCAACCCCAACCTCTCTTTCCCTCTCACCCACCTTCTCCCAACTCACTCAATCTCACCCAATCTCTCACTCAATCTTCTCCACCAACACTCTCAAGAGTTACTGGGTTATTTTCTCCTCCCCTCACACTCTCTAATCGTTCCATTTTCTTCAAGGTATGCCTCTCCCCCTTCTGCTCATTTGGTTTTTTTTTTTCGCAACGCCAATTGTTCGAACGAGGTCCATCGAACACGTGAAAATGAAGGTGTTCGAATGAGGTTGTGCGAACACCGCTCAACAACCTCATTCGAACCGCTGTATTTTGTAAATCGAATCGACTTGTTCGATCGGGGTTGTGCGAATGTGTTCGCATGTAGCCGTCAATAATCGTTTGACAATGAACTTTCTCACCGATTCTCGCTTTGGTTCGCTAATTTGATTTAATTGGTTCGCTGATTGTTGTTTCGTATATGGTGAGGAGCGAGAGGTGGTGCAAAGAATGAACCATCGAGCGAGCCGGCCGGCCACCTCCTACGGTTTCAAACCGCAAAAGAGTGGAAGAAGCCGGTGAACCTCCCGAGTTAGGGGCGTGCTAGGGTGTGGGGTAGGGTTGATGTTCCTCCTCCCCACTTCTAGAGGATATCAAGCGTGATATTGAGCGTGATGCTCAATTTCCGCCATGAGTTAGCGACCCTTCATCCGCTAGGCCTTCGTCCTGCCAGGGCCTTCATCTGGCCGCTAGGCCTTCATCTTCTAGGCCTTCATCTTCCGTGCATCATGAGGAGGAGGAGGTCACGAGCCTCGTGAGGAGGATTATGCCCGAGCCTCGTGAGGCTCGCTGCTTTGTTAGGGCGACATTCCCATTTCCCGGTGGACCGTAAGATGGTTCTGCTTGCCCACATACACGGCACATATCCTCACCGATTTTTATTCGCCGTAAGTTATTATTTTATAGTTGATTGTTGTAAATTTGTTTATTAAGTTGTTGAATGTTTTGGCTTATCAGGTCATTTCAATGCAAAGTGGCGGATTTACACCAATCCCACATGGACTCATTACGACGTTGTTTCATGTGCGCGATTAGGACACTCGACGAATTTTCGTGGTTGGTTCCTTGGTTGGGCTTGGCTTCCCATTTCCACAGAGGGTCACTGAACGCATTCATAGAGCGTTGGCACCGGATACATCATCATTCCACCTTCCCGCAGGTGAGATGAGCATCACCCTTGATGATGTATCCCACCGCCGCACATCCCCATTATCGGCGGCTTCAATGACATGCCGCATCGACTTCATGGCGTGGAGAGCAAACTGCTGGTTGACTCTTTCGTGCCACACCGAGGATGCACCGCCTGCACTTCGCCGTGGGTCATCTGTTGGGCTTGTATGGCTGAGGGATAGGGTGTACCACCCAGCCATAGCTGAGGGGCGGTGGTCATCTTCCTTTACTTCAGGTATGAAACATATTCTTTACTTTTAAGTTTGCTTTAGGGTTACTTTCAGATTAATAATCAACTAATGATATGTTCATTACAGGCTTGGATCTTTGAGCACTTCCAGAGTGCGAACTTTTCCTCCTGGGTGGAGCACCCAGAGTATGATGAGAGTAGCCCATGGGCGAAGAAATGGTTGTGCGATGATGTCCCTGGGGGCATCAAGTCACATACCATCAGATTATGCCTAGACCGGCTACACCGTGAGGAGGTGACCTGGGACCCCTACACAGCGCATAGGCAGGTGAGACCCTTTGAGGAGCTGTCCAGGTTCAGAGGGTTCATTCGGAGTGGTGGCTGCATGATGCGCCACTTGCCAGATCGAGTGCTCGAGCATGGGCCAAGGTGTCCAAAGACATTCCGAGGACCCTGCACTGCCACTTAGGGCCGTATGTACCCTCACCGAGTGTGATGAGAGGTGGACACAGTTCGAGGACCACTTGGTGGCGCGGGGGCCTCCCTGTGTGCCACACTCCTCAAACACGGTGCCGGGCTATTTTCCATGGTACTCTAGGGTCTCACATCCCTTTCTCTTCCCTGAGCATTATCAACAGCTTGCAGATGAGCCTGATGTCAGTGTGGTACGTGTCTTTTATGTTAATTGCATTGATAATGTTTCTTAATCTTCTATTTATTTAAATAATAATGTTATGTTATTTGGTTGATGAGATACTACCGTAGAATGATTGATTTGGTTGATGACATTGATGGAGCCATCGATGATCATGTCCCGAGCCGATCCAGAGCATGTTTCAAATAAGATCAAGAAGTCGCTCAACCCCTTCCGTGGGTTTAGGAGGAGGTTTGGGAATGTGTATGAGAGGAGGAGGGGGCGCAACACCCAGTAGGAGATGTCATAGGGGGATATATGTTTACATTTTTTGTATAATTTAACTACTTTGTTTCATTTGTTTTTTTAATTTGATATTCCCTTTACGCCAGTGCAAATTTATTGTCATTACAAAATACTGAAATACATGAAAACCAAATACGAAAATACATCAAGTACGAAATACATAACACCAACATAAGCAAACAACTAACTACGAAATGAAAAACACAAATTGCAAAAATACAATGATAGGAAATTTAAAACGAAACGACATGGAAAACATAAAGGGAATTTCTAAGATGATGCGGGTGGTCTTCGAAGAAGATGCATGATTTCTTCTGTAGTGCGTCGTGTGTCCACGCACAAATTTCTCTAAGATTTGTCGCCCCATCGGAATCAAGTATGTGTAAATTCGCAAATATAGTGCAAGTATACACGCTGTATAAGTAATAAAGTGAATATAAGTAAGAGATCGCTCTCACGAGGATTGGTTGTACTTTCAAAGTTCAAGTCTTAAAAAACACAAGTGAAACAAGTAACAAATCGGCACTAAAAGTTGGTGTTAAAACTAGGAACATAAATAAAACAAGTAAATAAGATAGTGGTTGTGAATATGGATGAGAATGAGTTGGATTGTAGCATGCAAGTAAATCCTCTCTAGTCGACGTTATAACGCTTACACGCCCGAACGCATAAATGTTAAAAGAGTTGTGCTTTTTCAAAGACAAAACGCCGAGCTTCAAGTACTAGAATGTCCTATGTCTAGGTTCTAAGTAGGCTCGCTCCTCGTATTTTAAGCACCCACAACAATGTTCTATGAACTATTATCCGCTCTATGTCTAGACTTAGATAAAAATGCCTAAATGTCTTTAGTGCACCTTTTCGCTCATATAAATCTTTGAGTTCTTTTCATAGACCATGTCCAACCTATGAATCTACCTATTTTAAGAGGCCAACCTCAAAACAAGTCCGAAATATTTTTATGCAAAGATTTAAAACATGTAAGCGCCAATACTTCATAACATTTAACTAGAAAT
This sequence comes from Oxytropis ochrocephala, assembly GCA_020916435.1. Lineage (NCBI taxonomy): Eukaryota > Viridiplantae > Streptophyta > Magnoliopsida > Fabales > Fabaceae > Oxytropis > Oxytropis ochrocephala. Next base: position 72,214,113 of record CM037090.1, read on the forward strand.
TCATTACATGCAAAACAACAACCCAACTACAAAATGTTTAGCTCATGCCGAGCATCTTTACGTAAAGATAAGGAGTTAAAATCCAAATACCATACATAGAGGAAAAGATAATCGAGTGCAACAGATACGCCTAAGTAACTTTCCCGCATGCAATCTGTAGAGACGCATAACGCCCGAGCTTCACAAAGAGTGGTTATGATCGAAAATGGAGTTGAGTAGAGTTCAAAAACCGAAGTCTCAGGTCCGTAACTTCGCTTTGAGAACTCTTTCAACAATTGAGGAAGGTAGATGATGAATGTATGGACTGGTATGATGCAGGTGTGTGTATGTTTTTTTTTAGAGAGAGACAAGTCTTCAATTAAATAGCCAAATGGGTCACATGTCATTGATGTCATTTGCCCACCTACCAAGCTCTGCTTGCACTTCGAATCGACATCAGATAGCGAGTGCTACGGTCGCGTCATCCTTGTCAGCACATGGGGAATAGAAGATCTTCTGACTTTCTGAATCTTTAACCATCATTGCTAGTGCGCCATAACTGAGATATTTCACTCTTGCTCTGTTGCCCTTCTACGCACGTGGTGAGGGACGCTATGACGTTCGCTTTTTACTCGCACAAACACAAGAAGCATCAAAACGCTCACAAAAGCACCAATTGGTGCCAAAATGCACAGAACTTGTAATTTAGCCCCTAGCTAACTAAGAAACAATAACTAACAGAAAACTAATAGAATCAACCTACTATTGCTAGAGAACTTGCATGATTTATCTTTGAATAAGTATAAATAACTCATATAAATATGAGTTATCAGGAACGTTAGCTAGATGTTCCATCATTGCGCGGACGTCCTCGCCGCTTTTGATCTCCATGATCGAATATCGACACCCCATCATCTCTACAATTGAACTTTTTGAAACGTATACGCTCCACGTCTTTACACCACGCTCCCTCTGGACGAATCTTCCTCTCAGCCTTTTCCTTCAGTTGGGCGAAGGTGATGTCCTTACTCATCATGTAGAAGACATGGTTAGGACAACGAAACACAACACCATGTTCATCGGTGGTGACAAATCCCATCAGGGTGAAGGGTCATAGGAATTTGTCGCTTGAGTAATGGGTCGAGCACAATTGCCATTCCATTTTAGCCGGGTCAAAGAAGGAGAGAAGGTTTTGGTGAAGAAGCGCATTGGGGTTTGGTGAAGAAGGTCCGAGGATGTGAACCCCTTTTATAATAGGCGTGGTGAAATGTCACCGTTGATTTCATTTTTTTAGATCACAAATCTGAGCATTTTAAATTTTTTCCGCTCGTGCACAATTTCCAAAGGGATTTACATCCACTCATTTATCCGACACATTTGATCGATTGTAAACCGCTGATTAAAATCGCTTGTGGAATCTGAGGCGCCCAATACCGCTATTCTCGCGGCAGAATTTCGCAAAGAAAGACTTGTTCGAACAACATAATTCGACCATGTTCGCATGACCACCATCGAACTCTTAGGTATGACCCTATTCGAACAGTGAAAAAAAACGCCCGGCGGGTGTCTGTCCCATATTTAACACACTCGAACGGCCTCGTTCAACTCGCTCAAGGCCCGTGTTCGAACTGGTGAAAATTTGTGAAAAAAAATAGGTCTTTTGGTCTTTTCACACCCTTATGGGGTGTGTTTAGAGTAGGAGGGGTGTGGGAAAAGCAAGAGCCTAATAAAGAACGAAGGAAGACAAAGGTTCAAGGCCCAATTGTTGATTTTTATTATAGAAGACAAGAAAGCAAATGGCCCATTGGAAAATAAAAAAGAGATCCATATCCATATGTGAAGGAATTAAAGAAAGCAACCAGGGCCTTGGGGAGAAAGAAAGGAAACTGACGTGAGCTTTTAAAAAAAGATAAAATTTGTTTAAGATAAGAAAGGAAGTGACTTGGAGAAAAAGAAAATCAAGAAACCCTATGCTTGCATATAAATAGAGGAGACGCACCTGACGCAAGAGGGGGGAAAAGGGAGCCACACACACACACAGACGCATAGACGGTGAGAGAGTGAAGAAGGAGATTGAAGACAGAGAAAGAATTTATCTACCTTCCGGGTTATTTTTATCTTTGTATTTCATGAACTTTGTCTCTATTTTATTGTTCTTAATATCTATGGATACGTAAGTCCTCTTCTAGGGTCTTAGGTGGATCTTCCGTGTTTAGAGACCTTTTTATGTTTTAATTTCATATTTGAATTCCGGTTTTTATTTCAATTAATATTGTCCTATTGTTTTTATCACATGATTAGGATTAGCTACCCTTTGCATGTTCATAATCAATTAGTTGATCAGCGACCGTACTGCAATTAGTTGGTGGATCTATAGGATAATTGGGGCTATAATTAGGGCATGACCAAACCATAATTTAGTCTTCCAATCATTCAACCTTTTTGTTCTTTATGCTTTTCCTGAATTTAAATTCTTGCATGACCAAACGAGGGTTAATTTAGGAAAAAGAATATTAATCGCGAATGACCAAACGGGTTCATAGTTTTAGTAAGGGGATTGGTAATTAAGTAAAATAAGGGAATTCAGGTAGGGTTAGACATAAGGGAATCGAAGCTTGCAAGTGAAACCGTGATCCTAGACCTCTCTCCATCGAATTAAATATTGCTTTTTATTATTGTTATTTGTTTCTTTTTATTTTATTTCTAGAACACTCAACTTTATTGGTTTGTCTAAACAATAGAATATCTTGATTAGTTTGGTACTTGTTAATTAATCCCTGTGGAGACGATAATCTTTTATACTACTTCTGCGAAAGAGTACACTTGCTCTAAGTGTGTTTTTAACGCAACAAGTTTTTGGTGCTCTGTCGAAGAAGGCTCTCCGCACTAGTTATTTATGGCCGACCATGGTCAAAGACTTAGCAGACTTGGTCAAGAGATGTGACACTTGCCAAAGATATGCCGACGTGCACAACACTCCCCCAGCCGAGCAAAATTCCTTATTAGCACCATGACCTTTCTCTCAGTGGGGGTAAAAGTTTTGATCATCGAAATTGACTATTTCACCAAATGGATTGAGGCCAAGCCTTTGACCCAAATAACCGCCAAAAATTGCATCAAATTCGTCAAAAACAACATCCTAGCGAGATTCGCTTTCCCACCGCTCATCATAATAGACAACGGAACTCGCTTTGCCGATAAAGGATTTCGCAATGCTTAGCCGACCAATATCAAGCAACACTTCACCTCATCGAACACCCTCAAACCAATGGCCAAGTTGAAGCCGCAAACCAGTTATACCGAAAGCGGCTCAAGAAGAGGGCTGAAGTGCGCCAAGGGTGCTTGGCCCGATGAGCTCCTTTATGTCCTCTCGGGCGTGTCGAACAACGCCGCATTCGACGACGAGCGAGACTCCCTTCCGACTCACTTACGGTACCGAGGCCGTCATTCTGGTGGAACTCAGAGAATCGACTTGGAGGACCCTCTATTCTCTCACCGAAGAAGAAAACGGCAGGGCCATCAGGGAGGAGTTGGACACCATCAAAGAGGTCCGCGATCGGGCTCAACTCGCCGAAACCATCGTCAAAGCTCGGATTGTACGCTGCAATAACCAGCGAGTCGTTCCACGAGAGTTCGACATCAGCGATCTAGTGCTTAGACGAGCCGATGTGGGTAACAAAAATGCACGGGATGGGAAGTTGGCACCAAACTGGGAAGGTCCGTACATAATCATTTCGAAGACCGGCAAAGGTGCTTATAAGCTCGAGACACTCTCTAAGGAGCCGATCCCGAGGACATGGAACGCGACTAAGCTTAGGATCTATTACAGCTTGTCGCATAAAAGAAAAATTGTACTGGACTAACAGTTCTCATCAATCAATAAATTGACCTTCCAGTTGAGAAATTACTTGTTTCCTTGTTTTCAGGAAAAAACTACGCCCCTCTCCCCCGACTCTAACACCGAGCTGGCCACTCGACAGATGACGAGATGAGGTCGAGAAAAAATGTCCTCCGCGATCTCAAACTCATATGTTCCATCGCGGGGCGCACGCGAAGCCCACAGTGGCTCAGGTCTTCAGCGACCCCCATTGCTTCGCGTCGTCGGCCACTCTTGACTCGTCGAAAACCTCTGAGACGGGTGACCGGTGGCGCAAACCAGCCTCCCCTTTGGTTTGCCTCAGCGGGCACACCAGAGGCCGGAGGAAGAAGTCTAAGGGCGAATTCGACCCGTGCTTTAACCAGCACAGCCTTCTTAGGTACTGAGGAGTCAACGTCGGATTGCGCGACCGGAGGAAGAAGCTCTCAACGGCTTTGCCCCTCTCGATTCCGAGCTTAAATGTTCTGTCGAGACCTTGATTCCGAGCTTAAATGCTCTGTCAAGGGACAATTGACTCCGAGCTTCAATGCTCAGTCAAGATTTACTTGATTCCGAGCTTAAATGCTCAGTTAAGCTTTTTAAGGTGAACGACACTCTCACAAATACGAATAAGAACCCCGAGTAACAACAATGGCGAACAGGATCTTTAAAGCCAAGCTCACTCACATCTTCGAACCTCGGCTTGGGGGCCAACTGTTTTGACCTGGGCCAAAAGCCCCATTGAACATTGGGCCTGGCCCCATTGAATATTGGGCCTGGCCCAATGAATCCCAAAGAGCACGACCCAAAAGCAACTCGGTACCAAGTGCCTCGCGCGTCATCCAGGACATCAACAACGGACGGCCAAGATCAACCGGCCAGATCTGACGGACAAAACCAAGCTCCCTTGTCTATAAATAGAGGTGTCAGCCCCCAAATTCAGGTACGTTCTCATTCTTTCACATTCTGCTTATTCCTCTACTGACTTAGGCATCGGAGTGTCTGCAGGTACCCCCCACCCGACGTGGGAATGACTTCAACTCGAACTCTCGAGTGCGCTCTATCCAGGCTAACGACAACCTTCGAGTCTCGAGAATCGGAATCCTTCAAGCCCCTCTGACAAGGTAACTTCCGAGTTCCAAGACCAAACACTTATCAATTACTCTAGAATCAGGAATAAATTAACATTAACCTTGAGAATAACACACAATTGCAAACATCCATTCATAAATCATTAAGTTTTCATTATGCTCTAATAAATTACCATAAAAAAAATATATCAAGTGGCAACATGCTTCGACAACAAGTGTGATAACATCACATATTTCAAATAAGAACGGAACAAACATAATTAAAGAGTGAAAGAATTCAGTTGACCATATGTACTCTTCAACAAATCCCCTAAAATGAAAGAAGCATATAAACATAATTGGCAAATATGTTGGGGATTCAAAATATCAAATTTCTAAATAAATGAAATATCACAAAATAAAAACTGCTTCGATCCTTCGTAAAACTTGGCAATACATCCTATCAAAATGATTGGTTTGTGATTTACTAAAGACATTTACATTAAGGATAGAAGGGGGTTATGATTGCACCAAAGAAGTTAAAGGAATAATCAAAACTATAGTCATTGCGGACCTACATGTATTCCAGCGGGTTTAGGCGAACCCCCTGGAAAATTAAATTAGCATCGACACCCTAGGAAAAAATGTTTTTAATCTGGAAAAGCAGATCCGACTTCAGGAAGCCAAAGTGAACGAGTTACAAGAGCATCTCAATGACACGAGGAAATTGGCCCAGATCCTCCAGGAGACATCCCAGTTGCAGAGCGCAACATCACCAGGGAGTTTGAGATCAACAACTGAGATAGACTCTATTTCATCCAAGGGCTCAGCGCCAGACCCCGTGTCTATAAATAGAGCCTCACCCCTGTAAATAATGTACACTTAGCTCATTTGTACCTCATTTCTACTCCTGATCGCTGACTTTGGCATCAGAGTGTCTGTAGGTACCAACCCCCGGCGACCTCAAGCTCAGAAGGGACGATCGTGAACTCAAAAGATCACGAGCTAATCAAGGACTATACCAGCTACAACCTTGGATTCTGATCTCGAAGCAAGGTACTGAACAACGTCTATTTCTCCTTGGACAAGTCCGGCACAAACTACACAACCGACCTTGAGCTTCTGCTTGAATGTGCTCTTTATCTGATTTGTTAAAGGAAGCAGCATCAAAGCACCTCGAACTCTCATCCAGGTAGAAGCTCGGTGATCCATCGTTGTCTCATCATAGGGAATGATCGTCGTCGACACAAAAGCGAAGTTTAATCTTGAACTTCGACATTGCCAAACTCAATTCAGTTCTATCACGGGCATGTTTGATCCATCTCGGCAAGAGGGTCTGAGCAAACCCAAAGATAGAGGTAAGACTTAAAACCCAATATATCAAGCTTTTGATTTAGCATTGTCAATCATTTATGAGGCACACAAACAATCTATTAGGCCTAATCTATGCTCCGCGTGACACAAGTCGGCCAATACTTCATACAATCCCCCCGCTACTAAGTGAACACCCCGCAAAACGCGTGAAAAGACAAAAATGCCCTTAATGAAACGGTTGTTTTTTTAGATAACAATTGTTCGCACCTTACGAACCGAACCCGTTAGGTTTTTCACCATCGAGTTTTGTATCTTCGAGACACCCCCTAAAAATGTTTTTATCGTGTTTGTACTTTAAGAATTGAACTGGTTTGATACTTGATCGTACATTGACCAATAGAAGGACTCGGGTCGCTTGAGGACTGGGTCGTAGAGACCCGGCCGGAACCAGCAGGTCTTGGCCGCACGGAAGGACTCGCCCGCCGTCGGCGATGGAAGGACATGTGAGGAAGGACTGGCCGGGCGCTGATGGAAGGACTCGTGAGGAAGGACTGGCCGGGCGTTAAGGAATGACTGCTCGTCGCCGAGGACCTAAATCGGCCGTTGAGGACCTGGCCGAACCTAGGGTCTTGGCGCCGCACGCGGTGGTACTCGCAATGACACTCCGACGCCTAGTCGGTGTAGGTCGCCGGCGGGATTCACAAGGTGAGATAACGTGCTGATTCTCGGATTTGTGCTTTGCTTTTATAGTGGCACAGCGCTCTGGCCATATCTTGTGGAGCACGCCAAGTTGGGCCGTGTTGGGCCTATTAAATCGTGATTTAGCCTTGAGCCCACTCCGAACAGCTTGCCCCCTGCCTCTAGGTCGCCACGGGCGAAGTTGAGGCTTGAATCGCTGCCCCGTGTCGTGTTGTAAGCGCCGGGTTGCATTGCGCAATCGGTCTCCATCTCTTGAAGTGTTTGGTTGCTACCACGCTAAGTCGGCGGGTGGTCGCCGCCATCGCCGAGGTGTGGACGCTGCCACCGCCGAGGTGTGGTCGCTGCCACTGAGTGCATGTGGTCGTTGTAGTCGGTCTCTTCCGGCCGTGTTCGCAAGTCAATGCTCGTTATTGGGTCATTGCTCGACCTCGGTCATTCGATGACATTGATGGTTGTGCCAACTCGGTGGCACTCGATGTAGACCGCCGGCCTACTGCTTTGTGGGTCCTTCTCGACCGGGGCCATTTCGATGGCACTCGATTGCAGACCGCCGGGCCTACTGCTTTGTGGGTCCTTCTGAACCTTGGGCCATTTCGATGGCGCTCGATTGTAGACCGCTCGGGGCCTACACTTGTTTGTGGGTCCTTCTGACCCTTGGGCCATTTCGATGGCACTCGATTGTAGACCGCTCGGGGCCTACGCTTGTTTGTTTGTAGGCCGGGCGCCCTACTTGGATGACCCGAAAGGGGTGTAGAACATTTGAATATAACTTGGAGTTTAACATGAAAGCTGTAGCGCTGCTTCTCAGCTTTCCAACGCATGCTCACACGCCCCCATCGGATGAACGTGGACGAAGCTATGGTCTCCGTACTGGACAGACCTTTTGGGTCGCTCACGGGCGACCAGCTTTTGGACGCCCCACTTTGGGCGAGCAGAAACGGGTGGAAGACGCCCGAATTGGATTTTGACTTCAACATGAAAGCTGTAGATCTACTTCTCGGCTTTCCAACGCATTCTCACACGCTCCCATCGGATGAACGTGAACGAAGTTATGGTCTCCGTACTGGACAGACCTTTTGGGTCGCTCACGGGCGACCAGCTTTTGGGCGCCCCACTTTGGGCGAGCAGAAACGGGTGGAAGACGCCCGAATCTGATTTTGACTTCAACATGAAAGCTGTAGATCTACTTCTCGGCTTTCCAACGCATTCTCACACGCTCCCATCGGATGAACGTGAACGAAGTTATGGTCTCCGTACTGGACAGACCTTTTGGGTCGCTCACGGGCGACCAGCTTTTGGGCGCCCCACTTTGGGCGAGCAGAAACGGGTGGAAGACGCCCGAATCTGATTTTGACTTCAACATGAAAACTGTAGATCTACTTCTCGGCTTTCCAACGCATTCTCACACGCTCCCATCGGATGAACGTGAACGAAGTTATGGTCTCCGTACTGGACAGACCTTTTGGGTCGCTCAAGGGCGACCAGCTTTTGGGCGCCCCACTTTGGGCGAGCAGAAACGGGTGGAAGACGCCCGAATCTGATTTTGACTTCAACATGAAAGCTGTAGATCTACTTCTCGGCTTTCCAACGCATATTCGTATGTTTCAATCGGGTCAACATGGCCAACGTTATGGCCTGCAGACTAAGGGCGAGATTCCTCCCGCTTCGTTTGCGCTTTGTTTAGGCGTCTTGGGATTGTCCATGCTCTTTTGGTCGCCCACTTTAGGTCGTCCAACATCTTAGGTCGCTCAACAAGCATGGTTGTAATGATGTCTGGGCGGTCTTCCGCGTGTAGCCATAGTTGAAGTAGGATAGCGCTCGGGCCTCCCACTGTGGTCGCCAATTGATCGTACATTGACCAATAGAAGGACTCGGGTCGCTGAGGACTCGGGTCGTAGAGGACCTGGCCGGAACCGCAGGTCTTGGCCGCACGGCGAAGGACCTCGCCCGGCCGGCCGATGGAAGGACTCGTGAGGAAGGACTCGGCCGACGCTGATGGAAGGACTCGTGAGGAAGCGACTCGCCGACGTTAAGGAATGACTGCTCTCGTCGCCGAGGACCTAAATCGGCCGTTGAGGACTTGGCCAAACACGGGTCTTGGCCGCACGCGGGTGGTACCGCAATGACACTCCGACGCCTAGTCGGTGTAGGTCGCCGGGCGTGATTCACAAGGTGAGATAACGCACTCGATTCTCGGGATTTGTCTTTGCTTTTATAGTGGCACAGCGCCTCGCCATATCTTGTGGAGCACGCCAAGTTGGGCCGTGTTGGGCCTATTAAACTGTACTAGGCCTTGAGCCCACTCCTAACAATACTTAAGTCCCGAACCAGTGTAACATACGACATATATTTTATGATTTTTCAACGACTCAGATTCCATGGTCCATTATCATCAATGGCTTAAAATCTATCAAAAAAGAAGTGAACATTGTATCAACGGCAGATAACATGTGTATCAGTTTCAATATTGCGACTATGTTTGTTGACAACAGCAGGAAAGTCATTGCCATTATCGGCTTGCAGGACAACATTGCAAGGCAATGAGTTGCCTACTTGCTGAAAATCATTTTGCGGAATGTTGATGTGAGTATCAGTTCGTTGGATAACAACAACGAATTCCATATATGAGAAAATTACACAAAACAGGCATTTAGCAAAAATTGGTCAAGTTTGGACCTTAACTACCGAACTAGTTTGGAACTTTAAGTCCGAACCAGTTCGGTTTTAAAGTGTCGAGTATACAGGTTCGGACCTAAAGTCCCGAACAATACTGAGTTTAAAGGAAAAAAAGGAACGAAAGAAATGGGATGATTTTCATAACTGTTTGAGCGGTAAACACGAAAGGAAACAAAATGGGAAGTGAAGTGGAGGAGAGGGAGAGAGTGATTGATATGGAGAATTGGAAAATTTTGAGAAAATGGGTTTAAGGTGGAAAGGGAAGTGTGAGAGGAGAGGAGAGGAGAGGATAGGAGATTTTTGGGACATTGAAGGGTTGGAGGTGTCTCTTGAATAGTGAGGGACTTGTATGAAGTATGGCCCCACAAGTTTTCAACTGAGTGCTTAATAGCTCATATGCTACGCCCACTAGTATCTTTTATACATGACCCATGCTTCTTAGATCCCCCTCTACTCATCACACACTACCAACACGCGCAAAAAAACGTTAATGCCCTTAATGAAACGCACGCGTTTTAATTTTTTTGGAATTTAAGGACGGTTCGATAGTTTACCATCGAAACCGGTTCGATTGTAAACTATTGAGTATTCAAAATTTGATGAACACCCCAAATTTGTTTAACAGTGGTTCGATTGTTACCAAATGAACCGGTTCGCTAGTTAAGTTCAGAACCACTGTTATGTTACACAATTTTTGTATTCCATTTTGACGGTTCTGATTCCACAGTCCATGACCATCAACGGCTTAAAATGAGTGAAAAAAGCAGTCAAACGTCGCAGAAAAACGAGTGGCTATTATTTGCTTTGGAATTTGTGCCCTAACAGATAGAAGTTCAACGATTCTCATCGTCCAAAATCAACGGCTCACGTTCGATGACACCTATTATAAATAGGTTCTCACATTTCACTCAGTTTCACACCAACAGTAGTATACCCTTCCCATATTTCTGCTTCATCTTCTCTGCTTCCTCCCAAACACCCTCACCCAACCCACTGAAATGGAATGGCAGTTGTGCCCAACGCAGTACTCAAACGACAAATTCCTATTGGCCCTTCATTACCGTGGAACTGTCACTACCAGAGAAGATGGTGTTGTGTTCGTTGTCCTAGAAATATCTTCTGTAGGCTGAATAGGGACATCACATTCGCCCAACTGAAGGAAAGGCAGAGAGGATGATTCATCCAGCGGGACAGTGGCGTAAAGACGTGGAGCGTCTACATTACCGCAAGTACAATTGTGGAGATGACGGGAGTGTCCGTTATTCATTTATGGAGATTCGAACTGACGACGACGTTTGCGCAATGATGGAAGCTCATGCTAATGCTCCAATGGGGCGTAGTATCTTGGAGCTATATGTCGACGTGATTCCCACTCCGGAAGAGGTCATTTATTTTCTGGAACAAGGACTACCCAAATAAACGCTTGTTTTGTAGTTGTTTGCGTATGATTGTTTGTTGCTGCTTTGATGTCTTTCGTATTTGATGTACAATTACGCTTTCTAATAAATAAAAATTACTAATTTAAATATCACTGAAATATAGATTACTAAGTAGTAAATAAATATTCATACACCAGTTTGCAAAATTATTGAAAAAAAATATAACAGCTTAAATTAAACACTAGTCGAGCACTCCCATCATCATCACTCGCCATCATCGCTCCCATCATAACCGCAAGAAATTCCCGTGAATCGTAATCGATAAAAGCATAACTAGCGCCGTCTTCCCCATCATCAAAGAATCGATCATATTGAAACGACCATCATACGTGTATGAAAGTCTTACTTTAACACTTTCCACACCCCGTACACATTGCATATGCCCTGTGTATCAGTCTGCATCTTCTTGGTACGCCTGGAGACAAAAGCAGGGAAAATAATACGGCCAACATCCAGAATTAAGTGGCAAAGAATAGGCAGTTCCAACACCTAATAGATATGGTGTGGAAGTTCGATGCTCTCAGAATTTCGTTCAATAACAGTTAGGAATTCCATAATTGTAAAATGGAAAATTGTCCAGGTTCGCTACTTAACAATCAAACTGGTTCGATACTTAACCATCGAACAAGTTCGTTACTTATCAATCAAATCGCGTCAAGTTCTGGAAAAAATCAATTAACGAAGTGGAGGAGATGAAATTCATACCTTTTTTGGACCGATTGAAGGGAATGAACGAAATTAGGAACGGAAATGGAGGAGGGGAAGAGAGGGAGAGAGGGATTGATATGGATGAATAGGGTAAATTTGGGGAGAAATGAGGTGTTTGGAGGAATGTGGAGGGTGATAGGTTTTAAAGAAGGGGTATTTTGGAAATTAAGAAGCTTGGGTAGTGTGTGATGAGTAGATGGGGCGGGGCTAAGAAGCATGAGCCTTTATACACTAAGCATTTGGGCCACATGAACTGAACTCTGACTACAAGATTTTAACCATGGAAAGTTTGGCTTATCTGGTGTACAATTTGATTATTTGCTTAAATAATAAAAGTAAGAGTCAATCTACCCAGTCCAAGGGTGCTTGTAATAGTGCCTTTTTTCGTTCCTTGAGCTCTGCTAGGGTTTTGTTTAAACCAATTGGGTTTCCTCTTGTTACCATTGCTAACCTCACCGTCTGCAACACTTATCCATTGTGGGTATATCCTAAGCTCAGTTTTACAATTAGAGTAAACAAACAGATGTAATGCACCCATGGCCAAAGAACAAACCTTTAGACAAAACTATTACTCAATATTCAATAGACAGAACTGATCTAAATATCCTACACAAAACTTTATACAACACATCTCTACCAAATACATCCTTTCACAACACCCTTTACACAATAGAGGTTTAAAGTATCACTTCATATCAACCTAACCCTAATCCATCTGCTCTTGATCCTTATCACCCTCACTAAACCACCTCAGTTTAAACTCCTGCTTCATAGCATCTTTGCTGCCTTAGCTTCTCTTCCTTCCTCTATGGCTTCCAGTTCATCTCATCAAAATGCTATGGTTTACAATCCAGAGGAGCTTGATCAAATACTAATACCTGAAAAGAACAACACATATACTATCAACCTTGCACGTAGAGCCCTGGTTGGTAAACTAGTTACTAACAACAGTACAACAGAGCAATATTCAAAGACCTAGTTGCTAAAGCTTGGAACAACTATGACAACCTACAAATTTCAAATCTTGGGCAAAATAAATTTTTGTTTACATTTGCCATTGAAGAGCATAGCAGAGAAGTTTTCAAATGATCCCCTTAGTTTATTCTCAACCACTTTCTTTGTTTACAGCTTTGGATCCCAGAAGCATCTCCTCATGAACTCTATTTTGATGAAAATCCATTTTCGGTTCAAGTTCACAACTTGCCTCTTGAATACCTAAACAAGACTAATGTTACTATCATCCTCAACAAAGTGGGTCGAGTGGATGAAGTAGAAGAGTCCATTGTTGCTGGTAGAGTGCTTAGAACCTTCATCAGGGCTAGGGTTCAAGTTAAAACTATAAAACCGTTGCCAACAGGCTGCTGGATTCCTAGAAGGGATCTTCCTAAAATATGGTCTTTTTATAGGTATGAAAGATTGCAAGATCTTTATTATAAGTGTGGTGTTATAGTCCATGACCAAAGAAGCTGCAATAGTACCAAAATCATGTCTGCCCTTAATGAGAATATCCCCAAATATGATCAAACCCTAGCCACCCCTGCATTGAAACCCTTAGCCATCCTTTTGCAAGAACACAAAAAAATAAAAGCTAATGTTGATAATCCAAACAACAAAGAACCAACCCCACCTTCTAGTTTCCCCCCTACTCATCTAGTTTTCCCATAAATAACCAACCAAGATCTAAATCAACCTGTGACTACCCTAACCAAGAACCTAACACTATCAAAAGTAAACAAACTTTGGAGTGGGACGAAATGATAGCAAATTGCTCTGAGAGCCCACCATCCAAACAATGGGGACAAACATTCAAACCTTTCCAACTCAACATGTCCATACCTACTGATATTCCCCATCCCTTCCCTTATAAAAATGTCACTACATTCACAACTCCGCATGCAAAACACCAATCTCGCATAACAAAACATGTGCCTTAGCTATAAAAAAAGAACACCAACACAGAACTCAACAACACATCCTTATGCCTACCAAAATACTATTGGACTCCACTGTTCCCAACCCTGGCCTAGGTCCTGAAAACATTGATGATCTCACCCTTGTTAAAGAAGATATTGGTCTTGGAAGCTCTCAGAATTAAAGAGAAGATCAATCTTATGAACTGGAACCAGAAAGAAGAGGAAAGACTCAACTGGGAAAAAAATAAAGCTGCAGAAGTTGAGGAGGAGGCTATCAGAACATCTTGGTGGGAACCTTCAAAGCTAATCAACTCTCCTCACATAGAGTACATAGTTGAATTTCCACCAGAAGAGGAATCTGAGGCCCCAATCTCTGAAACCAGAGGATAAGATTAGGATGCTCTAGCTCTAACTATGTTTTCTGGCCTGCAGTAAAGAAAGAGAAAAGAGTCAAGAACAGAGAATAATGATAAACCTTAAAAATTGCAAGGAAAATAATAGAGGAAATGATTATTTCAGGAGAATTTAGAGTTTTCAATATTGGTTACAACAACCCTAAGAAAGAGGCGGTAGGCTAGCACCTACCCCCTCCAGCCCAATGACCAGCATAAGCTGGAATTGTCGAGGATTGGCGGCTTCCTCGACAAATAGGGAACTAAAGGACCTCATTAGGGGTCATAAGTCGGCCGTATTTTTGTTAATGGAAACTAGAGCTCATAAGGAGCGTGTTAACAATGTTAAGTGACGATTTAGGTTTTAAAATGTTTTTTGTGTGGAAGCTAATGGAATTTGTGGAGGTCTTTGTCTTCTTTGAAATGATTATTATGAAATTCAAGTTTGGAAGCTTGTTTAAATTGCATCCATGTAGCTGCTCGTGAAAGAAGATCTGGTCTTTTCTTTGACATTTTCTTTGTGTATGGAAATCCTACTTTTGCAACTAGAAGATCTCTTTGGGCCAAATTGGCAGCCTTAAAGCCTCCTAATGATGGTGTGTGGTGCTTAATAGGAGACTTTAATGAAATGCTTGATCAAAGTGAGAAAGATGGAATGAGAAATCTAGAACCCATTAGAATAAGATTCTTTAGAGAGTTCTTAGACTCTACTGGCCAAATGGATATGAAACTTCAGGGTTGTAGGTTTACTTGGAAACAAGAATCCAAGAGAGGCCAAGTTACCATGCAAAATATTGATAGAGTGCTTGCAAACCGGCCATGGAGAGATTGCTTTCCTCATGCTATGGCTATTGCCTTACCCATCATTAGTTCAAATCACTCTCCTATTCTCTTTAAACCCTCGCCACCTCTTTACCAAAGTGGAAGATCTTTCAAATATGAGGCTATTTGGGAGAGACAGAAGCAAAATTCATAGAATCAAAGATAATGCAGATAACTGGTTGTAGGTACAAAAAGTAGTAACTGATGGTATCTATGAATTTTATTCTGATCTTTACGTAGCTGAGCCTATTTCAAACACTGTTGAATGTATTACGGTTATCCCTAAAGTTGTTACTACTTCTATGAATGACACCCTTTGTGTCCCAGTGACATTTAAAGAAGTAGAAACATTTGTTTTTGACCTAGGTGCCTACAAAGCATCTGGGCCTGATGGTCTTATTGGCCTATTTTTTTCACAAAAAACAATTTGGCTACTATACAGAAAGATGTTTTTAAAACTTTTCAAGATTTTTGATTGACATGGAAACAAATTTCACCACTGTGGCTCTCATTCCTAAAATTCCCCTCCCTAAGTCTATCTCTCAACTTAGACCTATTAGTTGTTGTTCATTTCTCTACAAGGTCATAGCCAAGATTTTTGTGTCTAGACTCAAACTTTTCTTGTCTTCTATCATCTCCCCTCAACAAACTTTGTTGGTGGAAGGGTGATACAAGACAACTTAATAGTGGCACATGAAGCTTTTCACTTCCTAAAACAGAAACATGGTAGGGGTGGCAAGGGAGTAGCTCTAAAACATGATATGAATAAATCTTATGACAGGGTGAGTTGGGATTTCCTTCAACAAACACTTATTGCCTATGGCTTTTCTACCCAATGGGTGTCTCTTGTCATGAATCTTGTGTCTATTGTTTCTTACTCTTATCAAATCAATGGCTTTGCTAGTAGAAAACTTTTTCCTAAGAGGGATCTTAGACAAGGTGACCCTCTATCACCATATTTATTCATCTTAGTGTTTGATGTACTATCTAGATTGATAACTACTGCCAATACAAACAATACTCTTCAAGGAATCAAATTGGTAGAATTTGTCCCTACTACTCATCTATTTTTTGCAGATGATGCTCTGTTATTCACTAGAGATTCTACTGCTGATGTGTACCAACTTATTAATATCCTAAATATTTTCACTTTAGCTTCTGGCCAAAAGATTAATCTTGCTAACTCAGGTGTTATTTTTGGTAGTCAAGTGTCCAGATCAAAGAGGATCAACATTGCTTCAATCTCTAGAATTCCCACATGGGATAATCCAGAAAAAATATCTTGGTTTTCTGCTCAATGGGAGGCTCCAAGATTCAAGGTCTAAAGCTGTTGAAAGAGAGTTTTGTGCCAAAATGGAAGGTTGGAAGGGTATACTACTTAATCAAGCGGGCAAAGAGGTTATGATTAAGGCAGTATGCAAGCCATTCCAAGCTACATAATGTCTATCCTTTTGTTGCCAAAGACTTTCTGTAATTCCCTTTCTTCAGCAGTTGCAAAGTTCTGGTGGAAAACTAACAATGCTTCAGGAGGTCAGGAGGTATTCATTGGAAGAAGTTCGAAAATCTTTGTTCTCTTAAAGCTTTAGGGGGCCTGGGTTTCAAGAAATATAACAAAATAATCTCTGCTATGATCTCTAAGCAAGTTTGGCGCCTCATGCAATATACAAATTCCTACTGGGCATCAATGTTAAAGATTATTTCTTTCCCTAATGGTGATTTTTGGAATGCTATTGTTGGTAGGGGATCTTCTTGGGTTTGGCAAAGTCTTGTTCATGGTAGAGCACTTCTTAAAGAAGGAGGCGGATGGTCTATTAGCTCTAACAACTCTCTTTTTGTATCTCTGGTGATAATTGGTTAAGTTACGCAACAAATTAAGCTCTTTCTTACTGCTAATTCTCTCTTTGTTGTTTTTTAAATAACTCATCAACTCTAATAACCAATGGGATACATCATTACTTAGGTCTAATATTTCATCTACAAGTGAAATTGAAGCCCTAAAAACACCAATTTCATGGCACTCTCCTGATGAGCTATTTTGGCCCTTAACCCCTAATGGTAAATACTCTGTCAAATCTAGCTATCAATTCCTCCTCCAATCTACTGCCCTAACCTTAACCAACCATAAACTTCCACCCCTCCCAACAAAGCCTCCCAAACAAAGCCTCTCTCTTTAGAAAAAGACTCTCTCAAAACCCTATTGCCCCATCTGCAACAATGACCCTGAAACCCTTGAACACCTATTCCTTCTTTGCTCGTGGACTAGACCTCTCTAGTTTGGTCTACAATTCCTTCCCAATCCCACCTCCATTGGCTTATCATCTATACAACAATGGATTCTAGACAGTATATCTTCCCACCTTTTGATAACCCAAACCTTAGTCCTTGACTCTTCTTTACTCTATGGCATTTATGAAAAACTAGAAATGAGTTTTCCTTTGAATTAAAAACCCCTAACCCTATGGCAACCATTAACAAAATTAAATCCCTTTGCTTTTAATTTATCATAGCAAACAACCCCAAACCCTCAAATATAAACCCACCCATTATTGAAACTTCCATAGCTCATAGGAGGATACCAGCACGCTGCAGACCACCCCTTACAGAAATGTCTAAATTCAATGTGGATAGTTTTGACAAAGCATCAGGAAGGGGTTCCATAGGTATTATAGTTAGAGATGAGAAAGGACCTATACTTACTGGTTTGGTGATGAATTTCTTTGCTTCTTCTCCTCTCATTGCAGAAGCTTTAGCCTTGAGAGAAGCTACTTGGCAGTAAATCTAAATGTTTCGCAAGCCCTCTTTGAATTTGGCTGTCAAATCTTGATTGAATCTTGCATAGGAAACAAATTGACGGGTGAGATCAAAGGTATTGTTGTTGATATTAACAATTTAAGAAATACCTTACAAAGTTCTGGCTTAACCTGGATTGGTCGTGAAGGTAACACTGTTGCACATACTTTAGTTGATCTAGCATCGAAGAATCTTCTCCCGTCAAACTGGTTACATCATCCTCCAGATGCTCTTCGCTCTGCTCTGGTTCATGACCTTCAACGCTGCTGAGCTCTTTTTCATTATAAGTAGTGTGGAATTACTCGAAGCATTACTTTTTCTCTAATGACTAATCGTTGATTGTTGTTGATCTGTTCTTGTTGTTGTGATGCATTTGTTTGCTGGGTTGCGAGAGCTTTGGAAGAGAAAAAGAGCATTTTTAGGGTATTTGCCGAATTTCGGTATGATCACTCTGATGGAGGCTTTCTCTCTCTACCCTTTTCTGGTGCCCTGCCTTCAATGATTAATTGCTGCCAACTCTCACCAATCGTTTTCTTCTCTCCTTTGTTTCTGGACCCGCCGGGTCACTACCTTGGACACTTGTTGCTCTGGGCTTTTTCACTTGTTTTCGTTTTGGGCTTCTTGTATTTTGATAATTTCTCAACTAGCTTGGATGATATTTCTTTTAGCATCCCCGCTTTCTTGAGCCCACGTCCCTATGTGTTGCTAAGATACTTTAGTCCGTATGGATTGTTGTGGTTTGGGCCTAGCCCATTGTTAATGAGAATCGCACCTTCTTGAAAAAAAAAAAGAGTCAAACTACCCATACGTTGGCTAATTCATTTTCTATTGATTGATTTTTTAAAAATTAAAATAAAAATAAAATAATGTTTTGTTTCTATAACAACATTTTATATTTAATATCATTATTACTATTAAGTGACAAATTTTTCTAAAGGAAGAGTTTTATATGACATTTAGATTTATGATTTTATATTTCAAATAGAAACACTTTGTTATTTAGTAAGAATATTTTTGTAACAAATGTAAGAAATACATTAGAAGCTAAATTGTGTACACCAAATACATTGTTTTGTTATTCTTACTTTTCTTACGTTTCTTTTTTATCAACTAACATTTCTCTTTCAATTAATATGGCAAGTTACATTTATATGAAACAAACGTTGGTGTCTATGATTCTATCCGTTACCGAAATCGTTACTATATAATATTGTTTTATTAGCATTCAACTTCTTTCATAACTTTTCTTTTATAACAGCCATTTCATTATTATATTTAAGTGTCTAATTTACTTTCGTTTAATCGGTTGATTTTATTGAACGTTTTCTCAAAGCTATTGAAAGTCTATATATATATATGAGTTATGAGAGTAATATATCATATATTATAAGACACGAGAATCATTTAGAAAATAGGACAAATATTTTTGAAAGAAAAGATTTTTTTTATTTTGAGAAAAGAATAAGCATACTTAGCGAGAAAGTTTTTTTTTTAGATAAGCAATGATTTCAATTGAAGGGAGCACAAGGGGTGCCCGGCCCTTACAATGGAAAAAGCAATGGAAAGGAGAGGCTTCCTCAAAACCTCTCAGAGCCAAAACCCTTTGGGAAAAAGACTCTAAGAGCAAAAAGAGTACCTCGTGCAGAGTGCTGCTTGAAAGTGAGAAAAAGCCTAGCTCATCACTTTTTTCTCCCCTCCTAAAACAAAGTAATAACAACACAGTACATGATTATTATTACAACATATCCAAACAGCCCATTGGACAATTATACCAATCCGACCAAGTCGCCGTACAATTCCTTAGCAGTAAAGTTAAAAGAAGAGGGTGTGATTTTGGTGGTTTTTCTAGGTTTGTAGGGAAGACAATTTTTTTTTGAGAAGACTGTTTTATTCTGGGAGGATGAGGCTAGTAGAGATTGCTTGCACACCTTGGGCAGAGCGCAAAACGTATTAAAGAGAGAGACCTAGTCCGCGACTCAACCTACTTTGTTCGTGTTCGTCATTGTGTTCGTAATTCCAACAATTTTAAGACGTTGCATTATCTGCCATTTCGGTCGAGCACGATTCTCTCGTTGATGTCTCCAAAGGTATGTTTTATATGGTTACCAAAGGGATGTTTTATACTGACTCTAAAAGTATGTCTTATACTCAGTATTTTGCTTTTTTAAGTTTCACTTATACTATCTCGAAATGAAAAAAATAAAATTGCAAATCATATTCATGAACGGAAAATAAAATAAAATTACAATGAGAATGAGAATTAAGAGTTGTAGAAACACCTTCAAGAATTGTTATGACTTATGAAATCAATGTTTGTTGAACGGGTGGTGGGTAGACATTGGCGTAATGCATCATGTCGCCTATGATAATATTTTAATACTTATTTTATTGTTAAAATTTAGAAAGTGCTATTGCAATATTATCACACTAACAATATTGTTGATACAAGTGATGTGAAATTGATGTTTACCTTTGGAAAGACTAGTTTGTATACTCTAGAGATGACGAAGATGTTAGTTTTGAGTTATATTCTTAACAAAGTGGGTTTACTCAAACTATCATAATCGATTTGTATACGCATACAAAGAATGATAGTTTTGTAGGGAAGAACTATGCTACTAATGGCTAGTAAAGGATTAAGTTATGTATTTCGGTTTGATTTAATTGATGAATGATTTGTTAAAATTTTCAATTTATTATTTGATCAATACGTCATGTTTCATTTTATTTTAGAACTCGTTTTATTGTATTGAATTGAATTCGAGAAATTTTTATTTAGAAAAGATGTTTCTATGAAATTTATTTTCTAATGGTATATGAATAAACTTTTGTTGTTAGCTAATACAAAAAGGCTTTGGTCTTCTCCCATAGAAAAATGCACGTAACAAAAATAGTGCTTTGAAATCGAGTCATTATTTTACTTTATCTGAAACAAATATAGGTGTCTATGATTTATCCGTTTCTGGAAACGTTACTATATAATAATATTATTTTTATTAGGATTCAACTTCTTTCATAACTTTTCTTTTATAACTTTGCTTGAAAAAAACTTTTCTTTTATAACAGCCATTTCATTATTTAATATAAGTGTCTAATTAACTTTCTTTTAATCGGTTGATTTTTTTCTCAACAAAAAATATGGGTTGATTTTATTGATATATTATATATTATAAGACACCAGAATGATTTAGAAAGTAAGACATATTTTTGAAATAAAAGATACTTCTCATTTTGAGAAAAGAATAAGAATACCTAGCAGTAAAATAAATAGAAGTGGGGTGTGAGTTTGATGGTTTTCCTAGGTGCAGGAAAGCCCATATTTTTCTGAGAAAGCTGTGTTATCTCGGGGACAACGAGGGTAGGAGAGTCTGCTTGCACACTTTGGGCATTGCCGTGAAACATCTTAAAGAGAGCGACCTAGTCTGTCACTCAACCTATTTTGTTCCTGTTAGTCGTTACGTTCGTAATTGTTCCAACATTTTCTTTTGGTGAGTGTGGGACCAATATACCAATACAGAGGTCTCGATTATTCGTTGTTCCACCGACATAACGAAAATCTTGAATTTAGCAACATGGTTACTGTGATATTGATCGGCATCATTTCTAATCTAGCCGCGTCACAACACTCGATATCCAGGTTCAATTTTCCAATTAAGAATATTTAATTAGCAGATGCGTAATCAAATAATTATTGAGTTTTGTTCTGTACCGTATCTAAGGATATGTTTATGTCCGAGATAGTTGGTAGGTCGGTTATGAAGTGTTCTTGATCAATATTGGTAACGTCCGAGCTTGATGTTCCGAGCTGAGGTTGGGTGTACCTGCATAGACACTCCGATGCTAAAGTCAGTAGCAGTAGAGTTAATGCAAATATGTGAGTGATTAATGCGTACCTCTCTCCTTCTAATCAATGCTGTATTTATAGGTTAAAGAGGCATATAGGTGTGTTGATCTGGTCCATTCGTTGTGGAGGTGTATTATGGGCCCTTTGATGAGTGAATGTGGGCTTGGGTGTTTGAAGGCCCAATCGGTGGCCTTTTTAAGTGGAGGGGGTGTAAATAGAAGGTGCATAATTTCTCCATAACAGTTGCCCCCCAAGTCGGTTTGACATGTTTGTGTTAAACTAGACTTGAGATATGCGTGACAAAAATTGTTTAACCTAGATAAAAAATTGAACTCTCTTACCGATCTTGAAGATAGTCGAAGTTTGAACTTATCGATCTTGAAGATGGTCGAGGTTGAACTCCCCTATCAATCTTGAAGATAGTCGAAGTTTGAACTTACCGATCATGAAGATGGTCGAAGTTGAACTCTCTTGCCGAACTTGAAGATAGTCGAAGTTTGAACTTACCGATCTTGAAGATGGTCGAAGTTGAACTCCCCTATCAATCTTGAAGATAGTCGAAGTTTGAACTTACCGATCTTGAAGATGGTCGAACTTACCGATCTTGAAGATGGTCGAAGTTGAACTCTCTTGCCGATCTTGAAGATGTAACGTGTTGGTGACGCTTCGTTTTAATATTTATTATTTTTTCGACAGAGCATTTAATGCTCGCGTTGATAGAAGTGAC
Source organism: Oxytropis ochrocephala (assembly GCA_020916435.1). Lineage (NCBI taxonomy): Eukaryota > Viridiplantae > Streptophyta > Magnoliopsida > Fabales > Fabaceae > Oxytropis > Oxytropis ochrocephala. Next base: position 72,236,342 of record CM037090.1, read on the forward strand.
CGTTCGCAGGACTCGAGGCGTCTTTTTAATGATGACTCCTCGATTTTCGTGTTGTCTTGATTTGATTGAGTGCGTCGCTTCAAATGAACAGTAACGGCCTTTTCTTGATCCCTATAAATACAAGTGAGGGTAATTCATTCATTTTTTTTTTAGTTCCTCGCGTATCCTGAGCTACCGACTTGGCGAATCGAGTTCTCCGACCTCGCTCCTTTGATTTCGGCCTCAATTCCTTACATTTTTTCGTCGAAGCTCTCTTCTGAGGTTAGCACTTTTCTTTTGAATTTACTTTTTTGCTCTGCTTAGTAGAAATTCCTCTTTTGCTGCGTTTGGTATTTCAATTTTTTCAGGCTGAGATCTAGCCCTTAGCTTGCAATCTTTTTGCCAGGATGGGGGTTGTCAGGTCGGGTTCCGATCTTGATTGTGAACCCAACATATTTTGATTTATCCTGATGGCTTGCCCCCATTCCTGTAGGTGAAAACTGGCGAAAACTAAACAAACAACTCGTGCCGAAACGCTCCGACTTATAGAGCAAGCCGAGCAAGCTCGCAAGTCCCGAGGTCCTGATATTGGAAAGCTAATGGCATCTAGATCAAGGACCAATTCTAACCCTCTTGATAGGGAAAGAGTGGCTGCCCCCGAGATACAAGAAGAAATGCCTTCCGGGCCGAGAGGAAGTGATAGTAAAAGAGCTTCCGATGAAGAATCGTCCACTCCTTCTGCGCATAATATCCCGACCCCTGGAGCTCAAGTAGATGTTGATTTGGATCCGAGCTCTTCAAATGATTACGAATCCGAGGCGGATTACGAATCCGAGACGAATCGGATGGAAGAAAAGGTGACGATCCGTCAGCCGATCGAAGAAGAGAACATCGGTGGAGAGAAAAGGGGCGAAGAACCAGAAGACACCGGAAGTTTTGAGTTACTATATGGGTACGAAGATTCCGGGAGTAACAACGTCGATCTTCCCGTAATTCCTCCTTTGGGTACGCCTCGATATTATACTTGGGTGTCCGAAGCACTCCGCAAGGTAGACTCGCTCTCGACTTCTTGTCCGATATCAACAATTTTTCAAAAAGGCTCTAAGCAAAAGATCCCGAGCGCTGGCGTGTTTATGGAATGGAAAAGGGCGAACACGTGGCTACTTATCCTGATTCTCTTAAATCTATCATTTATAGGACGACTTTAGCTCATATGCGCATCCGACCTCCATTCACGGCCTTCCAGCAGTCGGTATTGGTGAGAATAGAGGTAGCCCCTTCTCAACTTCATCCCAATGGTTGGGCCTTCGTACGTGCTTTTGAGCTCGTATGTATTCATTTAGATCGGCCCCTCTCCCTTCAGCTTTTCCTACACATGTTTTTGGTGAACAAACGGACTGAAAAGAACAGCGGTAGGCCCGCTCGTTTAGAGCATTATACCCTCCGATCTAGGGCAGGTATCAGGGTATTTCGGCCGTATTCAGAGAGTTTAAAATATGAGTGGAAGAACAAGTTTTTCGGGTAGAGCCGGTGTTGCCAGCAGTAGTAGATCGGGTCGGTACTTTTAATGCTGAGAACGATATCGTTCTTACCACCAAATTTCCTCTTGGCTGGACCCGTCGAGATGAATCTATAAAACATTCTGTCGACAAGAAAAATTTAAATACTGAAGATCGGAAAACCTTGAAGATACTGACGTTTATTGCAGATCGGATTGTTACCAATAATGAACATAGAGTGAATCAATGGGGTTTCGATACTAAGTTATTGGTAGCAACTGTTAAGTTTGCGCATGTCGAGAAAGTTTTAGGTCGGTTCTAACTCATTTTTCGGCATTCTATTTCCAATCTTGCTTTTATAATTTTTTCTTTTTCTAACTGAATATTTTCTTTTGCAGATAGTATTGCCCCAAAAAGAAACACGGCGGCTTTGAAAGCCCTGGCACTTGAACAAATTGCACCGGCGGTACCAAATGTCGAATCAGTAGCGGGTCGCGGTGAAGGGACCTCTGCAGCACTTATTACTCCTGCCGATCCTATTACTGTGGTCAATTCCGAAGCGGCGGGCGAAGAAGAAGATCGGCCATTCCAAAGAAAGAGAAAGAACACATCTGGTCAACTCCCTCCTAGGTCAAATCCTCATGATCGAGGAAAAAGTGTGATCAATCGACGTCACGGTCAAAGAAAAGCAAAAAACATAAGTCTGCCGCTCCTTTTGATCCGAAAGCATATATGACTCTAAAAACCGAGGAGTTCCAAGCTGATCCCTTTGGAGTTTCAATCTCGGTGCTGTCGAGGATGGCCGATCTAGTGAGAGAGGATAAAGCAATGCCATTCTGCAAATTAAAGGTATGGCTTCGGTTTTCTAAGTCTGTCCATCCGGTCTTCCAATTTTCTTTTATACTTATGTTTTCATCTACTTGTGTAGATCTTGAGGCTAAGTATGAGTGCCGCTCGGAAAGTCGTAAGTCCACTTGCTGATCTTGAGAAATCCTAGAAAGACGTGGATCTTCATAAAAAGATGGCCGAAGATTCGGAAGCTAAGCGCCTACAACTCGAGGCCGAACTGAAACAACGGGAGGCCGAACTGAAGCTGTCAAATGAAAAGCTTGAAAAGGCTGTTGTTGAGCTTAAAGAAAAAGATGATAAGATCGCCGAGATGGAAGCGACAACCTCGGCCCAGAATTTTCCCGAGCTTCAGGAGCAGATTAAGAAACTTACCGCCCAGAACGCTAAAGCTCTTGAAGATCGGATGAAAGCCATTCAAATGGGGCAAGAGGGCATAGTAGAGGCCTTTAATAACGCACTTGACCAAGTTGATGTGGTCAATCCCGACTTTGTTGCTGATCGTGATGTTTTTAACCCGGAGTACGCGGTTCATGATGGGCACATTGTTGAGTTCGACCCGGAAACTGATGAAGTGTCCAGGGTCGTCTATCCAAAGATGCATAACCGTTTATTTTTGAAACTCAAGAGATATTACAGTTAGATTTGCTTTGTTAAGGCAGTCTATTTCTAATCTTATTAATATAGACTTGCTTTGTTAAGGCATTCTGTTTCCAATCTTATAAATATAGACTTGCTTTATTAAGGCATTCTGTTTCCAATCTTATAAATATAGACTAGCTTTGTTAAGGCATTCTATTTCCGATCTTATTAATATAGACTTGCTTTGTTAAGGCATTCTATTTCCGATCTTACAAATATAGACTAGCTTTGTTAAGGCATTCTATTTCCGATCTTATCAATATAGACTTGCTTTGTGAAGGCAGTCTATTTCCGATCTTGTTAATATAGACTTCGCTTTTGATAAAGCGTTCTATTCCGATCTTATTTCTATATGATTCAAAGCCTTGATCGATATCACAAAGTTCTATCTCAGAGATATCCGAGATAAGAACACGTTCACAAAGGAAGCAAAAATATAACAAATATTAATACGATGATGTCATTACAAAAATATCGGTTATGGCCGGATCCTCAGTTTCAAAAATAAACAAATAAAAATAAACGGTTATGCATCTTTGGGATAGACGACCCTGGACACTTCATCAGTTTCTGGGTCGAACTCAACAATGTGCCCATCATGAACTGCGTACTCCGGGTTAAAAACATCACGATCAGCAACAAAGTCGGGATTGACCACAGCAACTTGGTCAAGTGCGTTATTAAAGGCCTCTACTATGCCCTCTTGCCCCATTTGAATGGCTTTCATCCGATCTTCAAGAGCTTTAGCGTTACGGCGTAAGTTTCTTAATCTCTCCTGGCTCGGAAAATTCTCGGTCGAGGTTGTCGCTTCCATCTCGGCGATCTTATCATCTTTTTCTTTAAGCTCAACAGCAGCCTTTTCAAGCTTTTCATTTGACAGCTTCAGTTCGGCCTCCCGTTGTTTCAGTTCGGCCTCGAGTTGTAGGCGCTTAGCTTCCGAATCTTCGGCCATCTTTTTATGAAGATCCACGTCTTTCTTGGATTTCTCAAGATCAGCCTGAAGTGGACTTACAGCTTTCCGAGAAGACTCATACTTAGCCTCAAGATCTACACAAGTAGATGAAAAACATAAGTATAAAAGAAAATTGGAAGACCGGATGGACGGACTTAGAAAACCAGAAGCCATACCTTTAATTTGCAGAGCGGCAGCTGTTTTATCCTCTCTCACTAGATCGGCCATCCTCGACAGCACCGAGATTGAAACTCCAAAGGGATCAACTTTGAACTCCTCGGTTTTTAGAGTCATATATGCTTTCGGATCAAAAGGAGCGGCAGACTTATGTTTTTTGCTTTTCTTTGACTGATCGCTCAGATTGATCACACTTTTTCCTCGATCTTGAGGATTTGACCTAGGAGGGAGTTGACCAGATGTGTTCTTTCTCTTTCTTTGGAATGGCCGATCTTCTTCTTCGCCCGCCGCTTCGGAATTGACCACAGTAATAGGATCGGCAGGAGTAATAAGTCTTGCAGAGGTCCTTCACCGCGACCAGCTACCGATTCCCCGACATTTGGTACCGCCGGTGCAATTTGTTCAAGTGCCAGGGCTTTCAAAGCCGCCATGTTTCTTTTTGGGGCCATACTATCTGCAAAAGAAAAGATTAAGTTAGAAAAAGAAAAAATTATAAAAGCAAGATCGGAAATAGAATGCCAAAAAAGAGTTAGAACCGACCTAAAACTTTCTCGACATGCGCAAACTTAACAGTTGCTACCAATAACTTAGTATCGAAACCCCATTGATTCGCTCTATGTTCATTATTGGTAACAATCCGATCTGCAATAAACGTCAGCATCTTCAAGGTTTTCCGATCTTCAGTATTTAAATTTTTCTTGTCGACAGAATGTTTTATAGATTCATCTCGACGGGTCCAAATGCAAGAGGAAATTTGGTGGTAAGAACAATATCGTTCTCGGCATTAAAAGTACCGACCGATCTACTACTGCACGCAACAACACCGCTCTACCTGAAAAAACTTGTTCTTCCACTCATATTTTAAACTCTCTCGAATACGGCCGAAATACCACGATACCGCCCTAGATCGGAGGGTATAATGCTCGAAAGCGAGCGGGCCTACCACGTTTATTCTTTCACCGTTTGTTCACCAAAACATGTGTAGGAAAAGTCAAGGGAGAGGGCCGATCTAAATGAATACATACGAGCTCAAAAGCACGTCTGAAGGCCCAACCATTGGGATGAAGTTGAGAAGGGCAACCTCTAATCTCGCCAATACCGACTCCTGGAAGGCCGTGAATGGAGGTCGGATGCGCATATGAGCTAAAGTCGTCCAATAAATGATAAACTTAAGAGAATCGGAAAAGTAGCCACGTGTTCGCCTCTTTTCCATTCCATAAACACGCCAAATACGGATCTTTTGCGTAGAGCCTTTTGAAAAATTGTTGATATCGGACTCGAAGTCGATGAGCGAGTCTACTCGGAGTGCTTCGGACACCCAAGTATAATCTCGAGGCGCACTCCAAAGAGGAATTTACGGGAAGATCGACGTTGTTACTCCGGAATCTTCGTACCCATATAGTAACTCAAAACTTCCGGTGTCTTCTGGTTCTTCGCCCCTTTTCTCTCCACTGATGTTCTCTTTTTCTGGATCGACAGACGGATCGTCACCTTTTCTTCCATCCGATTCTGTCTCGGATTCAGAATCATTTGAAGAGCTCGGATCCAAATCAACATCTACTTGAGCTCCAGGGGTCGGGATATTATGCGCAAAAGGAGTGGATTTATCTTGGCGGAAGCTCTTTTACTATCACTTCCTCTCGGCCCGGAAGGCATTTCTTCTTGTATCTCGGGGGCAGCCACTCTTTCCCTGTCAAGAGGGTTAGAATCGGTCCTTGATCTAGATGCCATTAGCTTTCCAATATCAGGACCTCGGGACTTGCGAGCTTGCTCGGCTTGCTCTATAAGTCGGAGCGTTTCGGCACGAGTTGTTTGTTTAGTTTTCGCCAGTTTTCACCTACAGGAATGGGGGCAAGCCATCAGGATAAATCAAAATATGTTGGGTTCACAATCAAAATCGGAACCCGACCTGACAACCCCCATCCTGGCAAAAAGATTGCAGGCTAAGGGCTAGATCTCAGCCCGAAAAAATTGAAATACCAAACGCAGCAAAAGAGGAATTTCTACTAAGCAGAGCAAAAAAGTAAATTCAAAAGAAAAGTGCTAACCTCAGAAGAGAGCTTCGACGAAAAACAGAAGGAATTGAGGCCGGAAATCAAAGGAGCGAGGTCGGAGAACTCAGATTCGCCAAGTCGGTAGCTCAGGATACGCGAGGAACTAAAAAAAATGAATGAATTACCCTCACTTGTATTTATAGGGATCAAGAAAAGACCGTTACTGTTCATTCGAAGCGACACACTCAATCAAATCAAGACAACACGAAAATCGAGGAGTCATCATTAAAAAGACGCCTCGAGTCCTGCGAACGGTCACTTCTATCAACGCGAGCATTAAATTCTCTGTCGAAAAAATAATAAATATTAAAACGAAGCGTCACCAACACGTTACATCTTCAAGATCGGCAAGAGAGTTCAACTTCGACCATCTTCAAGATCGGTAAGTTCAACTTCGACCATCTTCAAGATCGGTAAGTTCAAACTTCGACTATCTTCAAGATTGATAGGGGAGTTCAACTTCGACCATCTTCAAGATCGGTAAGTTCAAACTTCGACTATCTTCAAGATCGGCAAGAGAGTTCAACTTCGACCATCTTCAAGATCAGTAAGTTCAAACTTCGACTATATTCAAGATTGATAGGGGAGTTCAACCTCGACCATCTTCAAGATCGGTAAGTTCAAACTTCGACTATCTTCAAGATCGGCAAGAGAGTTCAACTTCGACCATCTTCAAGATCAGTAAGTTCAAACTTCGACTATATTCAAGATTGATAGGGGAGTTCAACCTCGACCATCTTCAAGATCGATAAGTTCAAACTTTTACTATCTTCAAGATCGGTAAGAGAGTTCAATTTTTTATCTAGGTTAAACAATTTTTGTCACGCATATCTCAAGTCTAGTTTAACACAAACATGTCAAACCGACTTGGGGGGCAACTGTTATGGAGAAATTATGCACCTTCTATTTACACCCCCTCCACTTAAAAAGGCCACTAATTGGGCCTTCAACAGTCCAAGCCCACATTCACTCATCAAAGGGCCCATAATACACCTCCACAACGAATGGACCAGATCAACACACATATATGCCTCTTTAACCTATAAATACAGCATTGATTAGAAGGAGAGAGGTACGCATTAATCACTCACATATTTGCATTAACTCTACTGCTACTGACTTTAGCATCGGAGTGTCTATGCAGGTACACCCAACCTCAGCTCGGAACATCAAGCTCGGACGTTACCAATATTGATCAAGAACACTTCATAACCGACCTACCAACTATCTTGGACATAAACATATCCTTAGATATGGTACAGAACATAAGAGAGTTCAACTTCGATTGTTTATTTTTTATTTGTTATATTTTTGCTTCCTTTGTGAACGTGTTCTTATCTCGGATATCTCTGAGATAGAACTTTGTGATATCGATCAAGGCTTTGAATCATATAGAAATAAGATCGGAATAGAACGCTTTATCAAAAGCGAAGTCTATATTAACAAGATTGGAAATAGACTGCCTTCACAAAGCAAGTCTATATTGATAAGATCGGAAATAGAATGCCTTAACAAAGCTAGTCTATATTTGTAAGATCGGAAATAGAATGCCTTAACAAAGCAAGTCTATATTAATAAGATTGGAAATAGAATGCCTTAACAAAGCTAGTCTATATTTATAAGATTGGAAACAGAATGCCTTAACAAAGCAAGTCTATATTTATAAGATTGGAAACAGAATGCCTTAACAAAGCAAGTCTATATTAATAAGATTGGAAATAGACTGCCTTAACAAAGCAAATCTAACTGTAATATCTCTTGAGTTTGGTGGCGTTCCAAGTTCTTGAGATCGCCTTGCCTTCTAGGGTTTCTAGCTCGAAAGCTCCATTTCAAGTTCTCAAAGTGACTCGATATGGACCTTCCCAGTTTGGTGCTAGCTTGCCTTGTGATGCATTTTTTAATCCAACATCGGCTCTTCTCAAGACGAGATCACCGACATCAAAATCTCTTGGGACGACTTTCTGATTATAACGGGTGGCTACCCTCTGTTTGTTGATGGCTTCTTTGAGGGATGCGTGATCTCAGACTTCTTCTACAAGATCCAGCTCTTCTCGTAAAGCTTGTCTATTGTCTTCTAGTGATTTCGGATTTATGGTTCTCCAAGACAGTTCCCCGATTTCGACTGGGATGACTGCTTCACTTTCATATGATAACCGGAAAGGCGTTTCTCCTGTGGAGCTTTGGGGGGTCGTTCTATATGCCCATAAGACATAAGGGAGTTCTTCGACCCAATTTCCTTTAGCGTCGTCTAACCTTTTCTTCAACCCGTTGAGAAGTACCTTGTTTGCTGCTTCTGCTTGACCATTTGTTTGGGGATGTTCCACCGAAGTGAATCGATGTTTGATTTTAAGATCGGACATCAACTTCCTGAATCCTTTATCAGCGAATTGAGTTCCATTGTCCGTGATTACCACCTCGGGCACCCCGAATCTGGTAATTATTTCTTTTCGGAAAAAAGAGATGCAGTTCTTTGCCTTAATAACAGATAGTGGTTTGGCTTCAATCCATTTGGTAAAATAATCTACTGCCACAATTAAGAATTTAATCCTCCCTGGGGCTTTTGGAAAAGGTCCTAGAAGGTCTATCCCCCACCATGCAAAAGGCCATGGGGAGGAGAGAGTTGTGAGACCGGTAGGAGGTGCAATGTGAACGTTTGCGTGGATCTGGCAATTCGGACATTTCTTCACATAGTTCCTTGCATCAGCCTCAATGGTTGGCCAAAAGTATCCCGCTCTTAACACCTTCCTGGCTAAGGATCTACCACCTAAATGTTGGCCACATATTCCTTCATGAATTTCCATTAACACATAGTCGGCCTCCGCACGTTCTAGACATTTCAACAACGGTGAAGAGAGTGCTTTTTTGTAAAGCTGTTCATTGAACACTGCAAAAGATGCTGCTTTTCTTCGGATGATCTTGGCTTCCTCAGAATCGGAAGGTTCTACGCCCGACATGATGTAATTCAAGATAGGAGCAATCCATGTTCGGTCTTCACTTATTACGTACACTGATGAAATCGAGTGTAAGTCATCTCCAAAACTAGGTTTGCTGAGGATCTCTTGTATAACCGACCAGTGATTTCCCACAATTTTGGTGCTTGCTAATTTGGAAAGAACATCGGCCCGAATGTTGTTTGTTCTTGGGACATGTTTAATCTCGGCAAAATCAAATTCGGTGAGTAGTTTCTTCACACGATTCAGATATTTTTGGAGGATTGGATCTTTTGCTTCGTACTGTCCCCCGATCTGGGAGACCACGAGGAGTGAATCGGTATGGAGATTTAACCGAGTGACTCGGAGGTCTAAAGCCAAACGGAGACCCGCAATGCATGCTTCAGATTCACTTTGATTATTTGATGTTGTAAATTTGAAAGTGAGTGATAGTTCTATAACCACTCCTGAAGGACTTTCAAGAATAATTCCAGTTCCACTTCCTTTGGGATTGGAAGAGCCATCAACATGGATCGTCCATACTTCATCCTCGGTCTCTGCCGAAGTCATTTCTGCGACAAAGTCGGCTAACACTTGAGCTTTCATTGCCGATCTTGATTCATATTTGATACCGAATTCGGACAGCTCTACTGCCCATTTTATTATTCTTCCTGAAAGGTCTGGGCGATGTAGGATTTGTCGGATTGGGTGGTTTGTTCGAACCACTACTTGGTGAGATACAAAATAATGTCGGAGACGCCGAGTAGCTATTATTAAAGCCAAAGCGATTTTCTCTATTTTTTGATATCGAAGTTCTGGCCCTTGTAGAGCTTTGCTCACAAAGTAAACTGGGCTTTGCCCTTCTTTTGTTTCTCGGACTGGTCTTTTGCTCCTAATGCTTCCTCAGATATTGAGAGATATAAATATAATACTTCCCCAGGTTCAGGTCGGGTTAGTATCGGAGGTTCTGATAATATCTTTTTTAGCTGGGTGAGCGCCTCATCCCGTTCTATGGTCCAAATAAATTCAGATTCCTTTTTTAAGAGTTTAAAAAGGGGTAGTGATTTAAACGCGGCATTTGAGATAAACCGAGATAGAGCCGCAATCATGCCATTAAGTTTCAAATTTCCTTCTTGGTGCTTGGGGTTTTCATCTCGATCACCGACTTGCATTTGTCCTGTTTGCCTCAATTCCTCTTTCGGTGAGATAAAATCCCAAGAACTTTCCGGCTTTGACTCCGAATGTGCATTTCTCCAGATTTAATCTCATTCTATTTTTCCTTATCTCTGCAAAAATTTCTCTGAGATCGGTAACATGACGATCTGCTCGCTCACTTTTTGCAATCATATCATCTAAGTATACTTCTACATTTCGTCCGATGTGGTTTTTGAAAACTCCGTTCATCATCCTCTGATACGTCGCTCCTGCATTTTTGAGACCGAAAGGCATAACTCGGTAACAGAAATTTCCGCGTTCAGTCATAAAGGCAGTCTTCTCTTGATCGGGAGGGAACATCGGGATTTGGTTATAACCTGAATATGCATCCATGAATGATAATAAACAAAATCCCGATGCGTGATCAACTAGTCGATCAATATTTGGAACCGGAAAAGCATCTTTAGGACATGACCTATTAAGATTGGTGTAATCAATGCACATGCGCCATTTTCCATTTGATTTCTTAACAAGTTCAGGGTTTGAGAGCCAAGTAGTGTATTTGAGCTCAGTTACAAAATTAGCTTTTACTAGGTCGTCTACCGCCTTGGCTGTCGCTTCAGTCTTCTCGAAATTTTGCACCCTTTTGCGTTGGGCAACCCACTTCGCATCTGGATATATTGACAAGTGATGGCAGGCGATTTCAGGTGGTATGCCGGGCATATCTTCAGCCGACCAAGCAAATAGATCGGCGTGTTCCCTCAAGCACTGGGTTAATTCTGTTTTTATTTCGCCTGGTAGTTCTGCGCCGATCTTGACTGTTTTTGTTCGGTCGTCTCCCAATACCACTTTGATGAATTCCCCATCCGGCTTCGGTCGTTCTGGCCTTTTCTCTGAATGCAGATGTTGAACACTATCTTTCTCCTCGTCCGAGCTGTCAGGATCGAAGCGCGCGTCTAAATCCATCACATTTACCTCGGAAAACTTCACTTTTCCTTCTTTCGTAGATGCACTCTTTGATGTAAATTCGGCCTTATCTCTTGCAGCAATTTCGGCTTTGAGAAGGAGGTAATATCATCTTTCAGATGATTCTAGATCGGCATTGATAGTTATTACCTTGTTGCATTGAGAGTGAAACTTCATTTTCAGATGTACGGTGGATGTTACCGCTCCGAGTTTTCCCAATGTCGGCCTTCCAATGATGCGATTGTAGATTGATGAACAAGGTAGTACCATGAATTTAATCAAAATAGTCCGAGATAAAGGTTCCTCTCCGAAAGTGACTCTTAAGTCTACATAACCCATTGGTTTAGTTCGGGAACCATTGAAACCGGGAAAGGTCCGTTCCCGATACTTTAAAAGTTCCTTTGGGGCAATTCCGATTTTTTCCAATACATCAACAAACATAATATCACAGGAGCTGCATTGGTCTACCAGAATCCTTCTTATCTCTTTTTCGGCCATTACTGCCGAGATCAATAGTGGAATGTCTTCATTTGTTTTTCCATTCAGTAGGTCCTCGTCCCCAAATGACAAAGGGGGGCGAGTTACTACACTTTGGGATGATGAGGTGGATGCTACACATTGAATTTCTTTCCATTTTCTTTTAATCGTTCTTGCCGTTGCTCCTTCGACCTCACCACCCGAGATAACCATTACCACCGGTCGTCCCCTGCTTCTCCTGGCGTCCGGCTCTTCTTTGTATTCCACGACGTCTTTACCTTTCCCTTCATCGACGTCTTTCTCTTGTATCTGCTCGCTCACTTTTTGCAATCATATCATCTAAGTATACTTCTACATTTCGTCCGATGTGGTTTTTGAAAACTCCGTTCATCATCCTCTGATACGTCGCTCCTGCATTTTTGAGACCGAAAGGCATAACTTTCGAATGAAATTTCCGCGTTCAGTCATAAAGGCAGTCTTCTCTTGATCGGGAGGGAACATCGGGATTTGGTTATAACCTGAATATGCATCCATGAATGATAATAAACAAAATCCCGATGCGTGATCAACTAGTCGATCAATATTTGGAACCGGAAAAGCATCTTTAGGACATGACCTATTAAGATTGGTGTAATCAATGCACATGCGCCATTTTCCATTTGATTTCTTAACAAGTTCAGGGTTTGAGAGCCAAGTAGTGTATTTGAGCTCAGTTACAAAATTAGCTTTTACTAGGTCGTCTACCGCCTTGGCTGTCGCTTCAGTCTTCTCGAAATTTTGCACCCTTTTGCGTTGGGCAACCCACTTCGCATCAGGATATATTGACAAGTGTTGGCAGGCGATTTCAGGTGGTATGCCGGGCATATCTTCAAATTACCAAGCAAATAGATCGGCGTGTTCCTCGAAGCACCGTTAATTCTGTTTTTATTTCGCTTTGGTAGTTCTGCGCCGATCTTGACTGTTTTTGTTCGGTCGTCTCCCAATACCACTTTGATGAATTCCCCATCCGGCTTCGGTCGTTCTGGCCTTTTCTCTGAATGCAGATGTTGAACACTATCTTTCTCCTCGTCCGAAATTTTGTCGGGATCGAAGCGCGCGTCTAAATCCATCACATTTACCTCGGAAAACTTCACTTTTCCTTCTTTCGTAGATGCACTCTTTGATGTAAATTCGGCCTTATCTCTTGCAGCAATTTCGGCTTTGAGAAGGAGGTAATAGCATCTTTCAGATGATTCTAGATCGGCATTGATAGTTATTACCTTGTTGCATTGAGAGTGAAACTTCATTTTCAGATGTACGGTGGATGTTACCGCTCCGAGTTTTCCCAATGTCGGCCTTCCAATGATGCGATTGTAGATTGATGAACAAGGTAGTACCATGAATTTAATCAAAATAGTCCGAGATAAAGGTTCCTCTCCGAAAGTGACTCTTAAGTCTACATAACCCATTGGTTTAGTTCGGGAACCATTGAAACCGGAAAGGTCCGTTCCCCGATACGGAAAAAGTTCCTTTGGGGCAATTCCGATTTTTTCCAATACATCAACAAACATAATATCACAGGAGCTGCATTGGTCTACCAGAATCCTTCTTATCTCTTTTTACCATTATTCGCTGAGATCAATAGTGGAATGTCTTCATTTGTTTTTCCATTCAGTAGGTCCTCGTCCCCAAATGACAAAGGGGGACGAGTTACTACACTTTGGGATGATGAGGTGGATGCTACACATTGAATTTCTTTCCATTTTCTTTTAATCGTTCTTGCCGTTGCTCCTTCGACCTCACCACCCGAGATAACCATTACCACCGGTCGTCCCCTGCTTCTCCTGGCGTCCGGCTCTTCTTTGTATTCCACGACGTCTTTACCTTTCCCTTCATCGACGTCTTTCTCTTGTTTCACGTTTTTCTCCTGCTGGAAAGGCTTTCTGACATATTGCCCGAGCTTTCCTTTTTTAATGAGGTCTTCAATATCGTCTTTCAATGCATTGCACCGATTTGTGTCGTGGCCGACACTTTGATGATAACGACAATATTTGTTGTTTCTCAATCCCGGTCTTGGGGCTATAGGATCAGGATATCTCACTTGCTTGAATTCATTGTTTTGGCATTCTTGTAGGATCTTTTCTCTGCCACAGATGAGTTCGGCGTAGTCCCGATGTCTTCCTTGCCGAGGTTTGAATTCCCTAGATGGGCCGCCGGGTTGAAATCTTCTTGAATTTTCTGTGTTTGGATTTGTTTTTTCAGCTCGAGGTCTATTCTCTTTGGTTTGGTTGGCTACGCTTTTCACAAAGAATTTGCTAGCTTCATCACCTTCTTCGTGGTCAATGTATTTTTCTGAAAGTCGGAGGAACTCCCCTAAGGTTGAAGGTTGATTTATGCTTACATCAATTTGGAATAAAGTGCCTCTGCGTAAACCCTGGGATAGGAAATATAGACGAAAGTCTTCATTCAAACCATGGACCTTCCCGGCCTCACTATTGAATCTTGCAATATAAGATCGGATAGATTCGTCATCGGTTTGGTGTATTGCATGCAAAACCATCCAAGACTTCGGTCTTACTTTGGAATGTGCTTGAAGCTTCTTGAGAATAACTTGGAGAGTTGTTCCCGGGACGAGATTGAATTTGCTTGGGATGTCTCAAACCATAAACCTTCGATTTATCAAGGGTGAGAGAAAAAAGTCTACACATGATCTCACCTGGGGCATTCCGATATTGCATCATGGTTTCATAATACTCTAGGTGAACGTCAGGATCGCCGAGTCCGTCATAAATTTTTAAATGCTCAGGAGGTTTCTCTAAACCTCGGGGGATGGGGAAATAATCTATCTCAGAAGTGAAGGGCCCCCTTCTGGGTGGTGGAACTTCCTGTGCTTTGTCTCGGTTTTGAACTTGACGAGGTTGATGCTTAGAACGGTGTTTTTGAATTCTGGGGCTCGCCTACAGTGGTGATGATGATGCTCTCGTTTTGGAGGAGTTTCTCTGCTTCTAGACCGTCGCTTCAGTGGCGAGGATGAATCGTAAGATGAGTCTCCCTCCCCTGAGGCGCCTTCATCTCTATGGGGTGCCCTTGGCTCTTCTCTTCCTCGTCTTCTCGGGGGAGAACGATGATAATGACGTCGTCTTGGAGGAGAACGATGTCGCCTTCGAGGTTCAGTCATTCTGCCGAGCTGCTCGAGCTCTTCTTCCGGGATAGCCCATGGTGTATATCGCTGTGGGGAATTCCGGTCTTCAATGTTTCGAGCTTGGTATCCTGCAATCTCGGCTTCCAGTTCTGAGATACGGAGACTCCTAGCCTGAGATGCCTCATTGTGTTGGTTTAGAATTTGGACTAGCTGTTGTAAAGTGTCCACTGGAACGGGGATAACCGTAGGAGGTGAAGGAGGTCGGGCTGAAGCCGATCCTCTGTTATTCACATTTCGATCTGAAACAGATTGGGTTACTGCAACTCCCTCCGGGGTTCCCTCCTGCTGAGATCGGATGACACTTGCTATCCGCGCACCGGTTCTAAACTCGGGGTCCATGTTTTGATCAAAGAGAAATGGGAAAAGATTTTATGAGTTCGGGAAAGCTCCCACTGTGGTCGCCAATGTTCTGTACCGTATCTAAGGATATGTTTATGTCCGAGATAGTTGGTAGGTCGGTTATGAAGTGTTCTTGATCAATATTGGTAACGTCCGAGCTTGATGTTCCGAGCTGAGGTTGGGTGTACCTGCATAGACACTCCGATGCTAAAGTCAGTAGCAGTAGAGTTAATACAAATATGTGAGTGATTAATGCGTACCTCTCTCCTTCTAATCAATGCTGTATTTATAGGTTAAAGAGGCATATAGGTGTGTTGATCTGGTCCATTCGTTGTGGAGGTGTATTATGGGCCCTTTGATGAGTGAATGTGGGCTTGGACTGTTGAAGGCCCAATCAGTGGCCTTTTTAAGTGGAGGGGGTGTAAATAGAAGGTGCATAATTTCTCCATAACAAGTTTACATTACCATGACCGGATTAATTGCAAATCTTCATTGCATGGCACCTCACTACAATCGTTGCTTAGCCTGCTCATAACGAAAATTGTTGCATGTGTATATCTCTACAAAACTGTTAATAAATGCTTGACCAAAATGCTTATTTAGGATACACATTATTATATCTATGCACAAAGGATTCCAAGTAATTAGTAGTTACTCTCATGACACATACTTCTAAATTATCTCTGTCAAACTCTAAAGGATAAGCATGCACATTCACCTTATGGTGTTGCAATCATCATAATCATGCTCAAGTCCTCATTATTTTGAATAAATGATATGATACATTGTGATTTGCCTTATTTCTTTAATGCATTCTGACTAATGCATGATAAATGAACACTATGTACACTCACGTTGGTATTCTTCTTTACGACAAACTTAACATTGATCACTCTGATGACGATATATTTCTTTGGAGTTTTGTGTTTGGTTTCTTCTAACAGGAATGATAAGCGGAGGCTACTAAAAGCCCAAACACATCATACTCCATATGTGTATGTGTGGCTATTACCTCGCTCCACCATTCCAGTGAATATTAGTAATCTCATTTGTAGATCACTAATAGAACAAAGAATAACTCTCCAGTCTGAGTCGAATCTATGCCAAGCATATGGTAAACAAGACCAAAGGAGTTCAATGACAAGTTCGCTTACTCCATTTTAGGGAAGAACCAAGGAAAACTCCTCGGTTCGTATTATACCCAAGTCAAGCACTCGATAAACTAGGCTGGAGGTATTAAAGTCACGTCCACTTACTCCTTTTCGGGATTCGACTGAGAAATCACCTTGTTGCTTAGTACGTCGGAACATTGCTTATTGAGAAACACCATGAGAAGTGTGGATTGCTAGTTCGTTGCACATCCCTCCACAATCTCAGGTTAATTTCGTATGGTATTTCAAATTTTATTTTATAAAAAAAATTATTTCGAAAATCTAACAACTATCTTTGGGTATCCGCAGGTACCCCTAATTAGGAGACAATATCCTTTTAAAATTTGCTATCCGGGTACAAGTAGCATTTATATCCAACAGAGCGGGTAGTGGGTAACTGCTACTTGTACTCGCCCCGTTGAGATCCCTAATCCTAAGATATTGTCACAAATACAATTAATATATTAGCCTATATGGAAACAAAAACGTATAGAAAGTTCTTACTAGCAATAAACATGATTTCAGAATCATTTTGAAATTCAAATTATTTCAAAAGTCTTGAAATTATAGCATCATTATTATTTCAAAATTCTTAACGCAATTACGTTCTCTAGCATTGCAACCATGTGTCCTCTAGTAAAAAAGTTTATTTCACCGTTGGCAATAAGGTTGAGATTGTTCGCAACGAAGAAGGTTTCTTTGGTTCATTTTACTAAGCCACCATTGATTCTTGACTCGACAATGACCAATACATGGTACGCTACAAGAACCTTCTGGAAGTTGATGGTTCGAAGAAGCTATTGAGGGAAATGAAATTTTCGAATGAAATTCGTCCATTGCTGCCATGTGTTCGAATTCATGAATTTCAGTATGGTTAGATGGTCGTTGTTTTCGATAATTATGGTTGGTGGCTTGGTAAGATTACTAGGAAATTCCTTGATGTGAGATCTGAATGGCAGTATAAGGTTTATTTTCGTACCACTAATGATGATATTTGGTTCCCTGCTAATTGAATCAGGATTCACCTTTAGTGGGATACTAGTCAATGGATCAAGTTATGATCAGCTAATTCTTGTATGTCTAAATGACCTTGAAGGAAGGATATTGTTCTTGTCGCTTTTCTTTCATTCTTGTCGGTCTTGTTCATCTTTATTCTAGTAGTACTGTCATGTTATTTCAATTAGGTTACAACTATGATTCATGTAGACATGTTGATTAGAGATTCACCACTGTCTACATGAAACATAGTTGTAACCTAATTGAAATAACACGATAGTACTACTAGAATAAATATGAACAAGACATACAAGAATGAAAGAAAAGCGACAAGAACAATAACCTTCCTTCAAGTTCATTCATACATACAATAATTAATTGATCATAACTTGATCCATTGACCAGTATCCCACTCATAGAGAATCCTAATTCGATTAGCAGGGTACCAAATCTCATCATTAGTGGTATGAACATAACCTTTATACTTCCATTCAGAACTCGCATCAGGGAACTTCTTAGTAATCTTACCAACTCACCAACTATCATTATCTAAAACATCGACCATATACTTAAACTCATGAATTCAAACACATGGCGGCAAAAGACAAATTTCAATTGAAAAGTTCATTTCCGTCAATGGCTTTTTCAAACCATCATCTTCCAGAAGGTTCTTGTAGCGTACCACGTACTGGCCATTGTCGAGTCAAGAATTAATGGTGGCTTCGTAAAACGAACAATAGAAACTTTCTTCTTTGCTAACAATTTCAACCTTATTGCCAACAGTGAGTTCAACTTTTTTCATCGGAGGACACATGGTTGCAATGCTAAAGAAAGTAATTGTGTTAAGAACTTTTGAAATAATAATGATGTTATGCTATAATTTGGAAACTTTTAAAATAATTTGAATTTCAAAATAATTTTCAAATGATGTTTATTGCTAGTAAGAACTTGCTATACGTTTTTGTTTCCATAGACTAATATAGTAATTGTCTTTGTCACAACCTCTTTGGATTAAAGGTGTTAACGGAGCGAGGCGGGTACAGATTGTAGTTACATGCTACCCATCTTGTTGGAGATAAATGTGCCATTTACCTGCGTAGAGGATTTTAGAAATACCAAAATTCTATTCTAGCATTCTGAATTAAGGCAGGTTAATGGGGAGAAGCACCAATCAGAAAATGAAATAAGGGGATTTCTTCCCACTCTTTCAGTAAACCAATACCATGAGAGCTTAAATAGGGAAAGTCCATCAACAATACTACTTCTATAGACCGTCTCCAAGCCTAATCTTTTCAACTTGAAGTTGGAGCTGAGCTGGTATTTATCAGCGTCGGGAGGGGTGTTTTGACCGTTGCGTCGTGTGTAACGCCTAAAATAATTTAGTTATTTAATTAATTAAGTTATTTAAGGGTTGCAACACTTAATTAAAGTAATTAATTAAGTTGGGTTTATTTTACCTAAAAGGGGTCTAATTTATTTTAAGTAGGAGTATTGAGTTGGATTTATTTTATTTCCAGGAGGTGTGATGAATTAAAAGTAGGAGTGGAGAATAAGGCCCAAGGGCCATTATTTAGGCCCATTTCTAGTCATAAAGGTTAGGGGTCCAAGCTAAAGTAACATAACCCTCATTTGAAAGAAAGAAAGCAACGAAGGGAATAGAGGAGAAGGAAGGACAAAGAAATGCGTGAGAAGGGAGGAAGGAAAAAGGGAAGCTTGCTTGGGTTTTGGTTGGTAAGTGATGATTTTGACCTCTTTCTTCACCATTTCTTTTCCCCATTCCATTTCCTTAAGTTCCATGAGCTTATTCCTTTCATTTTGAATTTTTCCATGACCACCCAAAGAGGAGGAGCTCACGTTAAACTTGGAGTTAGGGAAAGGAGGAACTTTCTCAAGTCTTAGTGTGGGTAAGTGAATACCTTAGTCCTAAACACCCTTATTTTCCTTCCTTGTTTCATTTCCATGGGTCCCTTAAGCTCACACTTGTTATTTTTGAACTCCATTTCCACCACTAGAGAGAAAACATTCGGCCTTCACTGCACTTTGAAGGGCTTGTTTTGTTTGGTGACTTTGGTGATTGTTTGGAGGTTTCAAGCTCACCCAAGGTTAGGGATTCTCCATACATCTTTTATAGCTTGTAGGATGTGTATTATAGTGAGAATAGCTCTAGGAATGATTGTGTTGATTGTATGTTGATTGTATGTTGATTGTATGTTGATTGTATGATTGATGTTTAAATGCTTGAATTTGGTTATAGCATGTTGATTGTTGTTTTGGAAGCATGAGTTGTGATATATGCATAGTGTATGTTTGATGATTTGGTCATATGAGCATGAACAAGTAAATATGATAATTAGCATTAATAATTCATTGGCTATGATGGTGTGGTTATGTGAGAATTAATTTGTTTGGAAGAAATTAGGTTTTTGAAGTGTGTTGGGTATGGGTTGGAAGGGGCGCCAAATGCCTAGCATTTTGGCGCTGGTTGCTTGAAATTGTGCGTGTGGGGTTGTGCGGGCGCGATTCTTTGGGCAACTTGGCGCTGAGGATTAAAACTGTGTGTGTGTGTGTGTGCGGGGAAGGCGCGCCATTCTTTGGGCAACTTGGCGCTGTGTCTGAAATGGTGTCTTTGCGCGCGCCATCTTACGCTGTAGCAAAAACTTACGCGCAAGAAGGCCAAGGCTTGATCAAGATCACGCCATCTTGCTTGCGCGTCCTGCGTAACCTCGTGGCGCACACCTCTCGCTGAAGGACGAAACTTTGAGAGTTAGAGCGACCTATCCGCGCGCCATCTTGCGCGCTTCTTCTCTTCTAAGCGCCGGTGTGCGCGCCTCGATGGGGATCTTCCAAAACCTTGTCTTTGTTGAATTCCTAAGTTCCTAAATTAATTTTGGCGTGTCAAATTGGTCCCTAAGTGAAGAAAAGGTCCTTAGGTGTGATTTAAATTAATAAATGATGAGGTGATAATTAATAAATGATGAGGTGATGATTAATAAATGATGAGGTGATAATTAATAAATGATGAGGTGATGATTAATAAATGATGAGGTGATGATTAATAATTGAGGTGGTGGTGATTAATAATTGAGGTGGTGGTGATTAATAATTGAGATGGTGATGGTCAATGATTGACAATGGTGGTGAGTTAATAAATGACGTGGGCTTCGGTCCCAAAGGTAATTTAATATATATTTTGATGGACTGTGATGATGCATTTGTCATAGTGTCACATAAATCATATGCATTACGCGAAGGTGAGGATGGTGATGTGGCTTCGGCCAAAATTGGTGGTGTGTTGCCCGACGGGGTTTGGTGGTGAGTATGGATCCACATGCATATTGCATACATGCTTACATTCATACATTCATAGAAACCTTGTTGATGCTTAAATGACGAATTTTCTTGTTTGTGGATATTATAATTGAATGGCAATTAGCATGATTACTATGTACTGTTATTGCTAGATGCTTCCTAATTATAATGCTTATCTTACTTGTTATAAATTATGTAAAGAGACTCACCCTAGCATTTCTTGTTGCCTGCTCTCGTGGCGACAAACAGTGATTCCGAGTGATGGTGCTTGCGCCTGCAGGGTTTTATTGAGTCACTTCGATAGTAACACCGGGGTTGGGTCTTAGTATTATTTATGGTTATGTATTAAACTTATTTTGAACCTATGTATTGAGTATGTGAACTCAATTTTATTTCATTGTCTTTGCAAACTATTAATGGACTAATGTAAGCGTTAAATGCTTTATTTTGAGGATTGTAACCCACTTGACTATGTATGCATGATACGCGTTGATGCGTTTGGATTTTAATTATGTTTTGATGATGTTTTATTTGAAAAGTACCACCTCTTCGAGGTGCGTGGAAAGTTTTGAAAAACTCGATTTTTAATTAATTGAATTAGCATTAGATATAAGGGGGTGTTACATTAGTGGTATCAGAGCAGTTCGGTCCGTCCGGCCAAGTTGTCGAGTCTGTTAACCCTCGAGTCTTAGTACTCGTTCTAAATCATAATTATGTTGCTTTGTTTATTCTTTTATTAATTTTGTTGGTTTGTGCATTAATTGACGTACCTTGTGACTTAATTGTGTTAGATTACGATTGAAAATTATATTGCATTATTGAAGTATATGTGACTGAACTGTGTAACTGGTAGTTATACCATTGATTTTGTCTGTTCGTGACTGTTGTTTGTATCATTAAGATGTGTGATTAAAAGAGTTCTAACGAAGTCAGAGGAGTGAAAGTCGTGACGATGCCTTCGCACTCCAGACTGCGTTAAAAGTCTTTTAATGCGTTAGTTATAAATTGAAAGGAAGTAGTTTTGTGACCTTAATTAGTTGGTTGCATGAGTAGGAGGGACTGATCACCCCAATCACTCATCCCCAATGAAAGAGGCGACAATAACTCGTAATTACTATAAATTTTGAATATATACTAATTTCAACTTGATTGATTGAGTGGTGTGTGCAAGATGATTGACCATTAATTTTTAGAAAAATAGGTGACTTATGGAAGCTTGAGTTTGAATTGGGGTTTTGATAGTCGGGAGATGTCAAAATAAGGATTGACGTAAGATAGAAGCATTGGTATTTAAATGATTGATATGGCGTAGTTCCCTAGCGATAAATTAATGATGGTTGGAATAAATCGAGTGAGACTTTGGTAACCTGAAAATAGAGTTTTGGCACAAAGTAAAGGTGTAGATTAAGTATGCCTAAGGGTGTTGTAACCTTCGTGAAGTTCTTAATGAGCATTGGACTAGTTGTGAAGGAAAGTGTTTAGTAGTTGGCTCAAGTATGATCATAGTATGAGGATCAAAGGAAAGAAGGAAGGGGAAGGTTAGGTACATAGGACTACATATGAGCTAAGGTGTAGTTGCTTAACCATAGGTGTGTGGAAATGTAATAGGCATGCGACGTAGTATGTGGGAGTCAAAGTATGTAGTACCGAGGTTTAGATGCGTTTGAATAGTAAGTGTAGTGAAGCTTAGCGTGACGTAGTGTAGAGAACCGAGGTACCAAAAGAGTGTACCGAGGTGTTGTGAAGTGTAATGGCCGAGGTTAGGGAGTTCTTAGGTGTAGTGTGCCTAAGTGTAATAGTCAAAGGTGAAGTGACTAAGTGTAGTTGATGAAGTGAGTTGTGAATAAGCGTAAGAGTAGTGGATAGACAATATTTGAAGGATTGCTTGTGAATATTGTTACCTTTGATTGACGTTTTGCTATAGATTGATGTTTTCTGTAATGCACGTGAGTTTAATTTTGATTAGTGCTAAATTGTTTGAAGTATGTCTTGAAATGAAATGCGGTGCTCGGTTATAACAATTAAGGTTAGGATTCACGTATAGTCTCCTTTTTGGCAAAGATGAAATGATTGACTTTTCTAACTTCACGAGTTTATGGCGGAAAACTAAATTTTGAAAATAATAAGTGGTTGTTTTGTGTGGCAACGTGTTCGTCTTATAAAGAGATTTGGGGTTACGTATAGTTTTCCTTTTGGACAAAATTGTGAATTCTATAATTTTCAAAAGAAACGGTGCTTGAAAATTCAGTATTTTTGGGAATGAACGTAATGTCAAGAATTGTGTTAAATTGCTTCCAAGTTGTTTAAAATTTTATTACGAGATGTGACGTGATTTTAGCTTTAGGACCGATTAGGTCATGGATTGATGTTGTTTGAAAATGACAAGGTCTTACAATAATTTCATGGTTTGACGAGGTAAAATCTTTTGAAAACAAAGAGGTGAGTTTTACTCACGTTTAGGAAATTTTAAAATGTTGTTTATGTTATGTTTGAGCGGTTTTGAAAATTGGAGTTTCGTGAATTTTCGAATCAAAAACGCTATTTTGAGAAATTATGTTTGTTTGAAACTTAAGGATGAAACCATAAAGATTTGATTGTTTAATTGTTATGCTTGAATATGGATTTCGATTATGGAGTGCATGTTAGTTGAATTTACAAATCTTTTGGAAAACCGTAAATTTTATATATGTGCGAGCATTAATGAGTTTTGAACAAGAATTGATGTCTGGACTGGTTATACAGGTAAAAATATTTTTGGGATGTCCATATTTCAGAGGAAACTCTGCCGAATTTCCGTTAGGGATTTTGATACTTGTTCAAGGTGGTAATTGAATTGTGTGATTAGAAGGTAAATGAAATTGAGAAAATGTTATGTGTAGTGATTTAAGTTGTACGCTGTTTTGTTATTTAAAAAGCTGCTGGTTTGCAACTTAGCGTTGCTGTTTTTTTGAATTGAATTTTCGGCCGTCTTTATAGATAAAAGGGGTGCGGTTCATTGCTGTCTTTATAAATACAAAGGTGATTGATGAGTGAGTGTCGAAGTGTATAGGTATCGAAGTGTAGTGTTAACTAAGTATGGATGAGTCGAAATGTAAGCCTGGTCGAAGAGCAGAGTTGTTGAAATAGGTGTAAATATCTAAGTGAGGAGTATGTCTGTCGAAGTATATATATTGCCGAAAATCTAGTAGTAGGTATGTGCAATTAAGTATATCGAAATCTAGTATGGTACAGTTATGGAGATATTGAGGTAAAGTGTAAGTCGAAGTTAGTGTTTGATCTTTTTGTGTGTACAATAGGACTTGGATGATAACGGTTAGAGGAGATAAGAAGAGTGAATGTTGATTTCACGAGTTTAGCGTAGATTGTCGAGGAGGATAGCAATCGTTCCTACAAAATAGTGAAGGAGAGGAGAGTTCGGGCAAGAAGCCAAGTGGGGGAGACACTACTGCGGGGATTGTGTGTCACAAGTGTGGTAAGGAAGATCATGTAGCTGCTAAGTGTGAAAGGGAGGATGTGGTCTGTTACAACTGTGGGGAATTGGGATACATTAGTACCAAGTATCCAAAGCCGAAGAAGGAGAAGTATATCGGGAGGGTGTTTGTCCTGGCGTGTTAGGAGCTGTGGGAGAAAGCATGACTTGGGAGTTGGAGAGCAAGATGAGAGAATCTTACCCGGAGTTGTTCGATTCAGGTAATTTCGAGGACGAAATTCTTTAAGTGGGGGAGAGTTGTAACGCCTAAAATAATTTAGTTATTTAATTAATTAAGTTATTTAAGGGTTGCAACACTTAATTAAAGTAATTAATTAAGTTGGGTTTATTTTACCTAAAAGGGGTCTAATTTATTTTAAGTAGGAGTATTGAGTTGGATTTATTTTATTTCCAGGAGGTGTGATGAATTAAAAGTAGGAGTGGAGAATAAGGCCCAAGGGCCATTATTTAGGCCCATTTCTAGTCATAAAGGTTAGGGGTCCAAGCTAAAGTAACATAACCCTCATTTGAAAGAAAGAAAGCAACGAAGGGAATAGAGGAGAAGGAAGGACAAAGAAATGCGTGAGAAGGGAGGAAGGGAAAGGGAAGCTTGCTTGGGTTTTGGTTGGTAAGTGATGATTTTGACCTCTTTCTTCACCATTTCTTTTCCCCATTCCATTTCCTTAAGTTCCATGAGCTTATTCCTTTCATTTTGAATTTTTCCATGACCACCCAAAGAGGAGGAGCTCACGTTAAACTTGGAGTTAGGGAAAGGAGGGAACTTTCTCAAGTCTTAGTGTGGGTAAGTGAATACCTTAGTCCTAAACACCCTTATTTTCCTTCCTTGTTTCATTTCCATGGGTCCCTTAAGCTCACACTTGTTATTTTTGAACTCCATTTCCACCCTAGAGAGAGAAAACATTCGGCCTTCAGCTGCACTTTGAAGGGGCTTGTTTTGTTTGGTGACTTTGGTGATTGTTTGGAGGTTTCAAGCTCACCCAAGGTTAGGGGATTCTCCATACATCTTTTATAGCTTGTAGGATGTGTATTATAGTGAGAATAGCTCTAGGAATGATTGTGTTGATTGTATGTTGATTGTATGTTGATTGTATGTTGATTGTATGATTGATGTTTAAATGCTTGAATTTGGTTATAGCATGTTGATTGTTGTTTTGGAAGCATGAGTTGTGATATATGCATAGTGTATGTTTGATGATTTGGTCATATGAGCATGAACAAGTAAATATGATAATTAGCATTAATAATTCATTGGCTATGATGGTGTGGTTATGTGAGAATTAATTTGTTTGGAAGAAATTAGGTTTTTTGAAGTGTGTTGGGTATGGGTTGGAAGGGGGGGGCGCCAAATGCCTAGCATTTTGGCGCTGTTCTTGAAATTGTGCGTGTGGGGTTGTGCGCGGCGCGATTCTTTGGGCAACTTGGCGCTGGGATTAAAACTGTGTGTGTGTGTGGGCGGGGAAGGCGCGATTCTTTGGGCAACTTGGCGCCTGTGTCTGGAAATGGTGTCTTTGCGCGCCATCTTACGCGCGCGCGCAAACTTACGCGCAAGAAGGCCAAGGCTTGATCAAGACTGCGCGCCATCTTGCGCGCGTCCTCGCGTAACCTCGTGCGCGCACACCTCTCACGAGAAGGACGTAAACTTTGAGAGTTAGAAGCGACCTATCCGCGCGCCATCTTGCGCGCTTCTTCTTCTGCGGCGCCCGGTGTGCGCGCTCGATGGGGGATCTTCCAAAACCTTGTCTTTGTTGAATTCCTAAGTTCCTAAATTAATTTTGGCGTGTCAAATTGGTCCCTAAGTGAAGAAAAGGTCCTTAGGTGTGATTTAAATTAATAAATGATGAGGTGATAATTAATAAATGATGAGGTGATGATTAATAAATGATGAGGTGATAATTAATAAATGATGAGGTGATGATTAATAAATGATGAGGTGATGATTAATAATTGAGGTGGTGGTGATTAATAATTGAGGTGGTGGTGATTAATAATTGAGATGGTGATGGTCAATGATTGACAATGGTGGTGAGTTAATAAATGGCGTGGGCTTGGTCCCAAAGGTAATTTAATATATATTTTGATGGATGTGATGATGCATTTGTCATAGTGTCACATAAATCATATGCATTACGCCGAGGTGAGGATGGTGATGTGGCTTCGCCAAAATTGGTGGTGTGTTGCCCGACGGGGTTTGGTGGTGAGTATGGATCCACATGCATATTGCATACATGCTTACATTCATACATTCATAGAAACCTTGTTGATGCTTAAATGACCGAATTTTCTTGTTTGTGGATATTATAATTGAATGGCAATTAGCATGATTACTATGTACTATTATTGCTAGATGCTTCTTAATTATAATGCTTATCTTACTTGTTATAAATTATGTAAAGAGACTCACCCTAGCATTTCTTGTTGCTGCTCTCTCGTGGCGACAAACAGGTGATTCCAGTGATGGTCTTTGCGCTACTGGGGTTTTATTGAGTCACTCGATAGTAACACCGGTTGGGTCTTAGTATTATTTATGGTTATGTATTAAACTTATTTTGAACCTATGTATTGAGTATGTGAACTCAATTTTATTTCATTGTGTCTTTATGAACTATTAATGGACTAATGTAAGCGTTAAACGGTTTATTTTGAGGATTGTAACCCACTTGACTATGTATGCATGATACGCGTTGATGCGTTTGGATTTTAATTATGTTTTGATGATGTTTTATTTGAAAAGTACCACCTCTTGAGGTGCGTGGAAAGTTTTTGAAAAACTCTGATTTTTAATTAATTGAATTAGCATTAGATATAAGGGGGTGTTACATCGTGTAGGTGAGATGGTCACTACAAGAAAAAGCCTCATTTGCCACCAAAATTAGCCACGGAGCCACTGTTGCGTCGCTAATTTGCCACAGTTTTGCGACGATAAGTGCTTTGGGGACCGATATTTGCCACGACATTAGTGTTGGTCGCTAATTTGCGACGACATTAAGGTTGGTCGCTAATTTGCGACGGAGTTATCCTTGGCAAACGGCTTAAATTCCGTAGCAAACCCTAAACCATCCCCAAGTTCATGCGTCCTTATATTCTTCTCTATTCTCGTGGACCTCTCATCTCGTTCTCACTCTCTCCAAAAAACACGCGTTCTCGTTCTCACTCTCACTCTCACCGGCGCACTCCTCACCATCGCCCTCCTCCCTCCACCCACAGTCGCCCTCTTTCTCATCGTCCTCCACCATCGCCCCCTCACGACTCTTTCACTCTCACTTCTCACTCTCTATACCGCTCACACTCTCACTCTTACTCTCCGCCACACTCACACTCTCCGCATTCACTCTCACTCTCTCTCCGCCCTCACCACCACCCTCACCTTCATCACCGTCGTTTTCCTCTGCCTCAGCGACAACCACCGCGACACCCTTGCGACAGCCACCGCAACATGAAACCTCACAACGACAGAAATCACCGTCGTTCTCCTCTCAGTCGCCTCACCTCTTTCTTACTAAAGGGTACACAGTTTTCTTCTAATCTTGTTCTATTTGACTAAAAAGCCCCAATTTTTGGGTGATTCAAAACCCTAACCCCTCTTCCATTTCTCACTTGATCTAGGTTGTGTGGTTTCTGATGTTTTCAGAACTTCCTTCTCGCTCCAATTCACCTTTTGTTGCTGGTAAGTTGTTCCTCTACATCAATTTTTTTTGAATTTCACTTGAGAAAAAGGGTTTCTGCAAAAAAAGAAAGAAAGAGGGATTTCTTTCAGTTTTATGAATTTGTTGAAAGGAATTTGATGTTTGATTTCAGCTTATCATGTTTAATGAATTTGAGTTTGATTTCAGCTTATCATGTTCTCTTTTTGAGTTTGATTTCAGCTTATCATGTTTAATGAATAGCTTTTCATTTTTTGTGTTTTTGCTAAGAATTTCTAATTCATGATGTTTTCCGGATTTGTCTGAGATATAATCCTTTGTTTGCTTCCATTTCTAAGAGCATTTTATGTACTGATTAGTTGAAAATGTATTTGGTGGAGAGAAAGGGAGGTGCTATAGGGTGCATGCTCTTGGCTCTTTTCTTCTTGGGGACATGGCCTGCGGTTTTGACATTGTTGGAAAGCGAGGTCGTCTTAACCTAACTTGCTCAGTTATATAGGTATTCTGTGTATTCTGCATTCACTTGTTATCATCATTTCCTTATAAGAAAATATACTTACTTTATGTGATGATGGTTTAGAAAGTGTATGGTGGATTCAAATTTTGGTAATATGCTCTAAGTTTTGTTGCTACTATTTATTGGTATAACAATCTACTGAAATCAACTAACTTATCCCTATGATACTTTCTAGTTTCCACAATGCTTCAAGAGCAACTTTTTGCTTTATTTATTTGGAAAAGAAAATGAAAATTTAAATCAGATATCTATTTCGCTACAACGGGAGGGGTTTTACTATGGTCAGTGCAGCAAACCTGGTGGCTCGGTTGATTGGCACTCCTGTAGGCTCATCTTGCATACAATTTCTGAAGGAAGCGTATGATATGCGTCATATTCATAGTATGAATTTTGGGGAAATAATTAGTAAAAAAGCTGATATGTTCCCTTTTTGATAGTAAATTCAACATATGTAGCCACGGAAAAATGAAAGTTATAAATAGAGGAGATCAAATTGTAGCGTATAGACCGTCTTTAACATATCATTAATATTTTTTATACTCTTGCTTTTAAGTAGCTTTCTCATATGATAAGTCATTCTTTATTTTTTTTGAAAAAATTCGCTACTACTTCTTCTTGAATGGTAATTTGATTGTCTACATAATTACGAATGCAATATTCAAACTTTTACATGTAATAACCTAATTGTAAATCTTGCATGTTGCGGTTTGATGTTCTAGCGAGCAAGTTGATAAAGTTTGTCCTAACAGCCACCAAAGCTTCGCCCATATTCGAAGCCGAAGCCACCACCCGTGAGATTCACTAACCTTCACGAGGATACTTACGCACTTCAAAGATAGTGGAAGCGAAACTTGATAAACAACCTAATTTTATGGAAAACAACATGTACTTAAGTTAACAATCTACTTGAAATGTTTATCCAACCCTCGCGATTAGTTTTCATGGTTCTTGCATTATGTGCTTGTGCCTTGCACCGTTGATTAGTCGTGTTGTTTTCATGCTAGGTTGATGCGGTGTAGAGAAAAGAAAAAGGAAGTTGAAGACAAGTTACAACTTTTGAATGCGAAAAAACATAATCGGTGTTAGTGTTGAAGCGGTAAATGATGGTTTCACTTTGATGCTTTTTATTTGCGTCCTTGCATTTTATCAATGATAGGTTTGTTTGGCTTCCTTCATTTGCGGATCCTAAATGCGAAGAGGAGTTAAAGAGACAAAGCAATCAACAACAACAAAGAAGCAAATGCGATGCGTGGTGGGCCTTCTACGTTACGCTTCAAGTTGATGGGACCAACGATAGTGGTTCGATTAGCGAGAGGTTGGGCTCAAGAAGAAATTTTGTTGGTGATGTGGATGGTGGTGAAGGCGATGATTACGCAAACCATAATATGCAATATTAACGGACAAGTAGCATGTCACCCTCTTGAGTCTCCTCTTGAAAGACCCCGATGCTCAATGAGAACATGGTAATGCATTTTGTCTATCGAGATTAGTCATGTGACAAATGTTTTTATGTTAGTTTAAGCGTTTTTGATTCTTTTATTGTTAATGAGAACTGTAGTGGCACTGTGACCTGTGGTTTTGGCTTTTATATATGAATATTTGAGACTTGAAGTAAAGGATGCATGTAGGAAGATTAACTATGATAGACTAGTTAGAGTTCAGTTATGCATATGCATGCCACTAACTAAACCCAAATGTGCACTTTGCACCTGATTTAGCCACAGTTGTATACTATTCCCAAAGGGTTGAATTAACAAGTACCTAAAATGTTCAATTTGTATTATTTGATATTTACAGAGACTAAACCTGTAACGCCCCAAAAATAATTCAATTATTCATTTAATTGGGTTATTTAAGGCTTACAACATGTTATTAAGTCAAATAGTTAATTTGGAAGTTTTATTTTATTTAGGAGGTGTTTGAGTAATGGAGGAGGTGTGAATAGAGGCCCATGATAGTTAGGCCCATATCCATGAGATAAGTTTAGGTGTTGATGGTGAGAGAGTTCAACTTGGTGAAATTGTGATGTGTGTATGTGTTGTTGATGATTGGTCTTATGAAAGACCTAGGAAAGAAATGGGATCTAAGGAACCCTAAGTGCAAGGACGCTATTGTTGGTGTTGGCTCCTTCGTTGTTACTTTGATGTGCGTTGGGTAAATTTAGAATGAATATGTGTTGTAGTAATTGTGGTTTAAGTTTGATCATAGTATGAGAATCAAAGATAAGAGGGAAGATGAAGGTTAGGTGCCTAGGGTGCCATTCGAAGTGAAGTATTACTGTGTGCCGAGAAGGGTAGGTGCGTTGTAGGATGTGTGCGTCGAAGGATGTGTGCGTCGAAGGTGTGTGCGTCGAAGGATAGTGAGTCAAAGTATGTATGTGCCGAAGTGTAGTACCAAGGTGAGTGGTGGTGAAGTGAGGAAGCGTGGCAATGTGAGTGGTGGTTAAGTGAGGAAGTGTAACCGAGGTAGTGTAACCGAGGTGAGTGATGGTGAAGTGAAGGAGTATAACCGAGGTAGTGCAACCGAGGTGAGTGAAGGTGAAGTGAGGAAGCGTGGCAAGGTAGTGTAATCGAGGTGTAATGTATCTAAGTCGAAGTGAAGTTGTCGATGTGTAGTGTATCTAAGTCGAAGTGAAGCTGTTGAGGTGTAGTGTATCTAAGTCGAAGTAAAGTTGTCGAGGTGTAGTGTATCTAAGTCGAAGTGAAGTTGTCGAGGTGTAGTGTATCTAAGTCGAAGTGAAGCTGTCGAGGTGTAGTGTATTTAAGTCGAAGTGAAGTTGTCGAGGTGTAATGTATCTAAGTCGAAGTGAAGCTGTCGAGGTGTAGTGTATCTAAGTCGAAGTGAAGCTGTCGAGGTGTAGTGTATCTAAGTCGAAGTGAAGCTGTCGAGGTGTAATGTATCTAAGTCGAAGTGATGTTGTCGAGGTTTAATGTATCTAAGTCGAAGTGAAGCTGTCGAGGTGTAGTGTATCTAAGTCGAAGTGTAGTGGTCGAGGTGTAGTGTATATAAGCCGAAGTGTAGTTGTCGAGGTATAGTGTATATATACCGAGGTGTATGTGTTGAGGTGTAGATGTATCGAAGTGTAAGTGTCGACGTGTAGTGGGTCGAAGTATATGGAAGTCAACGTGTAGATGTGTCGAGGTGTATGTGTTGAGGTGTAGATGTATCGGAGTGTAAGTGACGTCGTGTAGACGTGACAAAGTGTAAGTGTATGGGAGTCGACGTGTAGTTGCCGAAGTGTAGAGTATGTGTACCGAAGTGTAGTGTTGTAGTGGTGACGAAGTGTAGGTGTCGACGTGTAGGTGTCGACGTGTAGGTGTCGAAGTGTGGATGTGAAGAAGTGTCGTGTGACGAAGGGTAGTGTAGGTGTGCCGAGGTGCAGTGTGGTGTGCCAAAGTGCAGTGTGGTGTGATGAAGGCGGCGTATGTATGTGTGCGAGGTGCGGTGTGAGTGTGCCGAGGTGTTGTTTTGACGCCGATGTGGCGCGAGTTCTTTGCCAGCGCAAATTTGGGTGCTGTTTGGTGCCGAGTACGTCTAAGTGGCTGAATGGTGGAACCAGTTTGGTCATTAGGTGACGTTTGGTCCTTAGGTGACGTTTGGTCCTTAGGTGACGTTTGGTCCTTGTAGTGACAGTATACTCCACTACTTTTGGTGTCGATGTGTCCGATTAGTTTGAGGTTAGCCAGAGAGCTAGTGACCAATGTGTTGATGTTAGCCATAGAGCTAGTGACCGATGTGTTGATGTTAGCCATAGCGCTAGTGACCGATGTGTCGATGTTAGCCATAGAGCTAGTGACTGATGTGTTGATGTTAGCCATAGAGCTATTGATGATGTCTTGGTGAATTAAATGATGGTGTAATGACAGAGGTAAATCCAGTGACGGTGTCAATTCATACATGATATGATTGTTTGTGGTTGATGCATTGTTCATGGAGTCACATGCTTCATATGCATTAAACAGCGGAGACGAGGCTTGGCCTCCGATATTGTAGGCTTCGGCTTTAATATCATGCACGCGGAGATGCCCGAATGGCAAAATAACGACGGTGATGGTACCACATGCATTATACCCTTGGTGTTGGGTTGCATTCATGCATATACTCATGCAATTGGTGATGTTCTTGATGATTATGAGTTGGTGTGTCATAACTTGATGATGTGTGTTTGTCTAGTGAGTAGGGGTGTTTCTAGTTGCCTTTCTCTAACATAATGTTTATCATACATTTTATTATATGTGTTGTAGACTCACCCTTCTCGCTTTTATGTTGTTTCTTATGTATATGCGACAGCGTGCAAGTGATCCCGAGTGAAGGTTCTTCCTTCCTTAGTCTGGTTGTGGAGTCTTGCTCTGATACGTAGCACTGGGGGGACGAGTAGTCTATTAGTTGTTTTAATTTAAGTTGTTGAACTGTAATTTGGTGATGTAAGACTTACTTAAGGAACTAGTGTTTTGAGGGTTCTCCCCATTAAAGTCGTGCTATGTATCACGCAATTATATTTATTAGTGAAAAGTATTGTTGACTAAATTAAAGTGAAGTTTGGTGTGAACGTAGCATTCCCTTGATGATGTATTTTTAAAAGAAAAACAATTTTTGAACTCTGATTTTAAATTAAATTACCGTTGAGAAAAGGGGGTGTTACAAGTTTGTATCAGAGCAGTGTGGTCTGTCCGGCCAACTTGTCCAGTCGTAGTGTCTCAGAGTCCCTTGTCGATCTCCGACGGAGACTTTGTTGTAGATTTTGTTTGGTTGTTTGCAACTATTGTTTGTATCTTTGAGATATGTGTGATTAAAAGGGTTTTAACGACGTCAAAAGAGTGGGAGTCGTGACGACGCCTTCGCACTCTAGACTGCGTTAAAAGTCTTTCAGTGTGGTATGTGTAAATTTGAAAAGACGTAGTTTTGTGACTTTAACTAATTGGTTGCGTGAGTAGGAGGGACTGATCACCCTAATAACTCATCCCCAATGAAAGAGGTGACAATAACTCGTGGTTACTATAAATTTTGGATATGTACTAATTTCAACTTGATTAATTGAGTGGTGTGTGCAAGTTTGGTTGACTCTTGATTTTTAGATAATTAGGTGTCTTATGGATGTTTGTGTCTTTGATTTGGGGGTTAATAGTAGGGATATGTAAAGACAAGGATCGACACTTTGAGTTTGAAGTTCATGCAAAGTGATAAAGCATGCCTTTTTGGAAAGAGTTTAGAAATGCGGTTTCTGGGAAACCTGAGATAGAATAATTGTTATTAAGAGTATGGTAGTCGAATAAGTACCTATATAGGATCTGGGTGGTCGTGTGTAACTTTGGTGATTAAAGGATTGGAATTCAGTACGGGGAATAAGAATGCAAAGATGGGAAGAGCATTGCTCGTAGTTTGGATATAGATTGACGTAAGAGATGAGCATTAGTACTTTAAGTAATTGCTATAGTGTAGTTTCCTAAGGGTAGATTAATAGTGTTTGGATAATCGAGTGAGACTTTGGTGACCACGAGAATAGAGTTTGGTCTGAGGTAAGGGCATAGAGAGGTGTGTATGTCCTAGTACTTAGTATACAAGAAGGCGTTGTTGATAGTTGGGAGCAGGAATAAGATTGATGGAATTGATGTGTTCATATAATTGATGAGATTTTCGAGGACGAAAATATTCTAAGTGGGGGAGAGTTGTAACGCCCCAAAAATAATTCAATTATTCATTTAATTAGGTTATTTAAGGCTTACAACATGTTATTAAGTCAAATAGTTAATTTGGAAGTTTTATTTTATTTAGGAGGTGTTTGAGTAATGGAGGTGTGAATAGAGGCCCATGATAGTTAGGCCCATATCCATGAGATAAGTTTAGGTGTCGATGGTGAGAGAGTTCATTTGCAACCAATTACAAAGAAAAGTCAAAGAGTAAAGTGAGTAGAGAGAGAGAGAGGTGCGATAGCCTTAAGGAGGGAGAAGAGAAGATCTTGGCGTGGAGAGTTCAAGTCCAAGGAAGAGGAGCTTGCTTGTTGGTGATGGTTGGTGATTCTTGGTGGAGAGAGTGTTGGTTTCTTCAATAAGGTAAGGGGGCTCTCTTTCACCTATAATAGAGTATATGATGAGTGTTATGTGTGGGTTAGACTCTAGGATGATTTTGAGTTGTTTGTGTTGTTTGTTGTGTGATTGATGTTGTGTTTGCTTCAACTTGGTGAAATTGTGATGTGTGTATGTGTTGTTGATGATTGGTCTTATGAAAGACCTAGGAAAGAAATGGGATCTAAGGAACCACTAGCCGCAAGGACGCTATTGTTGGTGTTGGCTCCTTCGCTGTTACTTTGATGTGCGTTGGGTAAATTTAGAATGAATATGTGTTGTACTAATTGCGGTTTAAGTTTGATCATAGTATGAGTATCAAAGATAAGAGGGAAGATGAAGGTTAGGGGCCTAGGGCGCAATTCGAAGTGAAGTATTCTTGTGTGAGAAGGGGTAGGTGCGTTGTAGGA
Organism: Oxytropis ochrocephala; assembly: GCA_020916435.1. Lineage (NCBI taxonomy): Eukaryota > Viridiplantae > Streptophyta > Magnoliopsida > Fabales > Fabaceae > Oxytropis > Oxytropis ochrocephala. Next base: position 72,271,115 of record CM037090.1, read on the forward strand.
TGTGTGCGTCGAAGGATGTGTGCGTCGAGAGGTGTGTGCGTCCCGAAGGTGTGTGCGTCGAAGGATAGTGAGTCAAAGTATGTATGTGCCGGAAGTGTAGTACCAAGGTGAGTGGTGGTTAAGTGAGGAGCGTGGCAAGGTGAGTGGTGGTTAAGTGAGGAAGTGTAACCGGGTAGTGTAACCGAGGTGAGTGATGGTGAAGTGAAGGAGTATAACAGGGGTAGTGCAACCGGGTGAGTGAAGGTGAAGTGAGGAAGCGTGGCAAGGTAGTGTAATCGAGGTGTAATGTATCTAAGTCGAGTGAAGGTCGCCGAGGTGTAGTGTATCTAAGTCGAAGTGAAGCTATCGAGGTGTAGTGTATCTAAGTCGAAGTGAAGCTATCGAGGTATAGTGTATCTAAGTCAAAGTGAAGCAGTCGAGGTGTAATGTATCTAAGTCGAAGTGAAGCTGTCGAGGTGTAATGTATCTAAGTCGAAGTGTAGTTGTCGAGGTGTAATGTATCTAAGTCAAAGTGAAGGTGTCGAGGTGTAATGTATCTAAGTCGAAGTGAAGGCATGAGGGGTGTAGTGTATCTAAGTCGAAGTGAAGGCAATGAGGGTGTAGTGTATCTAAGTCGAAGTGTAGTGGTCGAGGTTTAGTGTATATAAGGCGAAGTGTAGTTGTCGAGGTATAGTGTATATATACCGAGGTGTATGTGTTGAGGTGTAGATGTATCGAAGTGTAAGTGTCGACGTGTAGTGGGTCGAAGTATATGGAAGTCAACGTGTAGATGTGTCGAGGTGTATGTGTTGAGGTGTAGATGTATCGGAGTGTAAGTGTCGTCGTGTAGGCGTGACGAAGTGTAAGTGTATGAGTCGGCGTGTAGTTGCCGAAGTGTAGTATGTATACCGAAGTGTAGTGTTGTTGTAGTGGTGACGAAGTGTAGGTGTCGAAGTTTGGATGTGAAGAAGTGTGGTGTGACGAAGGGTAGTGTAGGTGTGCGGAGGTGCAATGTGGTGTGCCAAAGTGCAGTGTGGTGTGACGAAGGGTAGTGTATGTGTCTTTGAGGTGCGGTGTGAGTGTCTTGCCGAGTCTTTGTTTTAGACGCTAGTGTGGCGCGAGTTCTTTGCCAGCGCAAATTTGGGTGTTGTTTGGTGCCGAGTACGTCTAAGTGGCTGAATGGTGGAGCCAGTTTGGTCCTTAGGTGACGTTTGGTCCTTGTAGTGATAGTATAGTCCACTACTTTTGGTGTCGATGTGTCCGATGAGTTTGAGGTTAGCCATAGAGCTAGTGACCGATGTGTTGATGTTAGTCATAGAGCTAGTGGCCCGATGTGTTGATGTTAGCCATAAGCGCTTAGTGGTGATGTGTTGATGTTAGCCATAGAGCTAGTGACCGATGTGTTGATGTTAGCCATAGAGTTATTGATGATGTCTTGGTGAATTAAATGACGGTGTAATGACGGTGTAACGACGGTGGATTAAATGACGGAGGTAAATCCAGTGACGGTGTCAATTCATACATGATATGATTGTTTGTGGTTGATGCATTGTTCATGGAGTCACATGCTTCATATGCATTAAGCAGCGGGGGCGGCTTGGCCTCCGATATTGTAGGCTTCGCCTTAATATCATGCTGCGGAGATGCCCGAATGGCAAAATAACGACGGTGATGGTACCACATGCATTATACCCTTGGTGTTGGGTTGCATTCATGCATATACTCATGCAATTGGTGATGTTCTTGATGATTATGAGTTGGTGTGTCATAACTTGATGATGTGTGTTTGTCTAGTGAGTAGGGGTGTTTCTAGTTGCCTTTCTCTAACATAATGTTTATCATACATTTTATTATATGTGTTAGAGACTCACCTTTCTGCTTTCTATGTTGCTTCTTATGTCGGCAACGTGCAGGTGATCCCGAGTGAAGGTTCTTCCTTCCTCGATGTCAGTGAGTCTTGCTCTGATACGTAGCACTGGGGGACGAGTAGTCTATTAGTTGTTTTAATTTAAGTTGTTGAACTGTAATTTGGTGATGTAGGACTTACTTAAGGAACCAGTGTTTTGAGGGTTCGCCCCATTAAAGTCGTGTTATGTATCACGCAATTATAGTTATTAATGAAAAGTATTGTTGACTAAATTTGGTGTGAACGTAGCATTCCCTTGCGGATGTATTTTTAAAATAAAAACGATTTTTGAACTCTGATTTTAAATTAAATTACCGTTGAGAAAAGGGGGTGTTACAAAACCGAATTGGAAGTTGTGTTTCATCAACTCATTGCTCTGATATCTTTTCTTCTTGTGAAAATACAAACTAGCTTGGATTTGTCTAGAGTATGAACATTCATACTGCTGTTTTGTGAAATTGTCTAAGTTTTACACCATGTGGCTTTAAAATATTTAATCTTCTCTTTCTCTTATTTTTAGCTAGTTGCTTTGTTAGTATAGGTTAGTAGATTATGCAGTGTTGACTTGTTTATTATGAGATAACCAGTTTCTATTTTCAGTTTTGTCTTGTGTGGAGATAGTGTTTCTGTTCTTCACCCGTATTCAATTTGATGAGTTTTTTTTTTGTGATTTTTAAGCAGTTAGTATGCATGCTATTGCTTTTGACTTGTGTGGAGTTAATGCTATTGCTTATTTTTATAAGTCTCATGTTTAGGCTCCTTTTGGTAGGGTATTACTAATTCTAGTAACTGCTATATTATAATATGTTACAATACAATTATTTAAAACTAACTAAACTTAGTTTTTGTAATGTGCATTAGGCTTTATAACTCTCTTGGGCATGTTTGCTGCAGTGGAATTGAAACTGGGCGTGTTCGCTGCAATTGAAGGCCCACTCTTATCAATGTGTTCACGCTCTTGAGGAGATAGGGTAGATGAAACTTTTTATATAACCATGTCAAAGTTATGCAATTAACTCATGTTAGCGTGACTTAGACTAGCATCTCCATAGTGTCCTATATAGTCGTTAATGTGAAGATCTAATTGGTGTGTATTTATGTTGTTTGGGATCGGTCTAATTTGAAAGTATGATTTAGTACATGGGGGTTCCTATGTATTAGTTTGAATGGCTGTTGTAGGGGCTGTCTTGAAGTACAATACTAAAAGGGGTCTTCCATGCAAACTAGATTATGTATATACATTTCATTCAAGTGGTAGGAGTTAGTACTTGTTTTTATTTACATTTAATTTGAAAATATGATTTTGTACTTGGGAGTTTGTATGTATTTATAATAGATTAATCAATAATTTCTGTGAATGAGTTATCAGTGATCTAAATATTGATATCTGTAACTATTTTTTAATGAAGTTTACATCAGTCTGTTATATGGTATTGAAATTATATCTGGATTTAATTTTTTTTAATTTTTTAAAAAATTTGCGACGGAAGGTGTCAGAGTTTGCCACGACTTTGCGACGAAAATTTGCGATGGATTTGCCACGGGTTTGCGACGGAAAAATTTGCCACGAAAAATTCTGTGGCAAACGATTTGCGACGAGCGTTTTTGCCACCATTTTTGGTCCATCGTGGCAAACGCTATTTTGCGACGGGAATTTGTATGTTTGCCACGGAAATTGCCGTCGCAAATCACTAATTTTCTTGTAGTGGGTGTGCTTGGCGTCGTTGGATCTACGGGTGCAATCTCGCCAATTAATTGGCCACAATGCCTGGATCACCCAAGTTGTCTTCTGTAACGCACAATTGGTCGTTATTGGGCCCAATACAAACGCGGGTTCAGCCTAGTCCAAAACACCAAGTCTCCAGATTTTACGTAATATCCTCTTTTTTTAAACCCCCTGTAGTCGCACTCCCTACAATTAATTTCCAATATGGGAAATCGGCCTTCCCTGTCCAATATCTCACTTGGTCTTTCCTTTTCTTCTTTTTTCGTCATAAACTCGTCGGATTGATGGATCTATCTAGGTGAAACTTGGAATGGCCAAATCTATTTCTCACCTTACTTTTTTTAAAACATTTATTGTTTAAAAATAGAACTAACTAACCTTTTGGGGATTTATCATGCTAATATGGTTTGTAATTAATGGGTCGTAATTAATTAATCTGATGTTGATATGTTGATGTCGAAAACAGAAGTCGAAACTAGAGTCAACGACCGCATATGGTGGTGGTGTGGTACATTTGAGGACTTTGATGCTTAAGTCAGTATTAGGCTAGAGTTTAGTTAAACAATGAAAACACACTCGATCTCAGTGATGGTCACATGCATTTATAGGTGATGCGAGAGGGCTACTAGGTGATTCGAAAGTGTTACATTTCGGGACAAAGAGCACTGAGCAGACATGTCTTTATAGGTGATGTGAGAGGGCCACAAGTAATGTTGAATATTCCTTTAGGAGAAAAGCTTGATAGTACGGAACGAAACGCACGAGTAAGCAATGATATGCAACATAAGCGCATGTGTAGTGTTATGTGGTGAACGGTTCAATCAAAGCACGGTGTATTTCATACTTTTCGTTGAAAATGGTTTGTACTAAATACTGTGTTTCTTCACGTGAGGAGGTTCAAGACGGATACACCCGTAATGATGAAGATCCCTCTATGTCTACTATTTTTTTTAAAATATTCAAAAATTTGAGAAGAAGGGACAAACGAAATGCAAACAATGAAAAAGCAGGTGGAGAGAAAGAAGAGGATGAGAAGAGGTATAGTTAAACAACATCGTGTTCGAAAGCGAGTACGAGACTCACGACCTACATTATTTGTCAAGGGAGAAGGTTCGATCTGATGGAGAAAGTTGGGGCTCAACTCCTGTTGAAGGAAGTTTGGTCGCTACACCCTTTAACTCTAGTTGGAGATCATGAATGAGGGTCGAACTCGGTGGATGTTGATGGTGTGTGAAATTCTCTCGTGGGCGCTCTTTATTCTGACGCGTGGCTCTATGGGTTAGGTAGTTGCTCGAGGAGGAGACACAGGGAAACAATAGTGGTGAATGGGTGGAAAAAAGGATCTAGTTTAGAGATCTATTGTAGATCCAATGAGGCTGCAATACCTAATAGTTCAAAAGCATAATATTGTGTAACATACACAATAAAAGCCTTGAGCATAGGTTAGACAAAATTGTGTTTAGGATTTTCTTAGTTTTGTGGTTGGTTTATGAAAAGTTTGTTCTTCTCTTGTGTTTCATAGCTTGACATGATGAGTAGATTTCAAAGATAGGAGATGCGAGCAAGTGTAGAAAGTAAAAATTGAAAGTAAAAGAGATAGAATTTGATTGATTACTTCACTTTTTGAATTGTTTGTTCTGGGTACTAGGTAAATAGGCATGTGGTTTTATTCTTGCGAGCAAGTGACAAGTAAAAATGAAAGTAAAAGTGATAGGATTTGATTAATTACTTCAGCTTATGAATTGTTTGTCCTCGGTATTGAGAAAATGGGCATGTGATTTTATTCTTCCTTGTTACTTGTTGAGTTTCGTGTAAATCCCATTTTTCAATAACTGTATAGTGTAATTTGGGGAACGAAGCTTACCCAAAATCGCGTAGAACCACAACTTCTCATTTTTATTGTTCAAATAGCAATATAAGCTCATTTTAAGAGTGGATTACCAAAATCTCCAAATCGCAACACTTAAGAGACCAAAAGTGCATTTAAGCCTAGTTATTATAAATAATAGAATCAAAATATGTTTTACATTGAAGAAAGAATAGAGACTGTGGTTAAACATTTGAAGTACATAATTTGTCTAAAGATTTCTGCCCTTGGACTCGTTATGTTTGCAAAATCCTGAGTATATGAAGTGCCCTTTGCCACTGTGGTTTATGTGAGAGAACAATTCTCCGCAAGGCTGGGACTGCACCAGCAGCCACAATTGCTGAATGGTTCTCACTGTCCATACCAAGATTATACAGTATTGCCAAGCTTGCTTCAACAGCCCTTTCACTTCCTTCTTCAATCAGCTTCACTAAAGAATATACTGCACCTCCAGAAATAATAGCTCCAGTGGAATCAACCACTCCTTCAGATATTATTCTATTAAGTTCTACAACAGCAGCTTCCTGTGCTTCTAAGGAGAATGAAGTTTTGATCTGTTCTACAAGTCTGGGGACAGTTTCATAAATTGTAACTTCCACATTGATTGGATTAGGAGTCATGTTGGAATCAGAGAGAGAACTTAGTTTAACTAGGGAAGCAGCTACCCAATCTTTGTAGTGCAGGGGAATATTGGACTTGAGGATTTCACGAAGCATATCAATGAAATGGGAGAAATTTATTTTCTGACGAAACTGCTCACAATCAAGTAGTCTTGTCAGCAACCGGGATGCTGCAGATATTGCACGACCAGCTTCTTCAAATTCAATAACATATGCTTCTGAATACTGATCTTCGGCATCAGATTCTGAGTCAGCTGTATAGGTAAAACATTATGAGCCACATTTCCACTAACTATTAATGAAGTTACGTAGATGGTTAATGAGTTTCAATACCTAATATATCTATTGATCACCTACAGAACATCATTAACAAGGGGGAAGAACTATCCCCACATTATAGAGCAGAAATTTTCTACCTGAAATTTTCAATTTGTCTTGCTGAAAAGCAGAATTGAGACCATCTTCAATATCCACAGATATAATTGGAGCCAATGTTGGGTCAGTCAATGCCACAAACTCAATCACAGATGCAGCCTTTTCTTGTAAACTGGGTGAAGAGGACTTCAGAATCTCAACAAGATGTTCAACTAAAACGGAATCCAGTATATCGCTCCTGAAAGATAAATCACAACGAATTTAAGTCAGTGGTAACTACTAACTACCACTTTGCAGAGCACATATCTCTGGTATCTCAAACAAATAATATGAACATTAATCTTGGAACACTATATACTTGAAAATTCAAGAAAGAAAAATCCGAACTGCGGAAAAATATTTCTGAATAATATTAAAACTGTGTTACTAAGTACAAGCGCTAAGACATTCAAGTAGACTTATTCCAAGCTTAAACCTAACGGGTTTGATACTGGGCCGTATACATATTTACAATAAAGACATTATTTACAACATGGACACTTCCAGGAACTCTGGTTCAGGTCCCTTTAGCTAACCTGCGGTTTGTTTTGATATGGCTTGCTCTTTGCTACTTAATCCTGTTGGAACACCATCATATTTTGCTACACCAAATGTCTTCTCAGATTCATTAACTGATCCATCATAAAACTAAAAAGAATCAATGTACTTAACACTCAATCAGAAAAAACACAGCTATAAATTTGCACACAATATGTTGCACAAACCTTCAATTGCATCTCTTTACTGGGGTCTAAAATCTGAGCAAGTACGTTCAAAGACTGTAGAAGAACACCAAACCATAACAAAAACCTTGTTAAGCTTTCTTTTTTATATTCAAGACTTTGCCAGAAATTAAATAACAAATAAGAAATGCAAATACCTTTCCTGCAATAGTTCCAGCTATGTCTGAGCGCTTTAATATATTAACTAAAGGACCTAAACCACCCTCAGCTTCAATTACCCGGCAAACAACATTGCTGCATTATGAAAATCATAAAGCATATTATAATTTACGAAGTATGGCTGCAGAATCCAAAACTATTTGAGCAATTCACATAATAATCTTATCCCACTCATAGCCATGCCGTTTTCATTTTCCAAAACATTTTCGTTATCATGCAGTGCTTGGCTTTCCTCTATTTTCTTCTTCTTATTTAATTTTTTCTTTACCATATATCAGAAAATACAAACATACCACAGGGTCTATGATCTGAGCACTGATTGTAAAAGAAAAAAAAATGTATCTAAGCACCACTTGTGATCCATTAAAAGCTAGCTATCAACGGGGAGAACAAAGCCACTTAAATACTCCACCGAGCATCCCATACTATTCGATGTGGGACTTGAACACCCCATAATACGTAAGTCCCTATCATAGCACCGCCCCTGAGAGCCGACATCCTCGGCGGTTGCACTCTACAAAACTTTACTCGTTGGCCCTCCACTCGACTTCCTTGTTTGTCAGAACCCTCCACCAGTCAGAACCCTTGATGGGTAGCTTTCTCCAAGACGCCAACAACCAGCTCTGATGCTAGTTGGTAAGTATCTAAGCACTTCGGAAACCCTCCCTTAAAAGCTAGCAAACAAGGGGGAAGAACCAAACCACTTAAATACTCCACCAAACATCCCATACTACTCGATATGGGACTTGAACCACTTAATTAATAGGATTTATGTACACTTGTCTATAAAACTGTAATTGATGTCTGTACTTTTTTATCATCAGCAATAATCAGAATTTCCATCTTTCCTCTCTTTCAAGTGATGCTTATGTGCTAAAATTCAATATTGAATTTGCATTTGCTCAAACAATTATAAGAATTTTACTTGTAACTATAACAGCGGTATCGTTAATTTCTCAAACACAGTCTTAAGCTTTCCTTATTTTTAGTGAAATTTTTTCCTAAATATACTATATTTCCAATTAATTGATGCAATTATAAAAGTATGAACTAAATTTTGGAAGGTTACCTAGCAGAAAGCCTTTCCAAAGCTTGCGTCACTGCCAGCTGAACTGCATTATCATCACAGGTCAAAAGGCGTACTAGATGCCTAATTGCTCCAGCCTCTTTGAATGCAATACGCATATGTTCATTGATACATGCATTAGCAATTGCGTCTGCAGCTCTTGATATTGCTGACTTATCTTCTAGTTCTAGTATCAGTGCTAAACGAGCAACACCATCAATCCAAGGTAAAAGTGCAAGACGCTGGTCATTTGAACATTCTGATTGAGGTGTGGTTTCTTCTATTTCTATAGCCCCAGTACGAACAAGGAATTGCTGTTGTGTCTGTCCAATAATTGCATTGACTTTTGCTTCATCAATGTTAGCATTGTTATCAATATTTAGTCCAAGAAGTACTTCTGATGCACCAAACTTAGAAGGTTTAGTATAAGTCCTTTCAATTTCGGTACCATCAGGAAATGCAGGCCTCTCATATAAACGTGGGTTGTATGACTTATAGGCTGCAGCACCTATTAATGGCACGGGAACCAAACCTTCCTCAATAACAAGAATTCTGTAATAATTGTCCTTAACAAGTTCCAGCAATGCATTCCTTGCTTCCTTTCTAATGACTTTGGATCCTTCTGAGTAAGACGTCAAGAACTTTGCCTGAATTATTAAGATTTAAAATCATCACATTTTGGAATGACATAAGCATCAGGGGAAAAGGCATTTGGCAAGAACAGTGGAAGTTAAAATATCAGTAAATTTCAGAATGTCATTCTCTCTATTTCTTGCTTTTTTTCATCCAACTTTTATAAGAAGGAACCGATGCTAATATTGTTTTTTTTTTTAAATGTAGGGATTGGATGGAAAAGATAAAATAAAAGAGAGAATGAACAGTATGAAATATATTCTATCAATAAGACACTAAGAGAAGAACAGCATATTTTCCAACCTGTTTATTTTATTGTTTTGGTGGGTCTTAGAATTTGGGCTTAGTACCTAACTAAACCCCACAAAACTAAAAACTAGTTTGTAAGGTGAGAAATGCCTAAATCTTATGAGTACTACTTAAACCATGTTTATAGTCTATGTGGGATCTCAAGTTCTCAACACACACACACTCTGACACTCAAAACTGGACATTTGAAGGGTGAACAAATACAAGTGGAATAATAGGAATCTTAACACACTCTCTCACGCTCTGGATTGGAAATATGGAGTGTGGACAAATGCGAATAGAACAATGGAGATTTTAGCTTAATAACAAATGTAGGATAGGCTCAGAAACAATCTTAGAATTTGGGCTTAGGGGCTAACCCAACCCCATAAATTGGTTTGTAAGAAGAAGACTGGCCAAGCCTAATAAGTACTACTTAGGTCAAATCTCTAGTCTTTAGACCAATAACAGACATATACAATCTTAGAATTGGGTTTAGGACCTAACTCAACCCTGCGGTCCCCGCAAAACTAGTGTGTAAGGTAATGACTGCCCAAGTCTTATAAGCACCACTTAGGTCATATCTCTAGTCGATGTTGGATCTCAATAGTGGGTTTGAGCTTGTACGAGAAATAATACACCAATATTGAACATAATTATTACTAGTTGCTAGTATAGATAAATAAGTGGGAGAATTGGATTGATTTACTGTAGTGTATACTGTATATCATCATCAATTTATCAGACTCATACACATATAAATAAACACAACCTCAAATTCTTTAACAATATTACTATTTTGTTTCCCTCTCTTCTTACCTAAATCTTATGATTTCAACTGTCAAATTTTCAAATGCCTCTAATGAATTTGTTTAGAACCAGATCATCTTAAATTTGAAGTTGTTGGGTGCAAACGCCTCAGAATGGTTCCATAGCTAACACACGATCTCATGCTTGAGGCCCTTGGACATGAAGCATGATCAATATACAGGCCCATTTTACCTATTACTGAATTTTAATGTAATGATGCAGGACTAAGATCCTCTACATTTCTATAGGAACAGAGACAAAAAAATTCGTGAGAGAAAAATATACTTAACAAGACTTGTAAACTATTGCATATAAGTAGGCTAGGATACTTGCGTCTGTCCCTCCCAAAAGTACACTGTCATGTTCCTACAGAATAGGAGAGGATCCATAGTGACATGTAATGGGACTCCTCGCCACTTGGTCAAACAGGCTTTGAAACTATTACCGTGTCAAGAATTATATCATCCTAAAAGCATAGTGCATTTTGGTGCAAACAATTGAATGATTGTTTATCTAGCAGAATTCATCTTAACCGGAATGACATGTAGTATGACATGTAAATATATTCTAATGTTAAAGTAACCATCTTCCGATGTCTCACCAATTTTGGAATAACACCGGCTTCAACCATAATGTTGTGGTTATCATGGCTTAATGCTAAATTTGCCAAAATCCCCCCGGCAGCCTCCTTCACGTGTATATCCTCATCATCAAGGTACTTAATAGCTAACAGCAGAATATCAGTCTTGGCAATTTTAATGCGAAGCTTCTCATCAACAGATAAATTCCACAGCGTACTCATACTCTGCTCCTTTACCTGCGAAAAAAAAAATTCCAGATATTCTAAATTTTATACAAAGGAAATATGTGCAATGAACCCAAGTTGATATATACTCATTCCTATACCTCGGGAGCCAAGGAAGATTGTATCAGCAATCTATTTATCTCTTCTATAGCTCCACTATCTGCTACAGAATTCCTATATAAGTTGACTGAAGATAGTGAGCGCAGAAGGCCTGCAGCTGCCTCACATGCTGAACTAGACTCTGATCTAAGGAGGTTCACAACAAGATTAATACAACCAGGAAATTGCATTATATTGTCAATGCACTTCTTTCCACCAAGTGAATATTGCCAGAGAGCAATTATAGCTTGTTCTCTATCTAGAGAATCGTGATCTAGGCCTAGCATACTGAACAAACAAGGCTACATGACCAAGGTCAGAAGATTCACTTTCTACTGCATCAATTCCTGAAAGCAAAATTCAAGCATTCAATATCACTTGAAATGAATTGTTGTCTAACTCAAATACATAACCATAGCAAAATGTTAAAGGTTTGTTAACAAAAATATCATCTTCACGAAGTAAACGAAGGAGATAACATCAACAACAACCACCAAGAAATTTTCCCAATAAGGGAGTGTTTGGAAGAGTTTATTTAGAGCTTATTGGACTTATCTCAAGACATAAAACTTGTACTAGTATTAGCGTGTGAATGAGCGCTTAATTAAATACCCTAAAATAACTTACAGAATAAGCACATAATTGAGTTGTGTATCCAAAAAGCTTCAAGTGTAGGCAACTATATCATGGATTAATTTACATCATAATGTGAGTTAAGCAGAGTTATCAAACAAATGTTCTTCAACCTAAGATGCACACAATCACATAATCAAACACATTACAGCTATAATCTGATATTGTACACTTCACCTTTTTATAAAGTGAGTTAATAAGAGTTATTAATACAATCAAAGCTGTCAATATTTCCAATAATCATATAACAGATAATACCTTTTCATGAACACCAAAAAAAAACAAAAAAAAAGCATAAAACAAGAAATTAGAAGCTGTGTAGCACGGACACCTCCGGTTGAAGACGTGTCCTGGTGTTCGACACGATACACGCATCGTGTCGAACACTTCAATTACTTGTATTTTTCAAAAAAATTCAAAATAAAACCGGTGTCTAGTCCGTGTTCGTGTCTGTGTTTCATAGATTAGAAGAGACCCACAAAAGTAACGGTAAACCATCATTTTAATCCCTAAACTAATAGTCTAATATACAGTCTATTCTAATTGGTCCTTATTATATGAAACTAATAAGTACTTCCTAACATTTGTGAAATCCATCAAATAGTCTTTAAAGTTTGATAAGTAGTCCCTTAGACTAATGTGATGAATTACACAAAACATTAGGGACTAATAAGACATATTTCACAAAATTTAAGAATTGCTTATTATTTTATCTTCATATAAATTGGGGAACAAATAGGGGAAAGTGTTAATTTAGGGACTAACTGTTGCCGATTCTATTGTTATGGAGCGAGTGATTCATTCAGAAAACTAAGCCAAAATTATAAGAATGGAAGAAATTAACGGTTGAGAGAGAGAGAGAGAGATTAGAACTTACGGAAGAGGTAGAATCAACGGCGGCATCAGGAGGACCATTACTACCACTGACCCTGGCAACCAGTAGAGGGAGTTTGGAGTGTGATTTGGAAAAGAATGGGACTGTGCTTCTTGGATGAATTCGTGCGACTCTGGTAATGGTGATGGTTGGAGGAACGAAATGCGAAGCGATGAGCTTCGACGGTGCTAAGAGACTGGAACCCAACATGTTCTTCTTTGTTGAGAGAGAGAGAGAGAGAGAGAGAGTATGAGCAGAAGAAGAGTTTCTAGTTTCTAGTAGAAACTGGAAGGACCTTGCGTCAAAAAAAAAGAAACTGGAAGGACCTCACTGCCCAGTTCTCCGTTCAGAGACACGATAGGCTTTTTTTTCTTTTCTGGATTTTGTAATTCAGAAATGCTATTTATTACGAGTTGTGGTTGAACGAAAGAGAAGAAAAGAAGACGTGTCCCTATTATATAACAGCACTTTGATAACACAACATGTACGAAATGCAATTCGTAATAAATATTATTTTCCTTTGTAATTTGCATGCTAATTCTATCTTTTTTACATTTCTTTAATAAAAAAATAGGTAAATAAATGTAATCAAAATGAATATTATCTATCTATATCTCTATCTCTATTATATTAAACCATAGATGTTCCACTTATGCATTCACTTAATTCGTCACGTCACTAATTACATCATCAATTGCTTAATTCCATATCAGATTCTCCCTTACATTTTGTTCGGTACCTTGACTTTGGAGTTGCTCCTTGGTCAGGGGTCCTCGGGTAGGTGTTCCAGAATTCACGTGTTGTCGCTCGGCGGTGAAGGTCACGAGCTTGAGATGCGATGCTCCGAGTGTGTTCACATCGGGTGGGGGTACCTACAAGACACTCCGACGCTCAAGTCAGTATCTGACCGAGGTAAAGTAGAGTAATGAAATGAGGAGGAGAGAAAGAGAGAGGGAAAGAGAGAGAGCTTCGAAGGAGCGGAGCGACAAATGAGAGAGCACCGAGTGTGTTCACGTCGGGTGGGGGTACCTACAAGACACTCCGACGCTCAAGTCAGTATCTGACCGAGGTAAAGTAGAGTAATGAAATGAGGAGGAGAGAAAGAGAGAGGGAGAGAGAGAGAGCTTCGAAGGAGCGGAGCGACAAATGAGAGAGCATGTACCGGGGTAGAGGAGTGGACTTCTATTTATAGAGAGAATAGACGTACCGTAGCCGTCGGATCTTGCTGAGAGATCTTGGCCGTTGACTTGGGGAGAACCGAGCGGACGACGTTGAGGAGCAGATGGACCAACGTGGACTGAAGCGTTGGGCTGGCCCAATATCCAGCGGGGCTTCGCAACCTAGGTCGGAACACATTTGGATCTCCACCTAAGAGTTGACTTGGTCAACCCGCGCTTTTACCACAATTAATTTCGAAATATATCACCAAAAAATGGAAGCAGGCAATCGAACTCATTCCCTCATGCTGATGCCTCCTGACGCTAACCATTTGAGCAACCACGTTTTGGCGGTATTGAAGCGTATTAATTTATATTTACCCTATTCATTTTTTGATTGCAAAACCCTTTACCTATTATTATATCTATTTATTATGTTTTTTAATACTTATATATTTGTTATTATATATATTATATTTATTTGACATCTAATTTTTTGTATCACATTCCATTGATTTTAGATTCTATATATTTATTAACTAGAATGTTATTAAATATGGGTAATTTTATTCATTTTAAAATTTGTTTCTAATTTTCAATTATATTAAAAATATTGACTTATGATATCTTACATTTGTTTAATTCTCATATTCATTTAATATCAAATTGATTAATATCGGGTCACGCGGGTCAATCAGTGACCTCTCGGTTCGACAAGTGACCCAGTGTCCTACTCGGGTCAATCACTGAGTCAGTTTTAATAACATTGCTGCTAATCAAATCCTTAAAAAAAGGAACCAATATATTAAATTCAAATTTAATTGATATTATTTGTGTTTTCAACTTTGCATTTATCAGTACAAAACACTCACTCTCTCACCAAAATTAATGAGCCATAAATACTAATTCTTTATTTATTTTTATTTTTATTTTTATTTATTTTAAAAAATGTTAGATTTAGTTTAACACTCCATTCTTTTAATTATATTGCCCCCTTGAAAGCTCAGTTCGCAAGCCACTTATTAAAAACTAAGAAATAAAAATTGGGCTTCTGTTATTCGGAAACCCTGCTAATAATACAACCCTCTGCTCTAATTGCACTCATGTTCTATTAATGCAGCCCCATTTTGTTTTTCTTATTTATATTCTTTCAAAAAAACAAACTTCTTTTACAAAAAAACCATAAAATTAAATAAATAAATATTCTCTTAAAAAAACCATAAAACCAATATTAGTTTTTGTTATGAAGTTCAATTTTAGTTACAATATCATGTAATGTCACTACTAAATTTTAGAGTACTATTATGACAAAAACATTGATCATATAGGCCTCTCATAATATACTTTGGTACTCTTGCTATTTACATGTTAAAATAGTGATATCACAAAAAATATAGATTTTGTATTCTTTAGAGTCCTCTTCTCTTTTCATTCGTTCCTTCTCGAAATTTTACTTTTGAAACCTATCATATTAATTTTTCTTAAATTAATTATTACAAAACATTATAAGACAAGAAACAAAATTCATATATATATATATATATATATATATATATATATATATATATATATATATTTTTTTTCTATTATGTATAACCATGGATCGTCCATGTCACCATCCATATAGTATTACACCTCACTAATTACATCATCAACGATTTTATTCCACATCAGCTTCTCACTTACACTTGGATCTCCACTAAGTTGGCTTGGTCAAATTGCAATTCTTAACCAAGTCGGCTACCTAGCTCTGTTATTTCATAAGCGTAACACATTATTATTAAACCATTCTTCATTGTTATTTTAAATAAAAACTTTTGTACATTATTTTATATTTTTGAGAATGTTATGACTTGAAAATTGTTCAGATCTTACCTGTTTTTTCACGTGTTTAATGGTTGTTAGGTACTTATTTTATATTTAGGGAAAATTTGATGAGTAATGGGTTTAGTTAAGTTATCATCAATAGAAAGATTATGTATTACTATTTAGGTTTTTAGATATTAATATTTATATAATCTTAAATATTTTTATATAAAGATCGCATCTACAAATAATACTAGACTTTTCATATTCTAATAATCTCCAGAAGTGTTAGTTTGATTTTTCTCGTTTATAGTTTCTTTATAGGAATATACAAAATACCATAAGGGTTCTTTCGCAATATGGATTATACATATATTAAATCGAAATTAACATTTAAATAGTCAAATAATATAAAAAAAATACTCACTATAAAAAAATTCTTTAGGACGAGATTATAAAAAATACTCACAATAAAAAAATACTCACTATATATAAAAATAAATAAATGTATAAATATATATATATATATATATATATATATATATATATATATATATATTATATCATAATGAATGGATAAATGGATAAAAGACGATTGTACAAAAATTCGACGTGTCATATAACACACACGAAAACATACAACCGAATTTTTAAAGGTGCAAAAAATAATTTAAAATTTTATGATAAAATGAGATGTATACTCATGATTTATAACAATAAAATTGAATTCACGAGTTTCACACACTTAATAAAAACAAATTATGAAGGATATATTACATTTTCATCGGCATTAGTAATAGTAATGTGCTTTTCTATATACTCATTCAGAATACATTAGATGATAATCATATTTTCATCGGTTTCAATTTCGTTTTAGTACTTTGTTTAAATACTTTTATAATAATTTTACTTCATTTAATTATTACAAAACATTATAAGACAAGAAACATCTTTTCCTGGACAAAACCCCGTATCCCATTTGAAATTATAATATATAATTATATTATATATATATATATATAAATCTAAATTTAATTTCCTACTATTATATAAATATTTAAAATAGTTGAAGTAATTACCTTACGATTGTCTAAACAAATAATTTAACTGCCGTCTTTGTACGAAATAAATTATACTAGTATATATATAAATATTTAAAAATTTACTAATCAAAATTGAAACAAAATGAAATATATATATTAGTGGGGATCAACTTACTCCAAGAGTAACTCTTGTAAGAGTTACTCCACTTAATATCTTTTCACACACTTAATATTTTGCCGATCCAACCGTTAAATTCATAGTTCTAATAGAGTAGATCAAATATGCCAATTCTTATAAAATTATAAAAATGTTTGATACTCGATCAAATAAGTTCAATTCAACGTATATTATGATTTTAAAAATACAAGTAAAATAGAGACTTTAAGATTTTATAGCTACGGATGTTCAATTTTAATAGTTTTTGGTATGTTTGATCATCATGATAATATGAAACTATATTCGACTGTTGGATCGGTAAAATTTGATATCAAATTGATTAATAATAATTCATTGCAATGAATTTATATATATATGCGTCGTAGAAAATGCAATGAAATAATAACAATAATTCATTTAAAGACAAAGACCAAGACTTGCTTATCAAAAAAAAAAAAAGACCAAGACTTGCATTGCATTGCAGTTAGACTTTTGAGACCAATACTCACTGGTCAAAGTCTTTTGTTGCTTGTTGCTTCTGTTTGTTTCTTAATTAGTCAGTCGTAGTAATCGGAGTTCAAGCTTCTCATTGCTGCAGCTGAGATTCCAGCAATTCAAACTATCCTTCAAGCCAACACCAACAACCTTGTGCTCAAAGGTAATTTTCTAACAAATTTCTTTAGATATATTTGTTGCTATTTTCCCTTTCTGCGTGATTGTTTCCTTTTCGAAGGCACACTTGTTTAAATTGGAAAATAATAACTTTTATATTGCTTAAACAATTATTTATGGAAACCAACTTTTTTTTTGTAAAAAAATAGAAAATTCAAAACCATTCATTTTGATGCTGCGTGCATTTATTTTCTATTGTTGATCAATTACATGTATTATTTTGCTATTTGTCTCTTGTCTTTGAAATAAAAAATGGCAAAATTACACCAGACGACCCTTTTAGTAAAATAGGCCCTTTAAGTTTTTTTTTGTTAACAAATAAACAGCTTTTAAGTTATACATAACATGACACCGTTGTGGACTTTTAAGAAAATGTCATATCGTTGATTACATCAAAATATACCAAAATATGATTGGTTGCATCAAAATACATAAAATTTGTAGTAATCACAATATATAAAGTAGCATTACATCAAAATATATACGCTTTAGAAATCACTAAAAAGAACTTATTTGTTACAAAAAAAAGTTAAAGTCTTAAACTTGTTGCAAATAAATAACTATACACCAAATAATATAAATGAGTTTTATATAGATATTCAATCATATTAAAGTACATGACCAGATATTTTTTTTTTTGACAATTGGCACATGAAAAGATAGTAACTCTTATGTGTAAGGTTGTTAAAGTAACTCTTAATTCACAACTGTATATGTTTCTAATTAACAATTATAATATGTTATGTCTTCTGTTTCAGGCTAATTTCGTTGTTCTTATTGGAGTAAGTAAACTAATGGATTACCTCAATGGATTTGCGTCTTCCATTTCAAGAGATTTGGTGCACGGAGTAATAGATCAATTGCGTTACCCCTGCTGCTTCAACAACTTTGTGGAAGACCTTGCAAAAGAAGAAGGCAATTTGGCCGCGACAAGAGATAGTGTCCAAGACCGTGTTACACGAGCCAAGAAACAAACTAAAGTGACAGCTCAAGTTGTTGATAAGTGGTTGAAGGATGCTAACACTGTCATGAACAATGCTGATCAGTTACTACAAATAGCAAGAACAGAAAAGAACTCTTGTCTTCGGCACTGTCCGAATTGGATATGGCGATACCGTGTAGGCAGAAAGTTGGCAAAGAAAAAAGGGGAACTTAAAATGTGCATTAGAGAAGGTAAACAATATATACAAATCGAACGCGCTGCGTCGCTTGGAGGCTACTTTTCTTCTGCAAAATGTTGGGAATTTGATAGCAGAAAACCAGCTTATGAGGAACTTATGTGTGCATTGGAAGATGAAGAGGTTACTATGATTGGATTGTATGGAATGGGAGGTTGTGGTAAAACAATGCTTGCAATGGAAGTAAGCAAGACAGCAAGTCATCTTTTTGATCAAGTGCTTTTTGTGCCCGTATCTAGTACCGTTGACGTGCAAAGGATCCAAGAAAAAATTGCAGGCTCTCTTGAGTATGAATTCCGAGAAAAAGACGAAATGGACAGGTCACAACGCTTGTGCATGAGGTTAAGACAAGAAGATAGGGTACTTGTGATTTTTGATGATGTGTGGCAAATGCTTGATGTTGAAGCAATAGGGATTCCTTCTAGTGAACATCATAAAGGTTGCAAGGTTCTCATTACTAGTAGATCTGAAGCAGTTTGTACTTTGATGGATTGTCAGAATAAAATTCACCTTTCAACATTAACAAATGATGAGACATGGGATCTTTTCCAAAAGCAAGCACTAATATCTGAGGGCACATGGACTACTATAAAGCATTTGGCAAGAGAAATTTCAAATGAATGTAAAGGCTTGCCTGTTGCAATTGTAGCTGTGGCTAGCAGCTTGAAAGGCAAGGCTGAGGTGGAATGGAAAGTTGCATTGGATAGATTGAGAAGTTCGAAACCGGTGAATATTGAAAAAGGTTTGCAAAATCCTTACATGTGCTTGCAGTTTAGCTATGATAATTTGGACAGTGAAGAGGCCAAGTCACTTTTCTTATTGTGTTCTGCATTTCCTGAAGATTGTGAAATTCCACTCGAAATTTTGACTAGATCTGCAATAGGGCTAGGCCTAGTTGGAGAAGTTCGCTCGTATGAAGGGGCGAGGAATGAAGTGAGTGCGGCTAAAAGTAAGCTCATAAGTTCTTGTTTGTTGCTAGATGTTGATGAAGGAAAAGGTGTCAAAATGCATGATTTAGTTCGCAAAGTAGCCCATTGGATTGCAGAGAATGAGAATAAGGTGATTAAGTGTGTCTCAGAAGTGGATATGACTTTGGATTATACTTCTTTAAGATATCTATGGTGTGAGAAATTTCCAAACAATTTGGATTGTTCCAATCTTGACTTTCTACACATAAACACATATACAGAAGTATCGGATGAAATTTTCAAAGGAATGGGAATGCTCAGAGTTTTGTTTCTTTACAACAAAAGTCTGGAGAGAAGGCCACTGTTGACTATGACATTGAAATCGTTGACGAATCTTCGAAGCATACTCCTTAGTAAATGGGAATTGAATGACATCTCCTTTGTGAGAGACATAAAGAAACTTGAAAGTCTTACACTTCATGATTGTTCATTCCTTGAATTACCTGATGTGGTTACACAGCTGACAAACCTGAGATTGTTGGATTTGTCAGAATGCGACATGAAAAGGAATCCTTTTGAAGTGATTGGAAGACACACACAACTGGAAGAACTGTACTTGGCCGATCGTAGATCAAAATGGGAAGTTGAATTCTTCAAAAAGTTTAGTGTCCCTCAAGTGTTGCAAAGGTATCAAATACAATTAGGAACCAAGTTTTCAGGTTTCCAAGAAGAGTTTCTCAATAGTCACAGAAGTCTGTTCCTCAGTTATTTGGATACATCTAATGCAGCGGTCAAGGATTTGGCCGAAAAAGCAGAGGTTTTATGCATAGCAAGTATCGAAGGAGGCGCTAAAAACATTATCCCTGACACATTTCAAATAGAAGGAGGAAGTATGAATCATTTAATCGAGCTTTTGATACGCGATTCTGAGGAGATAGAGTGCCTGGTTGATACTACTAGTCTGATAGAGGTGGGAATTCTCTTCTCCAAGTTGCATTGGCTAAGAATTGAGCACATGAAACATTTCGGAACTTTATACTATGGTCGTTTGCCTCGTGGTGGTCATTTTGAGAATTTGGAGGACATACATATAAGTCATTGTCCAAAGCTGACATTTCTCTTCACACTTGAAGTTGCTCAAAATCTGGCACAGCTGGAGAATTTAGAAGTATTATCTTGTCCTTCATTGAAGCATATACTAATTGATGAGGAGATAAGTACAAGTGATCACAAACCACTGTTTCCAAAATTAAAAAAGCTTCATGTTAGAGAGTGTCATGTGCTGGAATATATAATCCCAACAACTTTAGCTCTGGGTCTAGTACAATTGGAGTGTTTGGAAATTGTAAGTAATCATCAGTTAAAATATGTATTCGGTCAACGCACACATGGAGATCAGCTCTCGGATCAGAGTCAAAATGAACTTAAGATTGATCTTTCTGCCTTGGAAGAGCTTACTCTTGTTATGTTGCCAAATATCAATAGCATTTGTCCAGAAGATTGTTATCTAACGTGGCCATCTCTGTGTCAGTTCAATTTGCAAAATTGTGGAGAGTTTTTCATGGTTTCTATCAATACTTGCATGGCTTTACACAACAATGAGATAATCAAAGAAGCTTCACATCAAATGGTGCAAAATATAAAACAAGTTCGGGTCAATAACTGTGAGTTAGAAGGTATCTTTCAGCTAGTAGGACTATCCACTGATGGAGAACAAGATCCACCGACATCATGTTTACAAATGTTGTATTTGGAGAATCTACCTCAGCTTAGGTATGTATGTAAGAGTGACATTGAATCTACTAACCTCCAATTCCAAAATCTTCAACAAATGGAGATAAGAGGATGTAGGAGATTAAAATGTATCTTCTCATCCTGCATGGTAGAGGGCCTACCTCAATTGAGAGTGCTAAAGATAGAAAATTGCAATCAGCTAGATCAAATAGTTGAGGACACGGGAACTGCAATTCCATCAGGTATGGAGGATATCTACTTGCTTTAGGAGTAACTTTTGTCATACCTTTTTTGGTAACTTGTTTCAGACGTTAAATTTTATCAATCTAACCGCTGAATTTTATAATACTGTCTTAATGATCACACACACTAATCTTTTGATAAAGCAGACATTTATAGGTCTGTTGTGATTTTATAGTCGACATTTACTTATATTGAAATAGTACATTTGTTAGTACAGCAACCAATAAATAAACAAAAAAGCAAGAACAAGAACACGATATTGGTCACGCAGTTCGGCCAAAATATCCCTACGTCTGCGACTACAGAGCAGTTGTAGTTCCCCAAAACACTAGCTCAGCTCCCCATATTATATATGAGCCATACTCAACAACATTATATGTTAAACTGAAGCTATTGAATGAAGTATCTATAGTTCTTAAACTTTATGAAAATTATGAATAAGATATTGTCATAATGGGTGCAGTGTTTATAGATCATCTCTAATGTACAGAGATATGATCTTGCTTCTGTGTAACTTCTTTTCAGGATCATTTGGTCTGCCCAGCCTTACAAGGTTAATAGTAAAATCATGTCCTATGCTGGGTTCATTGTTCACAGTATCCACTGCAAATACCTTGACTTCATTGGAAGAATTGATGATAGAAGATTGCCATGGTTTAAAGCATTTGCTAACTTATGGAAGAGCTCACAAAGATAGAAGAGGAGAAATAGTTCATGATGATCATGACTTTCAGAGTTATATGACAATGTTGCATGGTTTGAAAAGGCTGAGTATTATGAGATGCCACTTGCTGCATTATATATTACCCGTCTCATTTGCATGCGGATTGGTAAAACTAGAAGCTATAGAAATTGTAGAGACTCCTGAGTTGAGATACATATTTGGTCAAAACATTCATGCTTCCCATCAATACCCAAACAAATTCCAAATTGAACTTCCTGTTTTGGAAAAGGTTGCACTATACAATATGCCAAATATGATCTCCATATGCCCAGAAAACTATCATGCAACATCTTCATCTTTGCAACAGTTTGTCATGAAAAACGTCGGTCTTTCTATAAATAATTTGATGGTTGATTTTGGAGTTACGCATTTGGATCATAGTTCTAAGATGGTACGTACAGATCACTGTCTCTTTCTCTTGTATCTTTCTCCCTCTCATTGGATCATAGTTTTATCCTTTTTTGTTCTACTCAACAGATTGCATATATTCTGCTTTGTACTGTTCTAACTATTGTATCAAATGCTATCTTTGAATGTGAAATAGTTAACACTGTATCAGACTTGATAGTTAATTAGTATGTTTTTACAGGATGTAGGGGAAACAAGTATGGCTATTGAGAAAAAGTTAGTATCTGTTATTATTGAGAATGGATCCAAAATAGAAGGCATTTTCCCACTGAGGGGATTCCCAATCAATGGACAACAAGTGACTTCATGGTTAGAAGACCTTAAATTGGTCAATTTGCCAGAGCTAATGTACATATGGATGGGTGCAATTGCAAAACATTTTGTCAGCCTTCAATATCTTCATAAACTACACATTAGCAATTGTCCAAAACTAAAGGCTATCTTCTCCTTTTCTGTCTTTAGAATCCTACCTCTTTTGAAGATTCTAGTGGTAGAACAGTGTGAGGAATTGGAGCAAATCATTGAGGATGATGAGGAAGAAAATGGAAATGTCATGAATCCTCAATCCCCAAAAGTGTGCTTCTCACAGCTAAAGTTTATTCTAGTCACACATTGCAAAAACTTGAAGCATTTGTTTTATATATCCACTTCCTATGAGTTTCCAGAACTTGAGTATCTGATCCTCAATCAAGATTCTAGTCTAGTGCAAGTGTTTAAAGGGGTAAGAGAGGGGAGAGTGGAAGTTTTACTTCCAAAACTGAAACATGTAATGTTAATGCAACTTCCAAACCTCAATAATATCTTTCAAGAAGGGATTGAGATTCATACTGTGACTAATCTTTTAGTGCACAACTGTCCAAAATTCTCACAAACTTCAACAACTACTGATGAGGACATGCTTCAAATATCTGATTCTGGTACGCTTTCTACTATTTCATATAGCGCCTATTTTTTCTTGGCCCCGTAGGCGGAGTGACACACCTGAAACTCACACACAACTACGAGGTTCCGGGTTCGAACCCGGGTGATTATATCCATCCTAGCATTTCGAAATTTAACAGTTGAGCTAGGCCTTACGAATCATATAGTGCCTATTTATCTTATCACTGTAATTCCATTTGGTTGGGATTATTTACTTAACTTATGATTTGGTCTTCACAAAGTTTATAATTCAGAAATTTTGTTACTTTAGATAAGGAAATTGGTTTCTATCTCCGTCCACACTTGCACGACATAAGCTGCATCTCAACAAATGGCCACGAGTTCCTTACATCTCAAAAAGAAATCAAAGGAATCCAAGACTTGCAATCACCGGAGAAGAGACTTCCGCCTGTTCCTTTACCAAACTTGACAGAGGTATGGTATGGTATGATTTTATTTTACTTTGTCCTCTTTTAAGAAACTACACATATTAGATGGAGAAGAGTTGAGTCAAGTGTAACAGTTCGATTGCTAGGAGGAGGCCGAAGCAATCAATGACTCATACTAGGGACTCCAATGGTTGAATGGTGTCCGAAGAAGGTGAATCTATGATAAATCTAGGGTAGATATTATCATTGAAATAAGAGAATAGAAGAAAGAGGATTTAATTGTGTAATGATTGATGATATCTTTCATTAATGATTGGGTGGTTATATAGCCACAATACAATACAATCATTGAGGGAATATTCCTTTGCTAGCACAACTAGTACAACTTCTAGAAAGTGTACTACCCACTAGTACTAAAATGATAAATGAAACAAGTACTAAACACTAGTACATTTTAGGCAAATAGTAAATAGTAAATTCCTATATTTACCCTGTCACATCAAGCAACTAGATATTGAACCTACTATATAATCAAATTCGAAACAAACACTAGAACTATAATTAAATTACTATTATATAGATAAGGTAAAATCTCTAATTATTACTGATTAGAATCACATGAATTAATAAGTTTATCCGTTTTAATCAATAGCAATACAAGTAAATCTTAAAAATAGACTTTTTTCAAGTCTATAACTTGCTGTCTTTTATGTATCACATAGTATCTCAAAGAAACAGAAGACCTAAGCATTCAAGGAGGAGGTTCTAAATCAGAGAAAACTGTAACAGAAACTTTCTTTGGTGATTCAGAAAGGAGATACTCGTCGTCCTCAGGACTATTACCTGATCCTTTTAAAATGGTATTCCACTGATAAGATTGTTTGGTTAATGTCATTTTGAAAATGGATAAGCCAAGTATTTTGTTCTTGTGCAGAGTGTTAAGAGAGTTATTGAACTTAACGAGGAAACTGCGCCAAAGAGTGCCATGATAGCAGCTTCGTCTACTCATTCTGAATCCACTAGCTCAAACTCAAGCCCATTAGTTGAAGTTCAAATAACAAAACCTTGTGTGTATGAAGTGGCTGCAGAGGATGATTCCACTGAAGATAACATAGTTGCAAATGCTCTTTCTGACCTGGAAGAGTCTCTGAAGATACCTTTGAAGGACATAGCTAGCTCAGAGGCTAACAGCATTCGGCTTCTGACGAATCTTAACTTCCTTTCCCACCTTTCTTTAAAAGATGTAGCTGTATCAGATGGACTTAAAGCTATAATAGCCTCTATGTACAGAGAATTCCTGAACATTCTATGTTCCTTCAAGCAAGCCTTTGCTTCTACAGACAAATTTGCTGTGATTGAAGCTCATCAAAATGAAGCAGCCATTACTCTTGTTTCCAAGATTTCCAAGGCAAAGAATATTTTGGATGAAGCTCAACAGAAGGAAGTTATTTTGAAGGAACGGATCATTGAATTGAAGAAAGAAATAAAAGATCTTGAGGCTGAACAATTATCTCTTCAAGAGGAAAAGGAGAAATGCATTCAACACACCATAGGATACATAAAGGAGTTGGAGAATGTGAGGAAAGAAAAGTCTCAAACTGTGGAAGATCAAAGAAAGGGTCGGCAAGAAATATTTGAAGTCGATTATCAATGGTCTTCTCTATGTAGCCAGTTTCTGCATTACCGCATTGTTGCCAGAAATCCCTCTTGAGAAGATTTTTCTTGTATATAATGTGCAAATTAAGTTTTAGAGGCCAAATTTAGAATTTCATTATGTCTTGGTGAAAATATTTGAAACTGAAGCAGTATGTATTCCCTCCCTGCAACAATTAATGATGCCATGAATGAAATACATCATCATATCATCCTTGAAGCTCATTCTCTGCTACTCATCTCTCGTCTCTATTCTGCCATTGAAGCTCCTACTCGAGGCAGGAATTGGTATCAAAGCATCATTCTCGTGCTTAAAGGTTACCACATGCAGCCACACCACCCTGGTAGATCTAGAATACCAAGCTAGATTTGAGAAGAAGATGAGCGCCAACAGAATACACAGCACACTAACAACGAACGGTCAATGCGATAATCATGTGGTGCACGGTCAGACCAATACCAAGTTTGTCCACTGCGAGAATCGAACTCAAGGGCACTGGGGTTGACCATGTGTCCTAAGGTAATCCATTTTCAACTATACTATACATGCAAATTCATTTTGATTTTTGGTTGTGATGATGCTGTCATTTTATTCTTTTGGATGTGCTCATTTGGAGCTAGTAACTTACCTACTTTCATGATCAGTACAATACAATATTCTTCTTCTCAACTAAGAGAAGATACAAACATATTTTTCTAAATAACTATCCCTAACATTCTGGGACTAATTCTGGACCAGTTTTGTTGCATGAGATCGAAGATGCAGCAAGCCCAATGTTTCTTGTTGTTGGAGGAATGCTAAAATGTAAAGTTGTTTTCAGAGCTTATCATAACAATTTCCGAGTTAGAAATGCTCTAAAGGTTGGCCAAGTTTCATATTTAAAACTTGAAACAATAACAACCAATATTAATACGTACACAGCAAAAACATGTGTTCCATACATTGTCGGAAAAAAATAATTCCGAATTGAAATAAGTTTTGGGTTTTATTTTTTTCACCCCCCTCATCATCTATCCCACCCCCATATTTCAAAAAAACCCAATACTACCCCTGCCATTTTTAAAAAAGAAAAAAAATTTAAAATTTTCGGAATTACCTCAAAATTAGGTAATTTCGGTTCAAAAAAAAATTAAAATTTCGGAATTACCTCTAAAGAAGGTAATTCTGGTTCATAAATCATGAAAAATTTCTGAATTACCTCTAAAAAAGGTAATTCCGAAATTTTTAATTTTTTTTTTAAAAGTTTATATTTTGGTCTTAAGATTTAAACGCGTTTTATTGGAAATATGATACGAACGATTTACGATTTAATAAAATACGTCAAAATATATAAAATGATCAACATAAAATAAGAGTACAAATACAACTATGGGTCAAAATGTCTAAAAATGACCAAAATAAGCACGTGAAGTAGGTGAACAGGCGACATCTAGGCATCCTGCCAATTCAGACGCCAAGAGTGCGTATATATACGATTTGTTTTAATTTTTATTACTAAAAGGCTACAAAAAATAGTCAAAACTACTCTAAAAAAATATAAAAACCACTAAAAATCTAACAAAACCAAAATAAGGCTATACAAATTTTTTTAGATTTTTTGGAGACTATGAAAAATTAAAAAAAAATCGTAAAAAATAGTAAACGATGGAATTTGGGATTTTGAGGCCGTAGTCCCGTAAGAAGTCCCTTTTAAGGGAGTCTTGATTCTTGATTTTTTTCGCTTCTAATAGCTGTGGTTTCATTACGATCAGACTATGTTGTCCGAAAATTGATTTTTTAGCCTAAATTATTCGTTTGAAATAAAAAATATTAATAATTAAAAAAAAATTGTAACTTTCGGAATTACCTCGAAAATAGGTAATTCCGGTTCATTAAATGTGAACCTAATTACCTCATTTCGAGGTAATTCAAAATCTTTCTAATTACCTTTTTAGAGGTAATTCCGAAATTTTTAATTTTTGAACCTAATTACCTTTTTAGAGGTAATTCCGAAATTTCTAATTTTTTTTTTTAAAAAAGCAGGGGTAAAAACGGAAAGAAAAGGATTTATGGGGTGAGATAGAGAAGGAGGGGGTGCGAAAAATAAAAGCCATAAGTTTTATACCTTCAGAAACAAATTAATTTGATAATAGTTTTAGGGTTTTTTCTTTTGAACCCCCACCCATTCCTCTAACACCCCCACCCAAAACGCAATCCCCAAAATGCCCTTTGTCATCTATTTTTTTTTTTTTTAAAAAGGCGCATCGTATATATGTCAATTGGGACATATATACGATGAGTAGTTTTAACTCATCGTATATATGCCCTGAAAAAAAAATAAAATTGCTCATCGTATTTACATCAAAATGTGTGTATATACGATGCTTACTTTTTCTTCGTATATATAGGGTCTGTGGCGTATTTACGAGTGGATGAATTTTCGCTAATCGTATATACGCTTTGAATAGGGGTATATACGGTGAGTAAATTTTTGCTCGTCGTATATAGAAATTTGTGGTGGGGTATATACGATTGGTTGATTTACAACGATCGTATATACGTCGAAGTCGGCGTATATGCGAGTGAAGGTGGTCAAACGTAGGTATGACCAATTGTGTGAAGAAATGGTGATTTTGTAAAGAGTCAAGGGTATTTTGGTATTTTCACACGATGGGTGGGGGTGTTAGGGGAATGGGTGGGGGTCCAAAAGAAAAAACCCTTAGTTTTATGTAGGCACTACTAGGCACAAGGGGATCAAGGACAATGCCCAAAAAGATGTGTGATGCTGTCGTATGCTGACACAATATTCGGATCCTATTCAATTGCATGAGGAGAATTTTATGATGTCCAAACCTTCCCTTCTATGTGAACGATAATAAGCTCAGTTGATCCAAACAAAATAAATGAATATACATGCAGAAAAATAACTAAAATTTTTGAGTAAAACCCTCAATTTTTTTTGACAATACCAGTAAACCTTCAAATTGATCTCTCAAGTATCACACTCTCCAATTTATTTCCTAAACTATAAGAAGCTACTGCTTGCGCATGCGATAGGATAGAGATAAGATAGGATAGAAGACAGGATAAGGACAAGATATGATAGTGATAGGATAGACACTTATGATATCTTGGTACACACATGATAACAAATAAGATAGAATTATTTTATCATATCCTGTGTTTGGTACACACCAAATAGTGACAAGATATGATATATATTATAGTTAAATGACATAATTGCCCTTGTCAATAAATTGCAATTTTTTTTTTAAAAAAATTACAATCTTTTTAAATATTATAAATTATAAAAACATACTGAAAAATCAATTTTTTTCAACATATTAAAACATAATTTATAAAATTAACAAATGATTTTCACTTGACAAACATCTTGACAAGAGATACATATATACATACATATTACTAAATTTTTATCCATATACACCTAATAAATCTTTAAATTTAATACCACAAAAATGCAATAGACAAGTAATTTTTCATTAATTGCAAATCCAATTACATAAACCAGTAATCTGTCATCAATTGCAAATGCAATTACATAAACCAGTAATCTCACCAATTGTTTCCATTCTATTGTCATATAACAGACACATTTGATGTAGCAATAACTATACATAATGTTTCTTGAACCATCAAACACGTCTTTACCAACTCCTAGACGATTTGCAGCTTCACCCAATCTTTCTGAACTTTTCTCAAGCCAACTCCCCATAGTCTTTCCTAACTCGGATATACTTTGAGCAATTATATTTTCTCCATATTGTCACACACTCTTCTAGTTTGTGATTGGTTAACAGATTGTGACTGAGTAATTTTTACTTCAACATACTCGTTATTATTTTTTTGTCTTCTTTCTCTATCTCCTCAACTTCATCACCAGGGGGAGAAGCTCATTTACCATTAGCACCATCTTTTCCAAAAGCATGGGCAAGTTTAGCAAAAAGCAGGACTGAAGCATCTTGTTCTTAGATTCCATTTCTATTGCAAAATCAAATTATAGATAACAAACATGAGCAAATCACCAACAGTAATAAAGAGAACAAACAAAGACACACATATATTAAAGAAAGTGTTATATATCAGAATTGAGAATCAAACATGAGCAAATCACCACAACCAAGTTACATGATTACAAATTTACAATGAAAAAAGAAAAGTCAACAACCTTCTAGAAAACATAATCAGACCACTCAGATATATAAGTATGATCCATAGTATAACTAGGAATCTTATCGAACATAATAGGATTATCTTTACTTCCAACTAACATAGTATAACTAGGAATCTTATCCAATCTTAGCACCATCACCAATCTTAATATTCCCTAAAATACGTGTCCCTGCACCAATTAAAACACCATCACCAATCTTAGGATGTCTATCACCACATATTTTACCTGTTCCTCCTAATGTTACATTATGCAAAATTGCAACATTATTACCAATTACAGTTGTTTCACCAACCACAAGTCCTGTTGCATGATCTAGTAAAATTCCTCTTCCAATTTTAGCCCCAGGATGAACATTCACTGCAAAAACTTCAGAAACTGTGTTTTGAATCAACAGTGCTAAAACGTTTCTCCCTTGTAACCATAATTTATGTGCTACCCTATGTGCTTGACATGCTAAAAAGCGTTTAAAATTTAATAAACAATGCACATAGCTTATACATGTAGGATCTCTTTCTTCAACATCTATTAAATCATCTTTCACAACACTTATAATATCATCATCATTGATGAAAATACCCTTGAAAATATCAAAAAGGGTAGTGCTTGATTGAAAGGCTTAAACTACTTAAATGAATTGAAAGTTGATTAGCCAAAGTACTTTATAATGATTTATGAGATAAAATTGGTTCTTGATCTACATCAACCTTAGCTTCTTCGTGAATCTTAACCCATAAATCAACATCTTCAACATCAACATCAA
The DNA here is from genome assembly GCA_020916435.1 of Oxytropis ochrocephala. Lineage (NCBI taxonomy): Eukaryota > Viridiplantae > Streptophyta > Magnoliopsida > Fabales > Fabaceae > Oxytropis > Oxytropis ochrocephala. Next base: position 72,301,665 of record CM037090.1, read on the forward strand.
ATTCTTCAAATATTGTTCGTGATTGCAGGGTATTTCACGATTCGTGCAAATGGGTATGCTGGAAACACGATCAGAAAAAATGGGTCGGTAGAATTCAGTGAAATTGAGACTCATGTACATTTAACCCTTCCAAGATAATCTATAATTCTATTTGAGATACAATAAGCAGTTGACTGAATTGTAATCATAGGATTAACACCAACAACACTAGGTAGCACACTTGCATCACAAACAAACAACCGTTCAGCTTCCTAACACTCACCATTCTCATCAACAACACCTTCATTTTCATTCCTTCTTATTCTACAACTCCCCATCCGATGTGCAGAACAATATATTCCAATTCTCACCAGGTGACAATGCTCCCTCTATTGGATACACACTATCTATAAACTCCTCCACTTCATTTTCACTAATAACCTCACTACTACACTTAATTCTCTGACCATCGATCCCTTCTATGTGTACCTACTTCAACCGCTCCAGCTGCTATCAAAATCCTAAAACCTGTTGAGATAAAATCCTTTTTTATATATGGTTTTAATTATAACTGATCGTACCTTGACCAATGAAGTGTTGAAGTAGTTGATGTTTCGTCGAATGGGCCGGTCGTTGAATGAGTGAAAGGACCGGTCCTGGCTTCACGCTGAGCACCTCGGGTGGTACTCGCAAAGACACTCCGACGATCTAGTGAGAGGTCGCCGCGGATAACACAAGGTTAGAGAACGTGCACTGATGCCATATGCGAATGGCGATATATATCGCGAGGTCCGACCGCTTTGCGGAGTTTTCGGCGGCGAATTCGCGCCCAAGCGCCGCGCTTGGGCCGGTCATGATGGGTCCGGACCGCGGCCCAATTGCTTGGCGCGGTTCGTATTTGCCGATACACCTGTGAATAGTTGCCCCCCAAGCCTAGGTCGCTTAAGAGCGGGCTGAGGCTTGAATCGATGCCCCCAGTGAGTGAAGTTATTTTGACGAAACGGACGCGCCGTTGCTTTCTCGATAGGGCGGTGTCGATCGCCGCCAACCGTCGGCCGTCTTTGTCCCGACGGTTGGTCTTCGCCGACATTTAAGACGTGACGTTTGGAGTTTCCGAGGTTGTCTGGAGACAACCATTGGTGAGAAGATGAAACGTTGCGACGCTTCGTCTCCCGGTCCCCTTCGCGCCATGGGTCCGTACTATAAATAGCCCTTCAGCTGAGATCATTTCTCACGCTTTTAAGAATTGCTCTCGCCACGATCGACTGCTCGTCTGCGCGACTTGCATCCATAGTCGCTCGCTTCATTCGCGACCGATCCACAACATCTGCTCAAGGTATGGATCGATCTCTACTTTCACTTTCTAAACTTGAGCTTTTACTCGAATGTACTTTGTACTTTTCCACGCCTCGTGATAGGGGGTGTCAGGTCGGGGGATGGCCAAGTCGCCCCCTCTCATGAGTGTTCTGCTCGATCGACCTGACTCGATCCCTTTATCACAAGTGTTTTTGCATGCCACGGACGAAGTTGACCGCCCGTATCCCCCGTAAACCGTCCCAATCTTTCGCTACATATATGTCGAGGTCGGGCGAGCCCCATCCCCGCGAGGAGGAGTCTAAGTCGTCTTTGGGCGACAAAGATTCTGGTTCTTCAAGCAGTTCTTCGAGCAGTACGAGCTCGAGTTCCCACTCTTCTGGTCGAGGATCGGCTAGCTCGAAGAGCTCTGGTTCTAGGTCCGTCCATTCTGATGAGCGGCCGTGCAACACTCCACCACCGGAGAACATCATATCTCGAGCGGAAGGAGAGGAAGGAGATGTTGATGTGGTGATCATTGATGACGACGGCGCGTGCAGTGCCGTCCCCAGCGGGCGACGAAGAGATGGTGGAGGCCGAAGGTGGCCAAGCTGAAGAAGTTAACGAAGAAGAAGTGGTTCAACCCGCAGCTAGCTCCTCTGGTCGAGGGGTAAACAACGAAGGAGGATCAAACGAAGGGTCGGCCGAAGTTCAAGCAGACGTAGCCCGAGACCCATCTGACATGTCTTGGGTATCAGAAACTCTTCGCTCCCACAGGAGCATCATTACTGTCGGCCATGTCGCCTTGCCCTATCTGCGGAGCCGTTTCGACGAATTGCCGGGTTGGAGGGTGAGAGGCATGAAGGACGGAGAAGACATTGCAACCTACTCTGCCAACCTCAAGTTCACGATGTATCGGCTCGTGTTCGAGAGGATGAATATCACCCCTCCTTTTACTGAATTTCAACGTGACGTCCTGCGTCACATCGGGGTCGCCCCTTCTCAACTCCACCCTAACGCATGGGCGCTTTCAAAACTTTTGAAGTCCTTTTGACTAAGTTGGGTCGGCCGTGTCGATCATGTCCGTTCTTTACTCTCTTTGAGCCGAAATGCCTCGGGAGAAGGCTAATAAAGAGAAGAGGGAGCAGTCTCCTTTAAGATGCAGAAAACTCATCATCGGTTCTTCAAAGCATACCAAGAATCATTGGGAGCGGCCTGGAGAGGTCAGTATTTTTGGATCGTTCCCACTTAGGAGGCCGGTAAGGCCATATCTGAGGTCCAACCGGACGGAATGCTTGGTCCTCCTTACTTCCCAATCATGTGGAACGAGGCTCACTTCTGCAGGAGGCCAGGCGACTACATCTACTCTGTCAAAGATTTGGGTGAGGCCGACCTGGAATCTTTGGAGATGATTAGGGCGTTAGCGAGCATGATGCGCCCGCACCCTAAGGCGACATACCTTGCCGTCCCTTTGTCTTGCTCGAGGGCCGGGATCTGGAGGCCGAGATCGGTTTGCTTTTGAACTTTGCCTTTATATTTTTGCTGTCAATCTTTTTTTTTTCTAACTCATGACTCGGTATTTTGCAGAAAGAATGGCCGGCAAAAATTGGGACGTGCTCGAGTCACTTTTGAAACCTGCTACCATTCCAGGGGCCAAGAAATATGAAGGACCTCGGCCAGGGGATGTTCCTGAATCGTCCTCAAAGGTGCCCCCTACTCCCAAGAGCAAGGGAAAAAAGCCAACTTCTGCTGTCCGATCGCCCCCTCGCCAAGACGATCGTTCCCAAAAGCGGGCCAAGCTCGATGGTCTGAGCGTGGACCTGGCTAAGGAGGAGATTCCCGCCCTCTCGCCGAGGGTTTGGGGCGTGTCGAGTTGGAGTGGTTCGGGAAGAAACCCATGGCGATGCAGCGCTTTCTCTCTCGATGGGAGTAGACTGTCATGGAAAAGTCGGTGGGCGGCTAAAGGTATTTTACTTTTTATTTTCCTAGCCCGCAGTACTTTCGCTTTTGTTCGACCGACTAACAATCCATCGATCTTCGCCATGCAGGGCTCGGGCCGAGAAAGAGAAGGCCTTGGCGAGGCGCAACAACGATATGACAAGCTTGCCAAAGCCAAGAAGGATGCTCTTCTCAATGGTGAGGAGGACCGGACCAAACTCTCCAAGCGGAACAAGGAACTTGCCGCCGTGTGACCAATCAAGACCGACGTTGAATCCCTAGAGAAGGATAAAGACAAGCTGGAGACCGAGAAGGCCGAGCCGGAGGCCAAAATCCAAATGGTAGCCTGTGCCGGTAGGGGCGGCAAAGAATCGAGCGCGTTCTACAATGCTCTTGCTCAGCGCGCGCTGAATGCGATCTCAAGATCAACTTTGATGAGAAGATGATAAACCCCGCCCATTACGCTGCGACAACAAGATCATGCTGCCCCGAGCAAGTTGATGGCGAGGGTAATGTCGTCCGCCCGCCACGCTTCTTCTCTCAAGCCCGCGCGCGAGCGGAGTTACCTTTGTAATAGTTTAGCTCGCCGGGCATGACACTTAAATGCTTTGCCTTCGTGCGATCGGATATTTAGGCGCTTCGGCCGACCAGCGCTCTATTCTGTAATGATATTCTAACTTGTCTTTCATTTCATCTACTTAAATTCGCGTCGTTATGTTTGTGTATTTCGTACATTTATTTGTCTAAGTTTTTTCGAACTTATAGGCCGCTCGGCGACCGTTTCGTGCTATTTCGAGAGCGTTCGTTTATGGTTGGGCCATTTCGATGGCACTCGATTGGGCCATTTCGATGGCACTCGATTGGGCCATTTCGATGGCATCCGTTGGGATCATTTCGATGATCTCTCAAGGTAGGTCGTTTCGACGGCCTGTTATGATGGGTTATTACTTAACCCTTGGGCCATTTTCGATGGCGCTGCTCGAAAGTCAACTTCGGTGACCGTCGTTTGTGCTTGGCTCGGTGGCACGCTCTGCATCGCTTCGACGACCAAGTTTGTGGGTTATCTAACCTCGGGCCATTTCGATGGTTTTCGAGGTAGATCGTTTGACGATCTCGATCCAATTTGATAAATCTTCGATCGCTCCTTTGCCATGGGCAATCTCGAGCGACCGGTCATACATTCTTGCGAGAAAGTAAAGAACACATCATATTTCTAAAGGTCAGGCCTCTGTAAAAAACCAGTGGGAAAAAGAGCGCCTGCCTGCTTTTCATTTATAGATCGGTCGTTCATTACATTCAAATCGCTCATTACATTCAAACGTAATACTTTCTGAGTTTCTCTGCATTCCATGTTCTGGGGATAGTCGCCCCATCCATGGTTTCCAGCTCGTACGCCCCCTTTCCAGTCTTCTTGATGACCCTGTATGGACCTTCCCAATTTGGTGCCAGCTTCCCTGCCGAGCATTCTTGTTTCCCACATCTGCGCGCCTCGGGGCGAGTGGCCGACCGAGAAATCTCTTTCCGAACTCGAGCGTTGTATCTGGCTGCGACCTTCTGTTTGATCAATTGCTCTCTTAGTGATGCTTGGGTACGCAGCTCTTCCACCGTGTCCAACTCTTCTCGTATGGCTCGGCCGTTGTTAACCACCGCGGGGGATTCAAAGTTCTCCATTTCGGTTCGCCCATTTCTATGGGTATCACAAAGATCGATCCCATATACCGATCAAGAAGGGGACTCCGATGCGTTGAGTGAGGGGTTGTCCTGGTAAGCCCATAGAATGCATCGCAGCTCTTCGACCTAGTTCCTTTCGCTTCATCGAGTCTTCGCTTCAACCCACGCAGATAACTCGCTGGCGCCTACTTGGCCGTTTGTGCGAGGGTGCTCGACCGAGGTGAAACGCTGTTTTACCCTAAGTCGGCCAACATTTCTCTCAACCTTTTTCGCGAACCGGGTGCCGTTGTCGCTTATTAGTTCTTTGAGGATCCCAAAGCGGGCCAACACACACCGCCAAGAATTTGCTTACTTTTTGCCGAGGTGATAGTTGCAAAGAGGCTCGGCCTCGATCCACTTCGTGAAATAATCTACCGCCACGATCAAGAACTTGAACCGCCCGGAGCAGTGGAAACGGGCCTAGCAGATCCATGCCCCACCAGCGAACGGCCAAGGTGAGACAAGACTTTGCGCCTCGAGAGGGGTGCAATGTGGACATCGGCATGCACTTGACATTTCTTGCACTTCGAACAAGCTTCTTAGCATCCTCGTCCATGGTCGGCCCGGTAATAGCCTACCACGAGAGCTTTCTTAGCTATGGAACATGCACCTTGGTGACTTCCGCAAACACCTTCATGAATATCCTCAACACATGGTCGGCCCGACCGACGTGAAGACACCTTAACAATGGAGAGGAGAATCCTCTTCGCACAACTTTCCTTCAATTACCGAATACTTGGTCGCTCGAGCACGACCAACTTAGCTTGCCGGATCGCTTTCGTTCTTCCCTTCAACAATGTATCTCGGGATAGGGCGATCCAATCAATCGTATTGACACGTAACGAGCGGCGGCCAACGATCGGCTTGGCTTCGTCGACACGCCGGCCGATTTAGAGTCTCCTGAATCAAACTTCGTGATTCCCGGTCTTTGTACTTGCAAGTTTCAAAGAATGTCCGCTCGAACATTTTCGGTCCGAGGCACATGAGTCACTTCGCCTTGGTCGAACCGCTGGAGAAGCTCTCTCACTGCTAGGTAATTCTTCAAAGACGCCGTCCTTAGCATCATATAATTCTTTGATCTGCGAGACAACAAGCAAGGAGTCCGATCGAAGTTCAACCCGGCCGACATTGAAGTCCCCGCGAGTGCGAGCAGTTATGCACGCCTCATACTCGGCCGATTGTTTGACGTATGGAAAGCGAAAGTCAAAGACACCTCCACCCAAGCCTTCGAAATTTTCTAGTATTAGGCCCGCTCCACTTCCTTTCTTTGTTGGACGACCCATCTACATGGAGAATCCAGTGTCGTTGCGGCTTGATCTTCTAGAGCCGAGTCATTTCTCGCTATAAAGTCGGCCAACACCGCGCGCTGCGGCCGATCTTGATTCAAATTTGATCCCGATTCATCGAGCTCTCATCGCCCACTTTATCATTCGTCCCGCCAGATTTGGCCGATGGAGGACTTGCCTGATTGGCTGATCGGTCCTTACCACGATCTGATGGGCGACAAAGTAGGGTCTCAATCTTCGAGCAGCAACTAGGAGTGCAAGAGCAAACTTCTCTATTTTCTGGTACCTCAGCTCGGGCCCTTGCAGCGCCTTACTAATAAAGTAGACCGGATTCTGCTTTAGATCGTTCTCTCTGACTAGCACAGCACTCAGAACTTCTTCCGTTATAGCCAAGTACAGATACAGCGTCTCGCCCGGCAACGACTTGGTCATAATTGGTGGGCTAACCAAAGCTTCCTTCAACTCGTCCAATGCTCGCTGGTGTAACACCCCAAATAATTCAATTAATTAACTTAGTTGAGTTATTAAGGGTTTGCAACACTTTAACTTTTAAGTCAAATAATTTATTAAGTGAGTGTTAAACATGTGTTACCCTTAGTAAAGTGTCTAAGTAGGAGAGGGTGTGGGAAGTGGAAGCCCACGACCTAAACAAGGCCAAGGCCCATTTAAGTCCCTTTAGGACACATTAAAAGGTGCCTTCGAAGGGAACATTCCCATTGAGTTCAAAAATTTAGTTAAGTTACCAAATTGAGAAGTAGAGAGAGAAGTGAGACCAAGAGAGAAGGAGGAGAAAACGAGCGTGGAGAGTCCAAGCTAGGAGAGAGAGAGGAGAGCATTGTTGCTTGTGTAGTTACTTGGAGAGTGAAGGAATCTCATTCTTCTCAAGTCATTAAGGTTAGGGGGTCTTCTAAGACTTGTAATGTTTTGTGTTGTTTGCATTTTGGTGTGAGTGGTTTCTGAATCACATTGCATGCATGTTTTGTGTGTTGATCTTAACATGTTTTGCTGTGTTCTTGCCTTTTGATGTGATTTGTGGTGAGGAACGACGGTGGATCAGCTTGGAAAGAGAGAGGAGTGTAACACTCTCTCTGTTCTGAGTGGTATGAAGAGAGAGCATTGCATGGTGAGCTGAAAATGAGCTTGCATGTAGAGTTAGGGAAAAGATCGGAGAAATAGAGTGAGTATCCGAGTGTGCATGAGTGTGGTGAGCTAGAAGTGAGTTTGCATGTTGAGTCTAACTTAGGAAACAGAGTAAAGGAGTGGAATGGGAGTTAAGCGCCTTATTTACGCGCGTAAAACCGAAGTGTTCTTCAGCTAGAGTGAGAGAAACCGAGCTGAGGGAAGTCAACGTCTAGCTGTGTCTTAGTTGAGGGTCTATTGGTGAGTTTGAGGGTGAGTATGTGTCTAAATACCATAAGCGAAGGGTAAGGACGCCTAAAACGAAGTGTAGGTGTTTCGCCTTAAGATTACCGAGCTGTAGAGATAGTGAACCGAGGTCCTTAGGCCGAGGTAGCGTCACCGAGGTGAAACGCCCAAGTGCCTAAGTGTAGAGTGTGAGTGAACCGGGGACACACAGGAGGAGAATTCCCATGACTTAGGTGATTTTGGTGTAAGGTAGTGCTTAACTGTGAGCACGTTACTGAGTTGAGGGTTGAGTGTGTTTAGCCAAGGTACACACATAGTGTGCCGAGATGATGTCGAGGGGTTTAGCCGATGTACACATATAGTGTGCCGATGTGATGATTTAGGCGCCAATGTTGTCTACCACATTGTGGGACGCCACTGTGAGTGCCATTTAGCACCAATGTGTATAAGTGTTGGAGCGATTAAGTCCATTTTGGTCCTTAGGGGACAAGTTGGTCCCTAAGTGTAGTTATGGTCCTCGGTGTGACACTTAGTCCACTGTGAGTGCCGAGGTGATTAAGAAGTGCCGAGGTGACTGAGAGGTCGGTTGTAGGTCCTAGGGTGATTCTACCGGTGTTGTAGGGTCGACCTTAGCACTGAGATGATGTCTAAGTGGTGTAGACGTCATGTGAGCGACGGAGTAGAACGACGGTGAACGACGGTGTAAACTTTCACATACGCTATGATTTGATTTGTGTGTGATTGTATTTGTCATGAGTCACATGTTCATGTGCATATAACGACGGAGGAGGTCTCGGCCTCGGATATGGTAAGACTCCGGTCTCCATATCAAAATAACGACGGAGTTAACGACGGAGAATGCCGACGGGCTAAATAACGACGGTGGAGGTACCTCATTGCATAAGGCCCTGTGGTTGGGTTGCATTTCATGCATACATTACATGATTTAATGTATTGAACTGATTGATGATGTGTGTGATTGTTTGAGCTACCGGTGAGTGGCTTTGTTAGCTGAACCGAGGTGCTTTTTAGTGCCATTTCTATCCTTAATGCTTTCCTTCACATTATATTACTTGTGTTAAGAGACTCACCCTAGCTGCTTTTGTTGCCTGCTCTCGTGGCAACTTGCAGGTACGCATGAGTGATGGTAGGCCTAGCTCAAGTTGGTCGTGTCTGCTCTGGTCATGTAACACTGGGTTGGGGCCGAGTAGTCTATTTTGTGCTGTTTAGGTTGAACTTGTGTATATTTTGATAGATAGTCTTTGAACTGAAAACTATCATTATTTTGTGTAACTATTACGATGTAATGTGACCTTGATGTGTACTGGCCGAGGTGCCTTATATGATGGGCTGAGACCCTTTTGTCGTGGTGATGCGTATGATAACATACTTGTTTGGTACTGTGAAACTATTTTGAACTTAATTGAATTCTGTTTACATTTTAATCACTAAATGTAGCACTCCTTTGAGTGGATTTTTGAAACTCTGATTTAAATTTTAGTAGACCGATTGATTAGAATAAGGGGGTGTTACAGCTGGCACTGGTCGGTCCACTCAAAGTCTACGTCTTTCTTAAGGAGTCTGAATAGTGGAAGCGACTTGCAGGCCGCTTTTGGTATGAATCTGGACAGAGCTGCTACCATCCCGTTCAGCTGTTGGATTTCTTTTTTGGTACTGGGCGGCCTTGTAACACCCCCTTTCTAATCAACTATTATTTAATATATATTATCAGAGTTTTCAAAATTTAAATCATCGAAAGAAAGTGTCACACTTCACCGCTTATAAAAACAACCAAGTCATAATAAAGTGACATGAAGTCAGCAAATAATAGCACGATACATAGCACGATAGTTTAGAGACGGACCCACAAACACCTGTTTTAGTTTACAGCACCAAAGTAAAATAGTATCTCCAACACAGCGGAGAATCATAAAACATCAAAATACTAATAATTCATATTACTACGCCCCTCCCCTGGTGCTACATATCAGAGCTGACACGACTACTGGCAAGAGGGTGTAAGAATGCCCTCACTGCGAGTACTGCAGTTCTTGGACATACGAGGCAACACGAAGCGATAGGGTGAGTCTTTTATACAAATAATAATAATTAAGATAAGCATTATATAAAGGAAAGGCAAAGAAGCAACGATAACTCACAACAATTCACCATATCATCAACAAACATCATCATATTCATAATTCAACCATACACCTATCAAATGCTCGACTAATGCATGTAATGCAACATGCATGTGGATCCATCATCACCGCTATTAGCCTTGAGGGCACATCTCCGCTTTGGCCGAAGCCACCACACCGCTTTGGACCGAAGTCCTAACACACCGCTTTATGCACATGAATTATGTGACTCTATGCCAATGCACCACAAACACAACAACACATATGCCACAATATTTATTAGGCTCACCACTTTATTTATTTTCTCAACTCAACCTCACCAACAATCTAAGCCTTGAGGGCTTCACACCGCTTTGGACCGAAGTCCCACACCGCTTTACATCTCCGCATGGTTACAACTCAGTTTGTATCCTTAGATTAATAATTTAATTCAACAATCACACCACCTCGCATTTATTGGACCAACTGACACATCCAAGGACCAAACTGACGCTTTAGGGACCAAACTGACGCACTAAGGACCAATACGGCACACAGGAACCGTGCGGCTCCTAATAACCACCTCGGCAAACACAAAGAACCACCTCGGCACACCTCACACACCTCGGCACCTACCTTCCCACACCTCGGCACTTACCTCACACACCCCACTTCACCTCACCTACCTCGATTACATCTCTCACTTCACCTCACCTCACCTCACCTCACCTCACCTCACTCACCTCACTCCACCTCACTTCACCTCACTTCACCTCCTCACCTCACCTCACTTCACCTCAATCACCCCACCTCACCTCAATCACCCCACTTCACTTCACCTCGTCTCCCACAACTCCCACACCTCGGCTCACCCACTCGTACACCTCGCACATACACTTGTACACCTCGCACACCTCGGCACATAACTCCCCCACCTCGGCGCTCGACTCCCCCACCTCGGCGCTCAACTCCCACACCTCGGCGCACACTCACTCACCTCGGCACACACTCACACAGGGCGCGCGCAGCAAGATCGCGCACATTGGCGCCTCAGTTGGCGCCTGTGCTAGACACGATCAAGGGCGCACCATTGCTAGGAAAATGGCGCCTAGGCCGTGACTCTCCTCCCCACTCCTCGCGCAACCCTTGACACTTCATCAACACAATTTATTCAACCTCTCCACAATTGTTCCACACCATTCCAACACCACCTCAATTGATAATTTAACAAATACATTACAATCAACACACACCCATATTCATGTCATTGAAGCAATAAATCAAACAACTCATAGCACAATTCATCTCATGTTTGGTTTCACATCAATCAACATACTTCACCACAATAATTCAATACAACAACATGGTATTCAACGATTCAATACCCTACAACCTAACCTACCTATAACACATATCCTAAGAATTATTATAGGTATAAAGAAGAGCCCCCATACCCGGTAGTTTAATATTAATATTGATAGCGAGCACGCAGCAGAGAATCGTCACGATAACGAACCTAGCACCTAAAGTCTCACGGGTTCCTTGGGAAGCGAGCAATTAATCAGTGCGAGCAGTCCGATGTCAACTTCACCAAACTAACAAAGGACTAGTGTTTCTGAAGGTCTCGGCGAGTGGAATCCAAATATGATGTCCGATTTTCCAACCGAGATGCGTGGTGGTCGGAATAGGTGCAAAACCGTTCGGTTGGGATTTAGGTCGTGGCTGAAAAATCGGCTGAACGCGAAGCACCAATCGATTAAATTGAGGCCAAAATCGAACTCGGGCGTGATTTCGGTGGGAAGATGAATTTTCGTGCCAAACCGTGGCTTTGGGGAAGGAGAAACGAATTTGAGGAGAAGAGAGGGTTTTTGGTTCCCGCTTTTGCGTTGCGCGAGGAAGAAGAAGAAGGAATAGTGTCCGGGTTACTATGGGGTGGGCCACGCGCATGGTAAGTAAGGTGAGCGAGAAGTGCGAATAGCAAAACAGGGGGTGTATGCGCATAAATATAGTAAAAACTCATTTTAATTCATTTTTAAATCCCGATTTCACAACAAATATTTTCTTACAACTCTATAAACTAAAATAACTTCCAAAATTATTCATACTTGAATACTAATTCAAAATAATTTTTAATAAAAAAATCGGGCGTTACAACTCTCCCCACTTGGAATATTTTCGTCCTCGAAAATTTGACGCCAAAACCATGAAAACAATATTGAGCTTAAGTTCTCATACCTAATTTGATCCGAGTCATGCCCCTCTTACATCGTTCTCGTTCTCGGTGTATTAGCAATTACGAGGATCGCCAACGGCAATTGGACTGCGGCCCGGCCCATCTCGACGGCCCAAACACGCCGCTTGGCGCGCAATTCTCGCCGTGAAAATCTCGCAAAACGGTCGGACCTCGCGGTATATATCGCCATTCGCACATGGCATCGTGCACGTTCTCTAACCTTGTGCTATCCGCCCGCGGCGACCTCTCACTAGATCGTCGGAGTGTCTTTGCGGTACCACCCGAGGTGCTCAACGCTGCGTGAAGCGGGGCCTGGTCCTTTCACTTATTCAACGACCGCCCATTTGACGAATCAATCACTACTTCAACACTTCATTGGTCAAGGTACGATCAATTGGCGACCACGATGGGAGGCGTGCGCTATCCTACCTCATTCATGGCTCCACGCGACCGCCCCGCACGCGCGCCACCTCTCGACTCAACCTCCGCGAGAATCGCCAGACCGGAGAGGGCGTGGCGTTCTGATCCACGAGTCTCAAGGACTTCGCGACAAGAGCCTTCGTGCACAACGGCCGCGGACCTATCCTCCAACGAGTTCACCGCCCGCTCCACGAGAGACTTGCCGCCGAGCCGGTTGAAGCGGGCATTCGAGAACCTCTGCTGACCATGTTACTCAAGCCGTTTTGCGGATCTTGCGAGAACAAAAACCAGTGATCGCGGACCAGAGACACGCTCATCTCTCAATGCGAAAAGAGGTCGATTCCGGGCGCGCGCGTGCGGAAGACGGAGAACCCTACGCTCGCGCCGGGCCGCGCGAAGACACCGCTCCTTCCTCGGAGGAGCATTTCTGCGAGAGAACACTACTCATCGCTCTCGGCGAGAAAAGCGAGGCACGCAGACGCTCGCCCGAGAACGCAGCGTGAAGCGCCGTTCGATGTCCTATGATTATGAAGATTCTAGCTACCGTCCCGACACGTGCCGCCATCGACCAGTACTCCTCCAACGCGAGTCGTCCGGTCACGTCGGTCGAGAAGCGGATCTTGGGATTCGTGAAGAGTCGGAAGATTACGAAATGGAAGAATTAGGGGCGTTTCGCGTCGGCCAGGAGAGGCCAAAGCGAGCGACCCGTAAGCCCTCCTCGCCTTCCACCAACCGCCCATCCGGAGGATTCTATGGAATGCCGGGAACGAGGCGTGCCTCGCGATGCAACCCTTTGGGTCGAACGGCATTCGGAAGGAACACGGCCCGCTTCTCCGGGAGATCGGCGTTACAAAATTCGAGAGACCTCGCAAGCCGCCCAATCTCAACAAGTTTGACGGGAGAGATCCCGACAAGCATCTCCGTTACTTCAATAATTACTGCTATATAGGGAATTGGGACCGACCATGAAATGCAGGCTTTTTCCCCAGTCTCTGGACGGCCGAGCATTGGAATGGTGGGAGTCTCTGCGACCCAATTCCATTTCCTCATGGGACGACCTGATCAGAATATTCTTGTCTCACTACACTGCAAACCGCTGCCAATATCGGTATGAAGAATACTTGGACTCTGTTGTTCAAGGAGATAATGAGACGTTGAGGCAGTATGTCGACCGGTTTAACACTGAGGCCGAGTCCGTTTGTCAGACAAGGACAAGCTAAAATACCTGAAGCGTGGCATTCGACCGGACCACCGGTTCGTGGAAGAATTTACTCTTAACCATTATCAGGATCTCAGTTACTTCTTGGCAAGGGCTAACGTCCACATGGCGTATGAAGAGACTCTGGCAGCAAAAAAGGTCGTCCGTGCACGACCTAAAGAAGAAAGCAGCAAGCCGGCCAAAGGGCATGAAGGTCGCCGCGACAATCGGTCTGACTTTCGAGATAAGAAGTTCGATCACCGCACTCGGCTAAACGCCTCTATTGCACAGATCTATAGCGAGTGCCAAAACAATGAATTTGTGGGGGTAAAGCGGCCCGATCCACTCGTGCTCAAGAAGGGGGCACGACCGACTAAAAGATACTGCCGCTACCACAAGAGTAAGGGGCACGATACTAACGACTGTATGGCCCTCAAAGATGATATTGAAGAGCTTATTCAGAAAGGCAAGTTGGGGAAGTATGTGAGAGTCGGAAGGAAGGCGGCGACCGACCTCAAGAAAAGCGAAGGCGTCGATCCGCATAGAGGAGAAAGGGGCCTCGGCCATAGAGAGCACTCAAAACAAGGATCGGTCGAAGATCGTGACACTCGGCGATCAAAGGCCGCAATGTGGCGATGGTTATTCATGGTGGAAACCCCGGATCGCGAGGAATCTAACAAAGCCACCAAGAGAAAGTGGGGCGAGTTGTTAATGGTCGCATCCACTTCCGCACCACCACCACCGGTCTCGAGCGACTTCCCCATCTCGTTCGGTGATAGCGACTTATACGACGGCAAGCCTAATAGTTATGTTCCATTGGTAATCGTGAGTTTGTCATGGCAAACACAGAGGTGCGAGAGAATCTGGTCGATCAAGGTAGCTCGGCCGATATCATGTTTGAAGACTTGATCGACAAAATAAAGGTTGATCGGAGCGAGATAATTCCCGGTGCCGAGCCTACCCTCTAACGAGTTTCAATGGGCGACCACCTACCCGTTGGGAACGATCGAGCTGCTAGTCACGTTTGGTGGCGATGACCATTGGGGATAGTACTGCATGCGGGGCTGGTCGGGACGGCGTTCCTTGTACTCCCCCTCAAATCCTCGCTATCAATGTATTATTGGTAGGCCGCTTTGGGTAAGCTAGAGGCCGTTACATCGACGGTGCATTTAAAAATGAAATTCTACAAAGAAAGACGACCAAGTGGTCACCACGGGCGGCCGACCTAGAATCGACAAGAAGAAGCCACGCGCTCTACCAAGAAATATGTGGCGAGGTAGATCGTGGTGGCGAACGTTCGAGAGCACTAGTGAAGGCCATCAAGTCAATGTCGATTTGGGCGCTTCGGTATGATCCGCACAATGACCGGAGGACAATGATGATGATTTGGCTCGAGAGGTGAAAAAGCAGTGAAAAGACCGAGAGCCTCATGGAGAGTTGGTAGATGTTCAATTGGGTGACGACCCATCCAAAGCGGTAAAGCTCGGTAGCGACCTACCGAGAGCAAGTGAAGCAAGATCTAGTGCAATGCTTGAGAGACTATCTTGACTGTTCGCATGGCGGGCATCGGACATGCCCGGCATCCCTATCGAGTAGCACGCCATCAACTTTCGATCGATGAAGAGGGTCGGCCGGTCGCTCAAAGAAGACGCACTCGTAACGAGGAAAAATCTCGCCGGCTGCAAAGCGCCGCTGAGGACCTCATAAAGGCCAATTTTATAGAAGAGATCAAATACACGACTGGCTATCCAATGTCGTCTTTGGTTAAGAAGAATGGAAAATGGAGGATGTGTGTAGACTATACCGATCTAAATAAGGCATGCCCGAAGGATGCCTTCCGTACTCCAACATCGACAAGTGGTCGATGGGGCCTCGCTACAAACTCTCTTTTTTCGACGCTTACTCGGATACAATCGGATCACGATGTATCCGCTCGCCCGATCGGCACAAGACGGCCTTCATGACCGATCGGGGAAATTTTCAAGATAAGGTGATGCCTTTCGGCCTCAAAACGCTGGAGCGACCTACCAATGATGATGAAAAATTTTCAAGAGGCAGATCGGTCGCATCTCAGAGGTGTATTTGGACGACATGATCATCAAAAGCGTAACCGACCCAGATCATGTGAGCGATCTCAGAGAAATATTTGAAGAAGCTAGGAAGAACTCACTTAGACTGAATCCTGAGAAGTGTACCTTTGGGGTGAGGGCCGGCAGATTTTTGGGCTTCCACCTGACTGAAAGAGGGATAGAAGCAAACCCTGAGAAGTGCAGGGCGGTCGCCGATATGAGGCCGCCCACAACTAAAAAGGAAATACAACAGCTGAACGGCATGGTAGCTGCCCTGTCCAGGTTCATTCCCAAAGCGGCCTGCAAGTCGCTCCCACTCTTTAGACTGTTGAAAAAAGAGGTGGATTTTGAGTGGACAGACCAATGCCAGCGAGCGTTGGATGAATTGAAGCAAGCATTGATCAACCCGCCGATTATGACTAAGCCGCTGCCGGGCGAGACTTTGTATTTATACTTGGCCATAACAGAAGAAGTGCTAAGTGCAGTATTAGTCAGAGAAAACGATGCAAAGCGTAATCCGGTCTATTTCATAAGTAAAGTACTCCAGGGCCGAAATGAGATACGGAAGATAGAGAAGTTTGCCCCTTGCACTCCTAATAGTCGCGAGAAGGTTGAGACCCTACTTTGTGGCCCATCAGTCGTGTGTAAGGACCGACCAGACCTATCGAGCAAGTCCTACATCGGCCGGACCAGGCGGGGCGGATGATAAAGTGGGCCGTGGAGCTCAAAGTGAGTTTGGAATCAAATTTGAATCGGATCGGCCGCAAAAGCGCAAGTGTTGGCGACTTTCATAGCCGAAATGACTCCTATCTCGGAAGAGCGGTGAGACGACCGGATCTTGCATGTAGATGGGTCGTCCAATAGCAAAGGAGTGGAGCGAGCCCTAATATTGGAAAACTTCGGAAGTCCTTGCCGTTGAAGTCTCTTTAACCTTTGCATTCCACACTTCAAACAACGGTGCCGAGTACGAGGCATGCATAGTCGGCCTTCACCGCCAGAGATTTCAATGTCGGCCGGTTGAACTCGGGATCGATTCCCTACTCGTAGTCTCGCAGATCAAAGAATTATATGATGCTAAAGGCGACGTCTTTGAAAAGTTATCTAGCAAGAGTGAGAGAAGCGCTCAGCGATTCGGCGAAATGAAAGTGGTACATGTGCCTCGGACCAAAATGTTCGAGCGGATATATTATCAAAGCTTGCAAGTACCAAGACTCGGAAATCACGGAGTTTGATTCGGGAGACGTTAAATCGGCCGAGTGTATCGACCAAAGCCAACTCGATCCTTTGGCCGTTCTTTGTGTCAATTCGATTCGATTGGATCGCCTCATCCTCGATACATCGTTGAAGAAGCGAAGAACCGAGAAGCGACCGAAGCGGCGAAATTGGTGAGGCTCGGGCGACCAAATACTCGTGATTGAAGGAAGGTTATATAGAAGGGGTTCTCGCCCCATTATTGAGGTGTCTTCGTCGGTCGGCCGACCCATGTGCTACGAGATATTCACGAAAGGTGTTTGTAGGAGTCACCGGGCGCTCGTTCCATAGCTAAGAAGGCTCTCGGGGCCGCTACTATTGGCCGACCATGGGCGAGGATGCCAAGCTCGTTCGAAATGCAAGAAATGCCAAGTACATGCCGATGTCCACATTGCACCTTCCTCGGAATTACAAAGTCTTGTCTCACCTTGGCCGTTCGCACCGTGGGGCATGGATCTTCTAGGCCCGTTTCCACCCGCTCCGGGCGGTTCAAGTTCATGATCGTGGCGATGATTACTTTACTAAGTGGATCGAGGCCGAGCGCTTCAGCAACAATCACATCGGCCAAAGTCGGCAAGTTCTTCTGGACGGTGTGTACTAGCCCGTTTTAGGATCCCCAACAATTGATAACCGACAACGGTACCTACGGTTTTGATAAAAAGATTTAGAGAAATGTTGGCCGACTTAGGGGTTAAACAAACGCTTTACCTCGGTCGAGCATCCTCGAACAAACGGCCAAGTAGGCGGCCAACGAGTTATCTCACGTGGTTTAAAGCGGCAAGGCGGATGAAGCAAAGGCCCGGGTCGAAGAGTCGCAATCCGTTACGTGGGCCTACAGACTCGACCCCCCATTCATCGGCCGGGGCGCCGCCGATTGGTGTACGGGCGATGCGTGATACCCATAGAAATGGGCGAGCCGAATTGGAGGACTTCAAACCCCTACGGTGGTTGATAACGGCCGAAGCTATCCGAGAAGAATTGGACCTAATTGAAGAATCTGCGCACCCAAGCTTCACTAAGAGAGCAATTGATCAAACGTAAAGGTCGCAGCGGGTACAACACTTTCGCGTGCAAAGAGAGACTTTACGGTCGGTCAGCTCGTCCTAAGGCGGGCCGACGTAGGAAACAAGAATGCACGCCAAGGGAAGCTAGCACCAAATTGGGAAGGTCCATACAGGGTCATCAACAAGACTGGAAAAGGGGCTTACGAGCTGGAAACCATGGATGGGGCGACTATCCCCAGAACGTGGAATGCAGAGAAACTTAGAAGATATTACGTTTGAATGTAACGAACGACTTGAATGTAATAAATGATCGACCTATTAATGAAAAGCAGGCAGGCGCTCTTTTTCCCACTGGGTTTTTTACAGAGGCCTGACCTTTAGAAATATGATGTGTTCTTTATTTTCTCGCAAGAATGTATGACCGGTCGCTCAAGATTGCCCGTGGCAAAGGAGCGATCGAAGATTTATCAAAGTTGATTAGATCGTCGAAACGATCTACCTCGAGAGCCATCGAAATGGCCCAAGGGTTAGATAACCCGCAAACCTCAGGTCGTCGAAGCGATCTGTGGTATGTGCCACCGAGCCGACACAAACGACGGTCACCGAGTTGACTCAAACGAGCGCCATCGAAAATGGCCCAACAACGCTAGGTCGTCGAAACGATCTAAATCGAGCGACCATCGAAATGGTCCCAATCGAGTGCCATCGAAATGGCCCAAGGGTTAAAACCCGCAAACCTTATATCGTCGAAACGATCTAAATCGGGCGACCATCGAAATGGTCCCAACCGAGTGCCATCGAAATGGCCCAAGGGTTAAGCAATAACCCATCAAAAGGGCCTGATTGGAGGTCGCCGAGCGATCCAAGGCCCCTTTGGGATATTAAAACTTGTCAAAGAATAAATGCTTTCGAAATAGGCGCAAACGATGACCGAACGGTCTTAAAACTCGAAGACTTAGAGAAAAATAAACATACAAGGCGCGTAAAGAAAAACAACCATAAACGAGCGCTATCGAAGTAGCACGAAACGGCCACCGAGCGGCCCACAAGTTCGAAATGAATAAGGCGAATAAATGCGAAAAGTGAGACATAGCAATATAAATTTGAGCGGCGTAATTAAAGGCAAGTAAAAATTGTCATTACAGACACGGGGCCTTGGCCGAGCGCCACGAATTGAAAAGATCGCACGGCGGGAAAATTGTTGTGCCCGGGCAAGTTAAATCTTACAAAAAATTACACCGCTCGCAGGCGGGCTTTAAAAGAGAATGGTGGCCGGGCGAACGACATTGCCTTGATCGTCAACTTCTGCAGGCAACATGATCTTGTTGTTTTCAACATAGTGCGTAGGCTTTATCATGTTGTCATCGAAATTGATCCTCAAGTCTGGGTTCAATGCCCGCGCTTGGCCAAGAGCATTGTAAAATTGCTCAATAGCGACCTCTGGCCGGCACAGGCCACCTTCCGGATCTTTTCCTCCAGCTCGGCTTTCTCTGCCGCCCAATTGGCCTCTCGCTTCCCCATAGCCTCGAGATCGGTTTTCAGAGTCGTGACCTGAGCAGCAAGCTCCTTGTTCCTCTTTGCAAGCTTAGCACGGTCGTCCTCCCCCCGTTTGAGGGCCTCCTTCTTCGACTGGACGAGCTTGTCATATTTTTGCTGCGCCTCAGCTAAAGCCTTGTCCTTTCCTGCAAAATTCGGGTCGACGGGTTGTTAGTCGGTCGAATAAAGGTAAGATGAAGGGTACAAGACTAAGAAAATAAAATTACCATCAGATTCGGCCACCAGCTCCGCCATGAATTTCTCGACCCCCATGCAGAGAGAAGCGCAGAGCGCCATGGGTTTCCTTCTGTACTGTTCCAGATCGGCCGTACCCAAACTTTCGAGCGAGATGATAGGAATCTCCTCCGTTGCAGGGGCCGGGACCCGACCATCACGCTTGGCCCGCTTGGGTGAGCGATCGACACTGGGAGGAGGCGACCGAGGCCTGCCGACCGGTTTCTTCCCTTGGCTCTTAGGAGTTTGGGGGACTTTTGAGGAAGATTCGGGAAGATCCCCCGACCGAGAAACTTCAAATCTCTTAGCCCCTCCTTCAGCTTCGGGATCGGAGGCGCGCGAGTCCCGCTTTTGCGCGCCATTCTTTCTCGCAGAAATCTTAGAGTCATGAGTTAAAAGGAAAAAATCAACAACAGAATATAAAGACAAAAAGTTCAAAAGCGAACCAATCTCGGCCTCCAGGTCTTGGCCTTCGTACAAGACAAAGGGTCGGCAAGGTATGTCGCCCTTAGGATCTGGACGCATCATACTCGCCAACGACTTTATCATCTCCAAAGTCTCCAGGTCGGCCTCACCCAAGTCTTTCACTGAGTATATGTAATCGCCCGGCCGCCTGCAGAAATGAGCCTCATTCCACATGATCGGGAAATAAGGGGGACCTAGCATCCCGTCCGGTTGAACCTCAGAAACGGCCTTCCCGGCCTCCTCGGTGGGAACGATCCGAAATCTCGACTTTTCGGGCCGCTCCCAACGACTCCTGGAACGCTTTGAAAAACCGGTGGTGAGTCTTCTGCATCTTGAAGGAGACTTGCTCCCTCTTCTCCTTGTTGGCCTTCTCTCTGAG
Organism: Oxytropis ochrocephala; assembly: GCA_020916435.1. NCBI lineage: Eukaryota > Viridiplantae > Streptophyta > Magnoliopsida > Fabales > Fabaceae > Oxytropis > Oxytropis ochrocephala. Next base: position 72,322,145 of record CM037090.1, read on the forward strand.
CCAGCTCAGCTCAAAGATAGCAAAGAAAAGCATCATCGACACCGGCCGACCCAGCTTGTCGTGAAGACCTCAAAAGTCTTTAAAACGCCCATGCGTTTGGATGAAGCGAGAAGGCGACCCCAATATGGCGCAGGGCGTCGCGTTGGAATTCGGTAAAGGAGGGTAATCTTCATCTTCTCGAACACGAGCCGATACATCGTGAACTTGAAGTTGGCGAGAATAAGTCGCGATATCTTACGCCTCCTTCATGCCTCTCACCCTCCACTCGGTGAGTCTTCAAGCGCGCTCAGTAGATCGGGCAAAGCATCGTGGCCGACCGTAAGAATGCTCTGTTAGAGCGAAGAGTTTCCGACACCCAAGACATGTCGATATCTCTCGAGCTACATCGACTTGGACTTGGCCGACCGCTTCGTTCGACCCTCAGATGTTGGCTTCCGACGAAATATTGATTTGGGCCAAATCACTTCCTCCTCTGGGCCGCTTCATCTCGGCGCCTCGGCCTCTACCATCTCCTCGTCCGCGATCGGGGCGGCTAGGCTCTTCATCATCAATGATCACCACCTCCACGTCTTCCTCTCGCGGTGGGATGTTGCCTGATGCCGCCGCCCGGAATGAACGGACCTTGACCGAAACCCTTTGTACCGAGTCGACCCTCGCCGGAGGAATGGGAAGTCGAGCTCGTACTGCTCGAGGAACCACTCGAAGAGCAAGAACCATTGTCGCCCGAAGACGACTTGGGCTCTTCCTCGTGGAGATTGGGCTCGCCCGGCCTCGACATGTATGGAGCGAAGGATTGCGGTGGTCTTAGAATACGGCGATCGGTTTCCATCCGTGGCATGCACAAACACTGTGATAAAGGGAACGAGTCGTCGGCGAGCGGAGCACTCATGAGAGGGGGGCGATTTGGCCATCCCTCGACCTGACACCCCCTATCACGAGGCGTGGAAAAGCACGAAATACTTTCAAGTAAAAGCTCAAGCTTAAAAAAGTAAAGGGAGGGATCGATTCATACCTTAAGCAGATGTGGTGGATCGGTCACTAGTAGACAGCAACAGCTTTGGATGCAAGTCGGCGGCAGACAAGTCGGTCGTTGGCAGAGCAATTCATGGAAGTATGAGAAATGAACTCAGCAGAAGAGCTATTTATAGCGCAGTTTACGCGCGAAGGGGACCGGATAAGGGTCGGTCACAACGCTTCGTCTTCTCACCAATGGTTGTCTCCAGACAGCCTCGGAAACACCAAACGTCACGTCTTAAATGTCAGTAAAGACCAACCGTCACGACAGCACGGCCGATGGTTGACAAGCGGTCGACACCGCCTCTACGAGAGAAGCGAGCGGCGCGTCCGTTTGGTCAAGATAACTTCACTCCTGGGGGCATCGATTCAAGCCTCGGCCGCTCTTAGCGACCCAGGCTTGGGGGCAACTGTTCTGGGTGTATTAGCAATTACGAGGATCGCCAGCAGCATTGGACTGCGGCCCGACCCATCTCGATCGGCCCAAACACGCCGCTGCTTGGAGCGCACTTCGCCGGCCGAAAATCTCGCAAAAGCGGTCGGACCTCGCGGTATATATACGCCATTCGCATATGGCATCGTGTGCGTTCTCTAACCTTGTGCTATCTCGCCTGGCGACCTCTCACTAGATCGTCGGAGTGTCTTTGCGGTACCACCCGAGGTGCTCAACGCGTGAAGCCAGGACCGGTCCTTTCACTTATTCAACGACCGGCCCATTTGACGAATCAATCACTACTTCAACACTTCATTGGTCAAGGTACGATCAGTTACTTTTGTACCAAAACTCTAATCTTTACGCCTCACTACCATCTCCTCCCAATCTAGCATCGAGACACCACCAAGGGTTCATTATGGACATAAACTCGAAATACGGTTCAAGATAAATTCCTACTACACCTAGAAGGACACAACTATTGCAAGTCAAGATCATAAAATCAGAGTTCACGCATTGCACGCTGAGGACCATTAGGCACATAGGATAAAACAAAGTGAAGTGCACATCATAAAATACACTCGACATTTAGAATCATTCTCATAGAAATCAAAGCATTAAAGACATGACAACACCTTAAAATAATTAACATGGCCATCCCATAAAGTTTCCAATAAAGGCATGATTTGGTATTCCTTGGCTCTTACGTTTGTACAACATTCTACTTAGTAAACGACACATTAAAATTTGAAGAAAAACAACACCTATTGGCTCAAGAAAATAGCACTTCTAAATCTTGGGAAACAAAGAACATAAAGTTGAGAATACAACAACATCTATTTTTAAAGCGGCAAACGGCAACAATTTTTACGAAAAATGAGATGATAAAGACCCTTTTTTTTTTTGGAAAACAGCAGACAACCAACTTTTAAAGACGACACCATTTTACCCAACCCCCTCGCTAACATCCAATTTATCTACGCAATGCACAACACGTAACCTTCTCAGTATCATTATTACCACATCTCTCAATTTCATCATAACCTCTTATTTAAATCACAACATCATCATTTAGTCACTTAGCACGATTAACACGTCATTATCTTTAATCATTAGTTATACACATGGGACGCCACAACATAAAAACAACAGCAATTATTGTGACTACAACAACTTGAAAGATAGAGAAAACGGCACTTTAAAATATGATGAACAGCACACTTTAAATTGAAGAAATAGCTCACTTAAACTTGAGAAAACAAATGCATTTCATTTAAGTAAATCGCACATTTAATTATAAAGAAAGAAAGAAAACAAAGCAGCCATTAGCTACTTGGTTGTAAAACCGCACTATTAATTTTATATAAAAGGACAGCAACCTAGCCTTACAAAAATAGCGACATCGGCTTAAAAAACTGCGGCATTAGCTTCGTAAAAACAGTCACAGTGGTTTTTATAAACAAAATACAGCAACATCACCTTTATATAAAAAAATACAGCAACCGCATTTAAATGAAAAATAAACAACGAAAAAAAAAAAGCGATGCCTTAACAACATGAAAACAGCCCTTTTTTAATTCACAAAAACAGCGACTTGATTATGGAAAAATAGCAACCTTGATTTTAATTATGCAATCACGACAACACCTAACCCATTCTCATCTTATTTAAATTTTGAGTAACAATACATCTAAATTGAAGGGACAACACATTTGAATGATTTGGGTACCAATACCTTTTGCACTTTAGAAAAATATCACATTTAAATTAAGGAAACAACACATTTTGAAAGTGGGAACATCTCATTCAAGAATTGGAGTAACAACACCTCTAAGTTTTCAAGTAACAACATCTTCAAAACCTAGTAACAACACATTCCAAGTTTTAGTAACAATGCCTTTAAATTTGGAAAACAACACATTCAAATCTTGGGCAACACATTAAAATTCGGGTAACAATATATTGGAAATTTTGGAAAACATCTCCTTTTAAAATCACCAAACAAGAGTAAAACCCCCACCATTTTATTTATAAAGACAAACCACGTTACACCCTTTTCATTTTAAAAGAAACACAGAAAACAATTGTGGATAAACAGTAGGAAATGGCGCCTCATTTGTTGTGAAACAAAGCATATTTTTATTAAGAGAAAACAACAAGACAAAGAAAAACAAACAATTGATCACCCTCACCACATCCTCATCAAATCACCCAATCACTCACAACAACATTTTTTTTTTTTTTTTTAAAAAATATGACAACATCTGATTGCCCTTTATATATATTCGTGGGTTATAAAATAGTAAACTATTTGACTATGGGATTTCTCGGATATCCGCATGCACTCACAATGAGAACATTTGTGAGGCTCTCGAGAGATGTCCTTGAAAATACACGATGAACGGCTTTGAACAAAGGCTAGCCATAGTCAAAAAGTACACTAGTAGTATAACGCTTAGAGTGAAATTCTTTGAATTAATGTCCATATAAGTATCACGGTTAATATATAATAAAACATTTTCGCATACCAAAACCTACAATACCCAACCCCACATACAAGTCCTCATATATCTAGTGGATTAATTAACCAAATTCAATCACTTCATTAACTACAATTACTCAAATAATTGCAACACGTTGGTAAGACTATCACCTAACATTTAAAATATCACAACACATGGTAAGGAGTAGTAGCTAAAGTCAAAATACTAACTAACATAGTAGCTACACATAGCAAAGAAATAAGACAATAAGCGACACCGAAGATCAACAATAGCAATTCTACCGATGCGCCAATTCAATAATCAACGCAACACAAATCATGGCTAGAACGAGTACTAAGACTCGAGGATAACTAGACTCGACATCGGACAACTCGCCTGACGGACCAAACTTCACTCTTATACCACTAATGTAACACCCCTTTCTAATCAACTATTATTTAATATATATTATCGAGTTTTCAAAATTTAAATCATCGAAAGAAAGTGTCACACTTCACCGCTTATAAAAACAACCAAGTCATAATAAAGTGACATGAAGTCGAAGAAATAATAGCACGATACATAGCACGATAGTTTAGAGATGGACCCACAAACACCTGCTTTAGTTTACAAAGACACCAAAAGTAAAATAGTATCTCCAACACAATGAGAATCATAAAACATCAAAATACTAATAATTCATATTACTACGCCTCCCCACAGTGCTACATATCGAGTGACACGACTCATGGCAAGAGGGTGTAAGAATGCCCTCACTCGCGAGTACTGCGAGTTCTTGCCGACATACGAGGCAACACGAAGCGATAGGGTGAGTCTTTTTATACAAATAATAATAATTAAGATAAGCATTATATAAAGGAAAGGCGTGAAGCAACAACAGAACTCACAACAATTCACCATATCATCAACAAACATCATCATATTCATAATTCAACCATACACCTATCAAATGCTCGACTAATGCATGTAATGCAACATGCATGTGGATCCATCATCACCGCTATTAGCCTTGAGGGCACATCTCCGCTTTGGCGGGCCAGCCACCACACGCTTTGGACCGAAGTCCTAACACACCGCTTTATGCACATGAATTATGTGACTCTATGCCAATGCACCACAAACACAACAACACATATGCCACAATATTTATTAGGCTCACCACTTTATTTATTTTCTCAACTCAACCTCACCAACAATCTAAGCCTTGAGGGCTTCACACCGCTTTGGACCGAAGTCCCACACCGCTTTTACATCTCCGCATGGTTACAACTCGGTTGTATCCTTAGATTAATAATTTAATTCAACAATCACACCACCTCGCATTTATTGGACCAACCGACACATCCAAGGACTAAACTGACGCTTTAGGGACCAAATCGACGCACTAAGGACCAATACGGCACACAGGAACCGAGCGGCTCCTAATAACCACCTCCAAACACACAAAGAACCACCTCGGCACACCCTCACACACCTCGGCACCTACCTTCCCACACCTCGGCACTTACCCTCACACACCCCACTTCACCTCACCTACCTCGATTACATCTCTCACTTCACCTCACCTCACCTCACCTCACCTCACTTCACCTCACTCCACCTCACTTCACCTCACTTCACCTCACCTCACCTCACTTCACCTCAATCACCCCACCTCACCTCAATCACCCCACTTCACTTCACCTCGTCTCCCACAACTCCCACACCTCGGCACATAACACCCCCAACCCGGCCGCCGACTCCCCCACCTCGGCGCTCAACTCCCACACCTCGGCGCACACTCACTCACCTCGGCACACACTCACACAGGGCGCGCGCACAGCACTGCACATTGGCGCCTCAGTTGGCGCCTGTGCTAGACACGATCAAGGGCGCACCATTGCTAGGAAAATGGCGCCTAGGCCGTGACTCTCCTCCCCACTCCTCGCGCAACCCTTGACACTTCATCAACACAATTTATTCAACCTCTCCACAATTGTTCCACACCATTCCAACACCACCTCAATTGATAATTTAACAAATACATTACAATCAACACACACCCATATTCATGTCATTGAAGCAATAAATCAAACAACTCATGAAGCACAATTCATCTCATGTTTGGTTTCACATCAATCAACATACTTCACCACAATAATTCAATACAACAACATGGTATTCAACGATTCAATACCCTACAACCTAACCTACCTATAACACATATCCTAAGAATTATTATAGGTATAAAGAAGAGCCCCCATACCCGGTAGTTTAATATTAATATTGATAGCGAGCACAGAGTCGAATCGTCCCACGATAACGAACCTAGCACCTAAGTCTCACGGGTTCCTTGGGAAACGAGCAATTAACTGCATGCGAGCAGTCCGATGTCAACTTCACCAAACTAACAAAGGACTAGTGTTTCTGAAGGTCTCGGCGATTGGAATCCAAATATGATGTCCGATTTTCCAACCGAGAGATGCGTGGTGGTCGAATAGGTGCAAAACCGCTCGGTTGGGATTTAGGTCGTGTCTCAAATCGGCTGAACGAAGCACCAATCGATTAAATTGAGGCCAAAATCGAACTCGAGCGTGATTTCGAGTGGGAAGATGAATTTTCGTGCCAAACCGCGTGCTCTGGGAAGGAGAACGAATTTGAGGAGAAGAGGGTTTTGGTTCCGTTTTTGCGTTGCGTGAGGAAGAAGAAGAAGGAATAGTGTCCGGGTTACTGCAGGGTGGGCCACGCGCATGGTAAGTAAGGTGAGCAGGGGTGCGAATAGCAAAACAGGGGGTGTATGCGCATAAATATAGTAAAAACTCATTTTAATTCATTTTTAAATCCCGATTTCACAACAAATATTTTCTTACAACTCTATAAACTAAAATAACTTCCAAAATTATTCATACTTGAATACTAATTCAAAATAATTTTTAATAAAAAAATCGGGCGCGTAACTCTCCCCCACTTGGAATATTTTCGTCCTCGAAAATTTGGCGCCAAAACCATGAAAACAATATTGAGCTTAAGTTCTCATACCTAATTTGATCCGAGATCATGCCCCTCTTACATCGTTCATCGTTCCTCGGTGTATTAGCAATTACGAGGATCGCCAGCGACAATTGGACTGCGGCCCGGCCCATCTCGACGGCCCCAAACACGCCGCTTGAGCGCACTTCTCGCCGGTCGAAAATCTCGCAAAAGCGGTCGGACCTCGCGGTATATATCGCCATTCGCACATGGCATCGTGCGTTCTCTCAACCTTGTGCTATCTCGCCGGCGACCTCTCACTAGATCGTCGAGTGTCTTTGCGGTACCACCCGAGGTGCTCAACGCTGCGAAGCCGGGACCGGTCCTTTCACTTATTCAACGACCGGCCCATTTGACGAATCAATCACTACTTCAACACTTCATTGGTCAAGGTACGATCAATTGGCGACCACAGTGGGAGGCCCGTGCGCTATCCTACCTCATTCATGGCTCCACGCGACCGCCCCGCACGCGGGCCACCTCTCGACTCAACCCCTCCGCGAGAATCGGCAGCGAGACCGGGCGTGGCGGTCTGATCCCACGAGTCTCAAGGACTTCCGCGACAAGAGCCTTCAGTGCACAACGGCCGCGGACCTATCCTCCAACAGGTTCAGCCGCCCGCTCCTGGAGACTTGCCGCCCGAGCTGGTTGAAGCGGGCATTCAGGAACCTCTACCAGACCATGTTACTCAAGCCGTTTTGCAGATCTTGCAGAACAAAAACCAGTGATCGCGAGGCCATCGAGACACGCCATCTCTCGATGCGAAAGAGGTCGATTCGGGCGCGCGCGCGGCAGAAGACGGAGAACCCTCTGCTCGCCGCCGACCGGCGCGAAGACACCGCTCCCTTCCTCGGAGGAGCATTTCTCGCCGAGAGAGCACTACTCATCGCTCTCCGGCGAGAAGAAGCGAGGCACGCAGACGGTCGCCCCAAGGCGAACGCAGCGTGACGCCGCTCGATGTCCTATGATTATGAAGATTCTAGCTACCGAATCCGACACCGGCCGCTCACCGACCGTGTACTCCTCCAACGAGTCGTCCGGTCACGTCGGTCGAGAAGCAGATCTTGGGATTCTCGTGAAGAGCTGGAAGATTACAGAAATGGATAGCCAGGTCGTGTACTTGATCTCTTCTATGAAATTGGCCTTTATGAGGTCCTCAACGGCCTTTGCAGCGGCTTGAGATTTTTCCTCGTTCTGAGTTCGTCTTCTTTGAGCGACCGGCTTAACCCCTTCATCGATTGAAAGTTGATGGCAGGCTACTTCGATAGGAATGTCGGGCATGTCTGATGCCTGCCATGCGAACAGGTCAGCATAGTCTTTCAGGCATTGCACAAGGTCTTGCTTTACTTGCTCCGGTAGGTCGCTACCGAGCTTAACTGTCTTTGTTGGGTCGTCTCCCAACTGCACATCTATCAGCTCTCCATGAGGTTCTGGTCTTTTAAGCCGATTCTTAAGCTCTCGAGCTAAAACATCGCCGCCGTCTTACTCGGTCATTTATGCGGATCATAACGAGCGTTCAGATCAGCGAGATTTACTTGGTGGCCTTCGCTGGTGCTTTGAGCATTTGGGCCACGATCTATCTCATCACAAATTTCCTGGTATAGGGCGTGGCTCCGCCTTGCTGATTCTAAGTCGGCCGCCAGGGTGACTACCTGGTCGTCTCTGCTGTAGAATTTCATCTTTAGATGTACTGTCGATGCAACGGCCTCTAGCTTGCCCAAAGTCGGCCTACCAATGATGCACTGATAGCATGATTTGAGGGGAAGTACTAGGAACGTCGTACGGACCGTCCTGTACAAAGTGCTCTCCCCAGTGTCGTCACCAAATGTGACCATGAGTTCGATTGTTCCCAACGGGTAGGTGGTCGCTCCATTGAAGCCCGTTAGGGGAGTAGGTTCGGCTTGGGGAATTATCTCGCTCCGATCAACCTTGATCTTGTCAATCAAGTCTACAAACATGATGCCGGTCGAGCTACCCTGGTCGACTAGAATTCTCTGGACTTCTGTGTTGGCCATAACTGCTCTTATCACCAACGGGACATAACTGTTTGGCTTGCCATCGTGTAGGTCGTTATCCCCAAAAGAGATGGGAGGTCTATTCGAGACCGGTCTTTCTGCTGAAGTTGATGCGACCATTAGAAGTTCATCCCATTTTCTCTTGGTGGCTTTGTTGGATTCCCTGCGGTCCAACGGGTTCCCACCATGAATTACCATCGCAACATTACGGCCTTTAGATCGCCGAGTGTCACGATCTTCAGATCGGTCTTTTTCTTGGGTGCTCCCTATGGCTAGAGGACCCTTTCCTCTGTCTTGATCAGGTTCTTTCGTTTTCTCTTGAGGTCGGTCGCCTTCCTCCGGCCTCACATACTTACCCAACTTGCCTTTCTGGATGAGTTCTTCAATATCGTCTTTGAGGGCCATACAGTCGTTGGTATCATGACCCTTGCTCTTGTGGTAGCGGCAATACCTTTTGGTCGGCCGTGCCCCCTTCTTGAGCACGAGAGGATCGGGCCGCTTCACTCCTACGAATTCATTGTTCTGGCATTCACTGTAGATCTGTGCAATGGAAGTATTCAGGCGAGTACGATGGTCGAATTTCTTGTCTCTGAAGTCCGGCTGGTTGTCTCGGCGACCTTCATGCCCTTTAGACGGCTTACTCTGCTCTTCTTTTGGTCGCGCACGGGCGGCCTTCCTTGCAGCTAAAGTCTCTTCATACGCCATGTGGACGTTTGCCCTTGTTAGGAAATAACTGAGGTCCTGATAATGGTTAAGAGTGAATTCTTCTACGAACCGGTGGTCCGGTCGAATACCACGCTTCGGATATTTTAACTTGTCCTTGTCGACAAGTCACGAGCGGACTACCTCGGTGTTAAACCGGTCGATGTATCGCCTCGTGGTTTCATTATCCCCTTGAACCACGAGTCAAGTGCTCTTCAAATCGATATTGGCGATTTGCGGTGTAGTGAGACAAGAAGATTACGATCAAGTCTTCCCATGATGATATGGTGTTGGGCGAAGGATTCCCACCACTCCAATGCTCGGCCGTCCCAACGATCGAGAAACATGACTGCATTTCATGGTCGGTCCCCTCTCTCAGAATGTGCGGTAATTATTAAAATACCGGAGATGCTTATGCGGATCGCTACGACCATCGAACTTGTTTAGGTTAGGCGGCTTCTCAAATCTCTCGGAATTCGCGAACGCTGATTTCTCCGGTGAATTGGCGTGCTCGTTACGAATGCCGTTCGACCCAAAGGGTTGCATAGCGAGGCAAGCCTCGTTGCCCGACATTCCATAGATTCCTCCGGATGGGCCGGATGGTGGGAGTTGAGGAGGTCTTCTGGGTCGTTCGCTCTGACCTCTTCTCGGCCTTCGCGAAACGTCCCTAATTCTTCCATCCCTATATTCTTCAAGCTCTTCACGAGAATCCCAAGACTCGCTTCGACCGACGTGAACCTGGACGACTCGTTGGATGAGTACCTGGTGAAGCGCGGCGGTGTCGGGGCCGTGAATCGGAATCTTCATAATCGTCGTAAGATAACGAACGGCGTCTGCGCACGTTCCTACTAGGGGGCGACCTGTGCGCCCTGCTTCGTCTTGCCGAAGAACGATGAGTAGTGCTCTATCGGCGAGAAATGCTCCTTCGAGGAGGGGAGCGATGTCTGCGCGCCGGTCGGCGTTGGGCGTAGGGTTCTCCGTCTTCCGCACGCGAGCGGCCGAATCGACCTCTTTCATACGAGAGATGATGGCGCGTCTGCATGCGATCACCGATTCTTGCTTTGGAGGATCTCGCAGAACGGCTCGAGTAACATGCTCGCACGCGGCTCTTCGATGCCCGCTCAACCAGCTTCGAGCGGTAGTTGGGGTGGAGCGTGCGGTCGTACTCTGCTCAAGATCGGTCCGCGACCGCACCGAGGGTTCTTGTCGCGGATTCCTCGAGATTCATGAATCGTCCATCGCTCACGCCCTCGGGGTTTCTTTGCTTTGGATCTTTGCCGGAGGGGTGAGCCGAGATGAGGCCCGCGTGCGGGGCGGTCGCGTGGAGCCATGAGTGGAGTAGGATAGCGCTCGAGCCTCCCATCGTGGTCGCCAATTGATCTTACCTTGACCAATGAAGTGTTGAAGTAGTTGATGTTTCGCCGAATGGGCGGTCGTTGAATGAGTGAAAGGACCAGGCCCCGCTTCACGAGAGCACCTCGGTGTGGTACGCAAAGACACTCGACGATCTAGTGAGAGGTCGCTCGCGCGGATAACACAAGGTTAGAGAACGTGCTGATGCCATATGCGAATGGCGTATATATCTTGCGAGTCCGACCGCTTTGCGGAGTTTTCGGCGGCGAGAGTGCGCTCAAGCGGCGCTGCTTGGCTTCGGTCATGATGGGTTTGGACCGCGAGCCCAATTGCCGCTGGCGATTCGTATTTCTTTGATACACCCAGAACAATAACAAACCTTATGAACTAAAGCTTAAGTATTACGAATGGTGTTCTACTAATGGGTGCTCTTGAGTTTGTTGAAAAGAACAGTTTCTTATAAGTGGACATGCTAGAAGCAAAATTAGATCAATTCAATGCATGTCATTCTCAACAAATTGAAGAATCAAAGTAGCACCAACAAATAACAAGAATAGTAATGCAAGCTTCATGAAGACATGTTATCTTTACTATTAAATTACAACGGTGTTGGACAAGGAAATTCACAAAGAGAAAAGAGACACTAGGCAATCAAGAGAAAGTTCAAATCACTAAGTGAATTCCTATCAAGAGGAGTCCTAAGAACCTAATGACTAGATTGATCAAAGAAGTATACAAGTCTTTGCATAGAAGATTCTCATTGTCATTAATTATATTCTACCAATGCTCTCTTACTCAAATGTTCAAAAGCTTATCAAGAAGCAAATCAAAGAGCAAAAACGAAGCATAGCAAAGAGCATTACCAAAGAAGGTTAAAATAGTTGAAGAAGGTTAGAATAAACATAAGAAGGTTCACGTATGAGAAGGTTCAACAACTAAAGAAGGTTAAAATAGTTGAAGAATGTTCAAAGATAAGAAGGTTCAATTAATCAAACAACCTACTCTATCTAGGAAACTTCAACAACTCAAGAACAATCATTCTCATTGAAGAAGTAAAGAAGAGGTAATCAAATGATTCTTCCTAGGAGCATCAAAGTTTATTTGTTTAAGGAAAAATCAATTGAGAAAGTTTGACTAAGTAAACAGAAGGTTTGACAAAGTCAAGAGGAGGTATTAAATGAAGAAGAGGTATTAAATGATTCTTCCTAGGAGCATCAAAGTTCATTCATTTAAGGAATAATCATTTGAGAAGGCTTGACCAAGTCAATAAGAAGATTTTACCCAGCCAATACTTTGCATAGAAGATTAATAGCTGAGAATGTTAAAATCTCCAGAAGGTTCAAACTTCAGAAGGTTTGACCATGTCAAAAGAAGGTTTAACCAAGCCATGACTTAGCAAACTAAGGCTCTACCAAGGCTCTACCATGGTCTAAAATATTGGTATATTATAAAGGTAGAAAAGCCTTGAGAAGGTTAGCTTATGAGAAGGTTAAATTAAGTCAAAAGAAGGTTTGACCAATCTAACAGAAGGTTGACTGAAAGTAAAACAGAAGGTTGACCGAACGTCAACAGAAGGTTGACCAAAAGTCAACAGAAAGTTTGACTAACAAAACACCTTGGAAGTATAAGTTCAATGTTGAGAAGGTTAAAGTGAAGGAAGATACAATGTTAAGAAGGTTGCTGGAAACCATATCAAATTTATCCCAAACACATTAACTCTTCTTGAATGATCTTAAGGTGAATCAAATGAAGATTCCAAGTCATAAAATGTGCTGGAAGTTTGAATATAAAAGAAGATAATGCATGATTATTCATATGGCACATTTTAGGTGTTTGTTCATGCTAGGAAGCTTAAGAAGGTTGCTTCAAATCAATTCCGGGTTGTCAACTGATTTACAAAAATCAAGCATGGTTGTTGAGTAGACTACTAGGGGAGTACTGTGTCTTATCCAATGCACCAAACGGGCCCTTATGGTATGGTTATGGTCTGAGCTTGGGTTTTTGATTTTAACCACTTAGGTAGCTTTTAAGTTTATAGGTTATGGTGTATATTTTTTAGAGGTGTTAAGGGTGGTTATGATGGGTTTTAAGTTTTAAGGTTAAGGAGAGGCTGAGGCCACTAGTAAAAAAATGGGAAAAGAATGGGTGATTTTAAGTCGGATGCCAAATATCTGACTTAAGATGAGGACACGGTGGAAATTTTGTAATAGAAAGGGTAAAAAATTTCTGCACTCAGCTTCAAAGTCGGATAAAAAATACATCCGTCTTTAAATGTGTTTTTTTTTCTTTTTTTGAAAAAAATAATACTGAAACTCACGCTCAGCTTCACAATCGTTCTCCTGCGCTCAAACTAAACATAAATTCTATCGTTCTCCTGCACTCAAACTAAACATAAACCCTATCGTTCTCCTCTGCCAAAACCGCTCTCTCTCTATCAAACTCACTCTTTCAATCTCGATTTCTTCTCACTCTCAACCACAAAAGTCAATCGCATATTATGTCCGTCTCTCTCTCAACAAAACCCTAAATTTTATCCTCAATGAAAACTTGTGTTTCTAATGGAGGAAGAAAAGGGTTCGTAGCATCTTCTCCGTGCGTCTCTCTTTCTCTCCGTGTGTGGTCTGCATCTACTTCATCTTCTTCTATTTTGAGTTTTTGAGGTAAGATTATTCATGTTTTTGATTCTTAGATTTTTGTAGTTTTGATTTTGTACATCAAATGATATTGATTATGTTATTGTTGTTGAAGTTGTTAATGTTAAAGGTAGAATATTGGGTGGGACCGGTCAGTGAAGGTGAATGGAATTGAAAGGGGTGGGCCATTTATGGTTTAGGGTTTTAGAAAGGAAACAAAGATGTAAAAGAATGAAAGAGAAACAAAGGGGAAAGGAAACATGGGTGGGACAGATCTGATCTGCTTTTCCTCTTTCTCTTTCTGCTGTGTTGTTTTGTTTGAAATCCTAACATTTAGTTTGCTTGGGGTTTTATTTTTTAATTTCAATTCTTTTGGCACTTCTGCTTTTGCAACTGAATGATTAGTATGTAACCAAAAAATAGAAAAGGATTAGTGTTATGATTTTGGAGTGAAGTAGTTATGCTGACTCTACATCTTTCAGTTTTTAATTTGAGAGAAGCCAAACAACATGGAAGGAAAATTAGGGGTAATTTCCATTGAAAAGAGGAATTGGGGTATAGTGTAAGGTTGCTGCATGAGTTTCAGAGAAAGGAATATAGAGGAGAAAAGAGGGAATGCGAACAATCATATTTGGGAAGTACAGAATCCAAATCAGTGAGGCAAAATGGGTTATTGACAACTACTCAGCTAATAATTGATAACAATCTTCTGGTTGACCCTAAACTTCTCATTATTGGGTCTAAAATTCGTGAGGGAGCTCATGGAAAAGTTTATGAAGGAAGGTCAGTTTCAAAACCTTGTATTAGATTGGATGTACCAACTACTGTAGTTACCATAACCATGTTTTAATTGAATCAAGCCTCCTGGATTACATAAATTATTAACATTGGCCTTAGAATAGAAATTGAAAGATGCTACTAATGGATTCAAAGAGTTTAACGAGCTTGGGAGAGAAAGTTATGGGTTTGTTTACAAAGTCGCTTTGGTGATGGGAGAGTAGTTGCTGTTAAGAGAGCAAATGTTGCCACAATAATACACACCAACAATCATGACTTTGAAATGGAGTTGGAAATCCTTTGCAAAATCCGTCACGTTAATATTGTTAACTTGTTGGGTTATTGTGCTGAGATGGGAGAGAGGTTGCTTGTTTATGAGTATATGCCTCATGGGACACTTTATGATCACCTTCATGGTGGTCTTTCACCTATTAATTGGACTCTCAGGGTCTTGAGTACCTTCACAAGGAACTGTTCCCTCCAATTGTTCATATGGATCTTAAGAGTTCTAACATTCTTTTGGATTCAGATTGGGGGGCCAGAATTGCAGACTTTGGACTTCTTATATTTAGTGACAAAGATCTTAATGGAGACTTGGAAAGCGATGTTTACACGTTTGGGGTTGTGTTGTTAGAGATTCTAAGTGGAAGGAAAGCTAATGATAGAGATTTTACTCCACCTAACGTGTTTGAATGGGCAGTGCCTTTGATCAAACAGGGTATGCTTCACCATTGCTTGTGTTAAACATGACTCTACTATTTATGCTTCGCTCATTGCTTCAGATGTATGCTCTACTTATTGTAACAAACTAACAAACTCCTTATAAATTACCTACATGATGGGTCTTCAATGTCCAATGGCATAAATGTATTCATTTGATAATATCCGCTAATTATAACTCCATAACTTACAACATCAGGTTTAATAATACCCCTAAGCTCCATTTGTACAAGCACTTGAAAAAACACAACAAAAACAAGAGAGGAATGATTGAAGAAAGTAACAAGTGAACAATCTAAAACCCAGATAAGCAAATTTGAACATTACAAAGATTAAAGAAAATTACCAAACTGAGATAAGATTAGGGTTCGTTTAGTTCAGTTCAGTTCACACTTCACTTCTTCATTTTGTAAGGGGTATATAGGTGTATTAGTAGTCACTTAGTGTGCGTTTAGTAAATGGGCCTGTTGTGTATCTGTTAGGCCCAATTGATATTGACCCATGTAAAATAGAGTGTATATACTCCTTTTTACTTCACTGAAGATATGAATTCTTTTTGCCACTTTACAATTGGTAATCAGAGCGAGTCAACGATCCTATAACTAACTTCCGATTAATTCACCAGCGAAGCAAGAACCGTTCATGGCGGAACGTGAAAATGGAAATGGAGCTTTCTCTCAGCCGGCTATCCCCAAATTCGAAGGACATTACGAATTTTGGGCGATGTTGATGGAAAACTTGCTGCGTTCGAAGGATTATTGGGACGTCGTTGAGAAGGGAATCCCAGTACTTCCGGCGACGAATGTGACATCGGAGCACCAGAAAGTTGTGACTGATGGGAAATTGAAGGATCTCAAGGCGAAGAACTACCTGTTCCAAGCCTTGGATGGGAGTATTCTTGAAACAATCACCAAGATCGACACCTCGAAGAACATTTGGGACTCGCTGAAGCTCAAATATCAAGGATCTACCAAAGTAAAAGGAGCTCAATTGCAAGCTCTAAAGAAGGAATTTGAAGTTCTTGAAATGAAAGAAGGGGAAAGTGTGAATAACTACGTTTCCAGAACCCTGGTGATCGCAAATAAGATGAAGTCTCACAGAGTGAAACTAATGGAGTCAAATAACGTTGATAAAATTCTAAGATCGCTCACTCAAACCTGGAACTATGTTGCATGCTCAATCGAGCAAAGCAATGATGTTGAAAACATGTCTATTGATGCTCTCCAGAGTAGCCCGATTGTGGAGAAGCAACGAATGAAGGGTCCGAAGGAGGAAGAGCAAGCCCTGAAAGTATCTGAGTCTTCAAGAAATGGAGGTAGAGGGCGAGGACGCGGTACTGGTCGTGGAAGGGGTAGGCAAATGTAACACCCCCTTTCTAAACAACTATTATTTAATATTTATATTATCAGAGTTTTCAAAATAAAATCATTGAAGGGGAATGTCACATTCCAACGCTTACAAAAACATCCAACTTATAGTCAAATAACACGAAGTCAATAAAACATTAATACGATACGTAGCACATTAGTTTAGGGACGGCCCACAACACCTGTTTTAGTTTACAGCACCAAAATATAAATAACGTCTCCAACACAGCGGAAGAATCACTAAGTTTAACATTATACTTAGTACATCATCAATAAAAGTCTAAAGCATCAAATAATAAATAAAAGATGACTACGCCCCTCCCCTTGTGCTACATATCAGAGCTGAGACACGACTACTAGTAGACAGGCATAAGGATGCCCTCACTCGCGGTACTGGCAGTTCTTGACATAAGAAGCAACACGACGCAGAGGGGTGAGTCTTTCATACAAATAATAATAGATAGGATAGGCATTACATATTGGCAAGGCAACAAACACTACTAGTTCACCACATTATCAACACATCATCATAATTATAATGCATTCACAAGGTATAACCACCAAAGGAAACATCAATAACATATGTATGGGTACATGCATGAGTGCAACATGCATGAGGATCCTTCATCACCGCAAATTTGCACGGAGGCACCCACCGCTTTGGACCGAGTCCCACACCACTTTGGCCGAAGCCTACACACCGCTTTATGCACATGCAATATGTGACTCTATGTCAATGCACCACAAACAACACCTATGCCACAATATTTTATTATGCACACCTCTCTATTTATTTCCTCAACTCCATCTCACCAACAAATTAGCCTTGAGGGCTTCCCATCGCTTTTGGACCAAGTCCTACACCGCTTTCACACTCCACTTAATTACAATTTAATTTATACTCTTACGTTAATATTTTAGCTCACAATTACTCCACAACACAAGAGTTGGACCAACTAACGCCCTAGGGACCACAAGACACCTAGGAACCACACTAGGCGCCACTTGGCGCCACGGGGCAGCCACTTTGGCGCCCCACCTAGCACGCAACCAAACTCTGCACTAGCGCAGTTGCACGCCATTTTGGCGCCACGTGCCACACACACCTTTCGCACAACCACACGGCGCGCGGGCAGCCACATTTGGCGCCCCTGCGCAACACACTCACACACCTAAAACGAACACAGGCGCATCAGGGCTGCCCATTTGGCGCCCTGTGCCCTGCACAACGCACACCCAGCACACACGCACTGTCATGGGCGCCAGATTGCTAGCAATTGGCGCCTGGGCGTAGCCAACTCTTCCCACTTGCATAATTCTTTTAACACTTCAACAACACCAATTACCCAACAATTTTCATACTTAATCCACACCATACTACCAACAATCATCAAACATTTCTTTGATTAGTCTACAACTAACATGTTCACACACTTCACTCTATTGAGGAGTTCTCACAAACAATTTACATGCACAATTTAATCACATACCCACTTCCAATCATCAGCAGCACATAGCATTCCAATTAGGCATCAAACACGACAACAAGGATAGGTTTCACAAATACAATCAATCATTCAACACCCTCAACACCTAGCCCACATACAACACAAATCCTAAAGAGTATTATTTGTATAGAAAGAGCCCCCATACCTGGAAAAGCCCAAGCTTCTAGCAATTCCTCCAAGTCACCAACGATCCAAGCTTCCTCCCTTAATTACTTAGATGCCTCCTGATCTCCAAATCATTATCGTTCTTTTGACACAATGTAAGGACAAACAACGAGCTTCCAAGCGTGATCGGAATCCGACGATCCATTGACTCGAACTCATATAATCAGGCAACAAAACGTTCAATTAGCTATCTAAAAATAATAAAAACACTTTCCTTTAACTAACAAATCGGGTTTTCCAAACGAATTACCTAGTCGAATTTCAGAGTACGATGACAACGCGTTGAAATCCCGATTCTCGGCGACTTCGGCCATGTATTGGAACTCACAAAGGTGAAACCGAATCGTGACCACACGCACGCGAGGGAAAGGGAAATTGCGTACATGGTTCTCCGTTCTGAGAATCACATCAAGGTTCGTTGCTTGAACCACTGCACCGGTAATTGCGACGAGAGAGAGGGGTTTCGCGTTTTGCTCCAAAAACCCACGGGTGAGGGAAGTCAAAATCACGAGATGAAGGCTACAATCGCTCAAACAGAGAACATAATTGAGTTCCTTGCAAAATTTCGAGTAGAAGTGTGAAGTTTGAGGGTCATCCATGGAGAGGAGAGTGAGAACGAAAATGGTGAAGGAACCACGCATGAGGGTTGCCGTTTCTGCGTGATGTGCAGCGTGAGGAAGAAGAGAGAGTAGCGGGTCGGTGCGGGCGGTTCCACGCGTTAAGTGGGCTGCGCAGGTGCGTGGGCTTAAGTGATTTGCAGTGGGGGTGCGTCCAGTAGGTAACGAGGGGGTGCATGCGAGTAAAAATAACCAAAAACCCATTTTAAACACTTTTAAATCCCAATATCATTATAACTATTATTTTAACACCACCTCAATGGACCAAAATAATTTTCTAGATAAATAATATCTCAAACACTAATATTTTATAAAAATAAAATGAATAAATATATATATAATGATAATAATCATATATTACCAATAGCGTATTAAGATATAATTCAACGTGATTTCAACTAAATTTCAAACTCAAACCACTATAACTTAAAATAGTTTAATCTTATCAATATAAAATAGTTCATAAAACAAATACATACTAAAAGAACTGACACACGAAAATCGGGGTGTTACAGCAAACATCAAAGGATCACATCGAGTGTTACAAATGCCGCAAGATGGAGCATTATCAAAGTGAATGCCCCAATCTTGACAAGAAAGTTGGGAAAGAAGCAAATTACGCAGGGTTTGATGAAGACGAGGAAATCCTTCTCATGGCGTATGAAGAGGTAAAGCAAGAATTGAAAAGTGAGAGATGGTTCTTGGACTCTGGTTGCAGCAACCATATGTGCAAGGTGAAAGACTGGTTCGTTGATCTTGATGAATCATTTAGAGAAATTGTGAAGCTGGGTAACCATTCGAAGCTTACTGTCATGGGAAAGGGAACATAAGAATCAAGATTCAGGGCAAAGTTAAGTTGATTTGTGGAGTGTACTATATACCCGAGTTGAAGAACAACCTTATTAGCATCGGTCAACTTCAACAAAAGGGATTAAGGGTGTTTTTTGAGGATGATTGGTGTAAGGTGTATCACAAACAGCAAGGGCTGATCATAAGTTCACATATGGCTGCAAACAAGGTGTTTACAGTGATGGCAACTCCCATCTCCAAAGTGTCTTCAAGTTACTGGTGAAGATCAATCTGAATTGTGGCACAAGAGATTCAGACACTTGAGCTATGGAAGACTACGGCTTCTACATCAGAAAGAGATGGTGAGGGGTCTATCTAGCATCAATGAACCATTTAAGAAGTGTACGAAATGCCTGGTGGGGAGGCAAGCTAGAGAGGCTATGTCCATAAGAAGCAAGTGGAGAGCTAGCAGGAAACTTGAAATGATACACTCTGACATTTGTGGGCCTATTACTCCATCATCCAACAGCAACAAGAGGTACTTCATCTCCTTTATAGATGATTTTTCTAAAAAGAGTTGGGTTTATTAACTTTCTGAAAAATCAGCTGCTTTAGAAGTTTTTAGGATATTTAAGACCATGGTTGAAAAAGAATCTCAGTGTGAAATTAGCTGCCTTAGGACTGATAGGGGAGGGGAATTCAATTCTGATGCCTTTAACAAGTTTTGTGCTGACCAAGGCATTAGAAGGCAGCTCACTGCTGCATACACTCCCCAACAAAATAGGGTAGCAGAGAGAAAGAATAGAACCACAATGAATATGGTTAGGAGTCTTATTAAGGAAGCTAGGTTGCCTAAGGAATTCTGGCCTGAGGCAGTCAAATGGTCTTTCTACCTTCTTAATAGATGTCCATCCACCTGCATAAAAGAAATTACCCCTGAGGAAGCTTGGAGTGGAACAAAACCCTCTATAGGTCATCTTAGAGTGTTTGGATGTGTTTCACATGTGCATATACCTGATACTCATAGAAAAAACTTGATGACAAGAGTGTCAAATGTATTTTCCTAGGAGTAAGTGATGAATCTAAGGCATATAGATTTTATAACCCTGCTACTAAAAGAATTGTGGTAAGTAGAGATGCTATTTTTGATGAAAAGGAAGTGAGGGAGTGGAACACAAATGCAGGTACTAGTAAGAAATGTCAACTTGAGAATGAGGAAGAAAATGACATGAGAAAGCTCGAGTTGAAGGGGGAAATGTGCATGACAACACTACAGAACAATCAGAGCAACATGATGCTCTGTCAGATACTTACCAAGAGCCTGAGACCCAATCAGAACCAGAAAATAATGAGAATGATGATTTAGTATCCAGAACTGGAAGACAAATCAAAAAAACCAGCCTACTTAGATGAATATATCCTCACTGCATAATTAGAATGTGATAATGAAAACTGTGAGGAAGAAAATGTTCACAGCTTGGCTGTATTTGAGAATAGTGGTGATCCAATTACATTCAAAGAGGTTGTTAAGTATGATAGGTGGAGAAAAGCCATGGATAATGAGATTCAATCCATAGAAAAGAATAACACTTGGTTCCTAACTAACCTTCCTAGAGATGGAAAGATAATAGGAGTGAAATGGATCTACAAAACCAAATATAATGAGGCAGGGAAGGTAGAAAAGTATAAGGCCCGCTTAGTTGCCAAAGGGTATACTCAGCAGTATGGGGTTGATTATGAAGAAGTTTTTGCTCCGGTGGCTAGATGGGACACTATTTGGTGTATTCTAGCTTTGGCATCTCAAGAAGGGTGGAGTGTTCACCAATTAGATGTGAAAAATGCTTTCCTTTATGGAGAGCTTGAAGAAAAGGTTTTTGTTGAGCAACTAGAAGGATACAAGAAAAAAAGGAAGGAATCTATGGTTTATCAATTGAAGAAAGCTTTGTATGGCTTGAAACAAGCTCCTAGAGCTTGGTACAGCAAGATTGAGGCCTTCATTAATGAAGGCTTTAAGAAATGCCCTACACTATTCACAAAAGCTAGAAATGATAGTGATTTAATTATTGTTAGTCTTTATGTGGATAATGTCTTGTATACGGGTAATAACAGCAAGATGATGTGTGATTTCAGGGACTCCATGCAGAGACAGTTTGAGATGACAGATTTAGGAAGGATGAAGCACTTCCTTTGAGTTGAAATCACACAAGATGCTAGAGGAATTTTCATGGTGCAACAGAGGTATGCTACTGAAATTCTTAGTAAATTTAAGATGCTTGAAAGCAAAGCAGTTGGTAATCCCCTGGTTTCTGGAACCAAACTGTGCAGAAACATTGATGATAAGAATGTAGATCTTACTGAGTATAAACAACTGATTGGTAGCTTAATGTATTTGAATGCTACGGACACTGATCCGACATAGGCGAAGAGTCTGCATTGAGTAGATTTATGGATAATCCTACTGAAAAGCCATTTAGTTGCTGCAAAGAGAGTGTTGAGGTATCTAAAGGGGAGTACTGAACTAGGGATTCTCTACAGAAATGGACAAGATTATGAGCTTAGGGGATACTGTGATAGTGATTATGTCGGGGATATAAATGATCGTAAGAGTACTACTGGTTTTGTGTATACTCTGAGTGATGGAGTCGTGTCTTGGGCTTCAAAGAAGCAACCCATTGTGACTCTTTCATCAATAGAAGTTGAATACGTAGCTGCAACCTACTGTGTGTGTCAAGGTGTATGGCTTATGAGAATTTTAGAAGAAATGGGTATGAAACAGAACGGTCCTTTGACAGTTTTGTGTGACAATGTTTCTGCTATCAAGATATCCAAGAATCCAGTTTTATATGGTAGAACCAAACATATAGATGTTAGGTACCATTTTCTAAGGAATTTGTGTAAAGATGGTGTTATAGAACTCAAGTATTGTAGCACTCACGAACAAATTGTTGATTTGTTAACCAAGGCCCTGAAAAGTGAAAGTTTTGTGAAGCTTAAGAGTCAATTTGGTCTCTGCTACCTGAAGGATGTGATGAACTGAGTGGTAAGTGAAGCTGTTGATCTGTGAAGAAGTTTTCCAGAATTTGATCCTTGCCCTATTCTGATAATTGCAGTTTTCAGCTCGTGTAAATAGTCCCCTGTGATTCCAAATTTGTCTGTATGTTTGCTTTCATGTGTTTCTGGTTTTAATCTGTAGTGTATGTGATTTGTTCACTGCAGTTTTTGCTCTCTTGAGTCTGTAATTGATTTCTGTCATTGATGTATTAAACTGGGTAATTGTCTGTAATTTCGAGTTCAAGGGAAGGATTGTAAGGGGTATATAGGTGTATTAGTAGTCACTTAGTGTGCGTTTAGTAAATGGGCTCATTGTATCTCTGTAGGCCCAATTGATATTGACCCATGTAAAACAGAGTGTATATACTCCTTTTTACTTCAATGAAGATATGAATTCTTTTTGCCACTTTACACATTTTGCAGTTCGCACTTCATTTCTTCACTTCTTCATTCGTTCAGTTCGCACTTCGCAGAGATATAGAGAGGAATCACAGAGATTGAGAAGATGAAGATTAGGGATCTCAGTTTGGTTCATAATCAACGATTAGGGTTTGCAATCAAAAGAGTTGTTGGATTTGGAGGCGAAGCGGATGAGTGAAAGAGAGTAGAAATTGGGGAGGAATGAGCGTTGAGAGTGAAAAGAGAGGGAAAGAGGGAGCGCTGAGGAGAGAAGAAGAACGCGATGCAAGCGAGAGAGAGGAAAGAGAGGTTTTTCTTTTCTTTTGTAATTTAAACACTTATTAATTAAAAAATAATAATAATTGAAAAGTGAATATGGGAGATACGTATTGTATAAAAGTATATTTGTAACTTTATTTGTCAAATTCATGGGCCACATAGCATTATTGTTTTTTCATAATTACTAGAGAAATTTTGGCCATGGTGTTGCACAAAGTGGTTGGGGTTGTTGGGAACCTCATCCTTTATTATTAATGAAAAAACAAATGTAGAGATTTAAAAAAAAAAAAAGTATTGTTCTTCAATTGACAAGTGCTAATTGTAAGAGGGAGTGTGACTTTCTGTTGAAAAACCTTGAGATAATATGATGATGATATCATTTGTATTGCCAGCTATTTATATCTCCTACAGTCCTACTAACGGTTTCCAGTTGATAGAGAAAATACAAATTTCTGATAATTTAATATTAATGAGAACAATATTGACAAGTCACCATCTTCATTGCTATTAAAGTATTAATTAATTAATTAATTAATCAATTATTCAACTAATTAATTAATTCATGTGTGATTTTAGTCTTCCAATAAATTTTTCACTAGTTTTAATCTCTTAATTGTTTCATTACTTTTTCTTTTACAAAAGAAAACTTATGGAATTTCATTCAAAATCAAAGTAGCAATACATGAAGGAATACGATCAAAGATTTGGATGCTTGCAAAATTCCTTGCCGCTCTAGTAAAAGTGTGAGCAACAAGGTTGGCTTGCCTCCGAACAAAACTAACACATTAGTTTTCTAGATTAGACAAAAGATTGCGACAAGTATTTAAAATAGAGTCATATTCAGTATTAAGACTAAGCGAGCCCTGTAATCCATCTACTACCGCTTTACAGTCAAGCTCAATGGTGGCGCGGGGAGTTCTTAAGTCTCGCAACCAAGCAATAGCTTCCAACAAACCAATCGCTTCAGCCTGCTATGGGCGAGGGCGCCCGATAAACCATAGCGTCTTCGCTTTCACAAAATTACCCCCAACATCTCTAAGACATAGGCCAATAGCATACCTGTCATCATCATAAATGCCTGCGTCAACATTGCATTTGAGGGAACCTGCCACAGGGCAAGTCCAAGGCGTGGGAAGGTATGACTGTTGCGCACCACCTGACGTGTGAACTAATTTGGTCTTCTGAGCATGTTGCTAGCTAAGGAAATAGTCAAGAGAGCATTGCAGTGAAATCTGAGCTGGCTTTTTCTATTCCATCCCAAACCTTTTCATTACGACGTTTCCATAAGCACCAGATTAACATAGCAAAGTGACACCTGGCATCGCTGGAAAGCATGGCCAAGAGGTGAAAGGTGCTAACATTAAAACCCTCTCCATCTATAAACACCGGTTCAATGATATTCCAAAAACCAGCTGCCCTCCATATGTCAACTGCTTTCGGGCACTCAAAGAAAAGATGCCATTCCGACTCCATGATACCATCGCACATGGCACAAGTTGCTGTACACGGGACATGGCGTCGACGAAGGTTCGCGTGGCAAGGAAGAACACCACGCAGGCAGCGCCAAAGAAGAAGGCACACCTTATGAGGCACCTTAAGATTCCAAACCAAGTTCCAATTTCCAGCAACTCTCATATCTAGAGGCCTGTAGTGAACTTTCTGTCATCCACATCGCTTACCCAATCACTGTTGCAATACACATTAACAGTAAACTTTGTATCAGCAGAGCCAGGTTGAAGAAGTAAGCCATGGTGCAATGTACCACTAAGATAACATAGCAGCCTTTTTGTTGCCTTCTAGTGAGACTCAAGGGGGTGATGTGGATCTTGCAGTATAGGAGATTTCAAACAATGATGAGTCACACTTGCTTGAAGTGAAGTCAAATTTAAGGAGGACTTGAGTAAGCCTCTCATACCATGCCCGAGGGGCACACTTGAGACCATAGAGGGATCGATGCAGTTTTCACACTTGTGTTTTATCTGAACTAGTGAACCCAGGAGGTTGTTTCATAAAGATCTCTTCCTTGAGAAAGCCATTTATAAAAGCATTATTTATATCTATTTGGTTCATCTCCCATTTGTGGGTCAGTGCAAGTGTAAGGATTATCCTAATGGTAGCTGGTTTGACTACCGGGGAGAATGTTTCTCCAAAATCCTTTCCATGAACTTGATGGAAGCCTTTGGCTACAAGCCTGACTTTGTATTTATTTAGGGAACCATCGATGTTCTCGCTGACCACTGAATACCCACTTGTGTAACACCCCATTTCTACACGGCAATTTATAATAAAAATCAGAGTATAAAAATTTATTTTTCAAATGGAATGCTACACTTATCTCTTAAAAATACTCAACAACCGATTCGACTCATAGATATAAATCAATACGTAACACCATAAAACACGTGTAATATAATCTCATATCACGCAATGGAAATAAAACTACATCTCGGAAGAGTAATCAAGCAGATCTCAACAATACATAGTATATCCAATACAAAAGCTCAACAAAGGAGCAAAAGCGAAACAACTAAAGTCTAAATCGCATCCCCAGGTGCTACGTGATCGATGGCAGGACTTCGGGAATAGTGAAGGTAGCAAGCCCTCACTCATGACTACCGTGGTAAACAACAATAGAAAGGGTGAGTCTCGAACTATATAATAAAGGTGATAATAAGCGGTATATCAAGTGCACAGAGTCAATCAATCACAACCATCACGCATACGGTTCAATATCATGTATGAGCATGGATGCAATGTAATGCGAGATGCATGTGGTACCATTAGCCACCATGGCCTCATCATCAATCATTATACGTCGCGACCGCGTAATAAATAAAACACCGCATCATGACCTTTTTACAATATATCGTCGCGACCGCAGGCCGAATGTATGCATGTGACTCATGAACACACACATCATCAATTTCATTTATACACCAAGACCGCAGCCTTTAATATCATTGTCATTTTTAGTTTTATACATCATTCAGACCAACTCTCATCTCATGGTCAATTTCACTGTTAGCCCCCATGGCTTTAGCCCCCATGGCCCATACCCCCACGGCATCATCATTATTTCATTATTCACTAGCTCATCACAACCCATGTCCCACGGACTAATCACACCTAGAGGACTAAACCTCACTCAGGGACCAAATTAACACCTTTTGGACCAAATTGGCACCTAGGGACTAAAACAACACTTAGGGACTAATCTGTCACCCTCGGGACCAAAACAACACTTAGGGACTAATCTGTCACCTTTAGGACCGAAACACCACCTAGGGACTAAAACAGCACACCTAGGACCAAACTGTCACCTAGGGACCAAAACAGCACCCACTTAGACACAAGGCAGCACTAGGCGCCATTTTTCCCACAAATCAGCGCGCCTGTGCAACATACTGAGACTAGCGCCAAAAACTTCAAGAACTTGCGCGCCCCACAGTGGCAACCACGACCACTGGGCGCCATTTTCACAAAGAATCGGCGCGCCCCAGGCGGCATGATCTTAGACACAAACTAAGACACAAACTGAGACACAGTCTCAGACACAAGCGCATGCCTAGGCGCCCTGGGCAGCACTTTTGGCGCCCTGTCTAGACACAGAGCAAGAACACGAGCGCACAGGGCACCCATTTGGCGCCACATGGCCGCGCCACATGCACCCACACACGCGCGCAACACACATTCTCGCGCCACCCTAGCGCCATGGGCAGCCAAAATGGCGCCCAAGACTTAGACACCCACGCACCCACTCACCTAGGCGCCACAACAGGTGCCACAGGGCAGCCATTTGGCGCCCTGCACTTGGCACAACACACCCAGGCGCATTGGCGGCCACTTTGGCGCCACACACTGGGCACAAGACGCCAACAGTGACATAGGCGCCGTTCTCGGCGCCACAGGGCGGATTTGGCGCCCACATCGCGGCACACACACACACAAAGACGCAAAGCGATGCACTGGCGCCATTTTCCCAAAGAATTTGGCGCCCGAGCGGTGACACCTGCACACACACACACCAAAAAGCAATTAGCAGCATGAACAAGGCCTGAGGCGCCATGTTCCCAGCAGATTGGCGCCAGCGCAAAGACAACACACGCACCTGGTCCATCAAGCTACGGTGACACAGCGCCATTTCTCTAGGGAATGGGCGCCTGCGCACAACAACTCAACACAAACCCTCATCAAGCATAGATTACACGTGGCGCCATTTCCCTAGCACATTGGCGCCCCATACCCCAAAATCCCAATTTCTTCAATTCCTCTTAAACCAATTCATCCTATAATCAATCTAACACTTCCAATTTAATATTTTAGCAATCAATTGCACGTTCAAAACATCAATTACATCTCAAAACACAAAATCAATACTTATAAACCCTAACCTAAGCCCTAAATCGATTTCATGCTCTATTTCAAGTTCAATCAACAACAAATCACTCAATCAATCATTACCAACATCAAATAACATCAAATAAAGCACCTATGAACTACATACAACCCATTATCCTCTCTATTATAGAGTGAGACTCCCTTACCTTAAATTAAACCGTTGAAAGTCTCTTTCTCCGAGTCACGTACAAAAACCACAAGGAACAAGAGCTCCTTTCTTTCCTTCTTGCTTGGTGCGAAAGCTCTCTCCTCTCTTTCTCTTCTCTCTTGCGCCGTTTCTCTCTTCTCCTTTCTCTCCTTTCTTTAGTTTCTTCTTTCTTTGGAGAATGGTGCGAATTGCACAATCCCTAGGAGCCTAATTCATTGGGCTTGGGCTCCTGGGCCAATACTTGCAGTCCCGGTATTTCCAATACCACTCCCTTCAATTAAATAAAATACCATAATATAACATACTATATTATAACTTAATATAATTAAAATAGTGCAACACGCCAAATAATTTAATCAATCACTTAATTAAATCATTTAGGATGTTACAACTTGCATCCTATAGCTTGTCTACTTGGAGGAAGACTAGTAAGAGACCATGTACCATTCTTGACTAGAGCCTCATATTCGGTTGTCATCGCTTCTTTCCACTTGGGGTCTTGTAGTGCTTGTTTCACTGTGGTTGGCTCAACAATAGCAAGGTACACCTTTGGTTTGAGGTGACCTATTTATGATCTTGTGACCATATGGTGTTTTGGAGTTGGTGAAGTGTGAATGTGGACCGTAGTAGTAAAGCTTGGGCGGTATATTTGGTTGCTGAGGTGAGGTAGATACATTTGGTGTGGGAGGAGTATCGTGTTGAGTTGGCTGATCATTGGGTAAAAAGGTAGAATATTATCATTTGAAGGTGGTGTGGCAGTGGTAGTAATTGTAGGATGATATGTTTAGGGGTTTATAGAAGTAGTGGAGGTTGATGGAGGTGCTTGTAGAAGTGAGAGTAAGAAGAGAGAGGTGTTGTCTGATGCATTGATTGAGGACTGTGGTTGAGTGTTTTGGTCCTTAAAGAGGTCTGGGTATGGCATGACAGATTCATGAAACAGTACATCCTTAGAAATGTAAACCCTCCCTTCTGTACTTAAGCATTTGTATCCTTTGTGTTGCGAAGAAACACCCAGATTTACACACAAGGCACTTCTGTATTGCAATGTGTGCTTGTTGTATGGTCGTAGGAGAGGGTAGCAGGCACACCCAAACACCTTGAGAAGCTTGTAGTTAGGAAACATGTTGTGCAGAACCTGATAAGGTGACTGAGAATTGGAAAGACTCGATGTAGGCAACCTGTTTATAATCTGTGTTGCAGTAGTAAATGTGTGATCCCAATAGCTCAGTGGAAGAGAGGCTTGAGCAAGCATGGAAAGCCCCATTTCAGCAATTTGACGATGCTTTCTCTCCACTGTTCCATTCTGGTGAGAAGTGTGAGGACATGTTAGCCTATGCAAGATGCCCTGCTCTGTGAGATAATCAGTTAATGGCCTGAATTCTCCACCAAAGTCAGATGGAATTGCTTGGATAGTGCTGTTGAATTGTGTCTTGACCATTGCTTGGAATTGCTTGAAGGAAACCAACGCTCCAGATTTATTTTTCAACAGATAGAGCCATAAAAATTTGGAATAAGTATCTACAAATGCTATATAATACTTGTAACCAGACTTGGTGGGAGAGGGTGAAGGTCCCCACAAGTCCGTGTGAATAAGTTCAAAGGAGTGAGTGTACTCAGTGGCAGAGGAAGGTGCATGCAACTTATGTGCTTTGCCCAAACAACAACAATTACACAATGAAATCTCAGCTTTATTAGGTGGAGAAATATTACACATTTTGAGTACGACATTGAGTATGTTTACATTAGCATGGCCAAGTCTTGAGTGCCAAAGCTTGTACTCAGTCAATGCCTTTGTATTAGTGCTACTAGATGAACTAGAAGTAGGTTTACAATTGGAGGATACAATGTGATCCTTTGGATCAGTTTTATTCGATAGTTTATCAGTGTTTACAATAGAATTAACTAAAACAGAAGACTTAGATTTGGACTTAGCTGAGAAACAAGCTTCACTCTAGGATTGATTGCCACCTTGAATGTGAGAGCTTTGAAGTAATAGAGTCCATCATGCCCAACCAAGCCTTTAAGCAACACTTTCTTAGTTGCCTCAGATTTCACAAGACAAAGTTTATCATTGAATTCAAAGCTAACATTATTATCTTTTGAGAATCTAGACACAGTAATGAGATTTCTCCTAATATTAGGCACATGAAGCACTTTGTTTAATTTGAGTTTAACCATAGGATCAAATGGTGATTGAATTGTGGCAGTGCCTATAGATTTAATGAGAATTTTGTGCCCATTGGCCATCGATACTTGGGTAGAGCCATTAAAAGGTGAACTAGTGCCTAGATTATCAGAGTTAGAAGTCACATGATGTGACACACCTGTATCACTGAACCAATCTTCATCATTCTGGTTTGCAGCACTATGTTCTTCACTGGCAGTAGTTGCATAGTTCCACCTGAGGCTTGGAGGATGTTCTAGGCTTATCATCATTGTCCTGCTTGTTGTTTTGATCAGCATCCTTGGGTTTTTGTGCTCTGGTGTAGTGTCTCGGCACAAAACTTTCGTCATACCAATGCAAACAATCGATGACAGAGTGACCTATCTTTCCACAGAGTTGACACACAGGTCTGGTACTGGAGCCAGAAGCACTAGTGGCATTCGATTTTTGGCCACACCCACGACCTCTTCCACGGTCTTTGGATACACCATTACATCCACCGTGAGAAGTGTGCACAAGATTGGCATTGAGAGGTGCATTTGACAGTTCTTGAGGATGTTTCTCAAATTACGTTTCTTGCACAAGAAACAACGCTTCAACCTTAGAAAGAGAAGGAGAATCCCTTCCATAGATCATCATCACCAACGAATTGTACTCTTCGGGGAGTCCATCAAGCAGAACATCCATCTTATCCTGATCAGTGATATTTTCACCAATGGAAATCAACGAATCCGCAAGATTGTGGATACAATCCCATACCTGATGCGCATGTTTACAAGTGAGAACTCGCGGAAACACCGATTCAGAAAGAGTCGAGAGTAACCAAGTGAACACCATCTGATCTTGAACCAACCACTTCTCATACTCTTCAGAAACATTGTTTTTGATGCGATCTGCTTCTGAGGTATACTGCGGAGGTATTATTGGATTCACAAGAAGACGATGAAGCTTGTAAGAGGTGATGATTCCCATTACTTGTGGGTTCCACATTAAGAAATTATTGTCTTCGAGCTTGATTGAGAGCTTCAGAGTGTGGAATCCATGCGAGGAATTTGTGGCATTTCCATCGAGAGCAAACACATTCGAGCCTAGATCAGATTGGGATTGAGCAATTGGTGAAGATTCAGACGCCATTGTTGATCGTTGCGAAGGAGAGGTTGAATGCAGAAGCAAGTTTATGGATCGGAACTAGCGATTAATACCATAAAAGAGAAATTGAGAGAGTATTGAAGCTATTACTTCATTGAGTTTGATAATGATGCAAGTTAGGTTCTACATGCAAGTATCTAGGGTTTATATACAACTTTGAATCAGCTATACCTTCGACCAGTTACACTGATAACAACTCTAACGACACTCTAACTGAATCAACTAGATTCAGTTAGTTCAACTAACTTAGAACCTTCGAGAGATGAGCTTGAGCTTCTTCCATTAGCTTCTTTCTGTTCTTCATCAGTGTGTGAGTTCACTTCACTTGAATGAGCTTCAACTAAGCTTCAGTTGTGTGTGTTTCCTTCTTGAGTGTTCCTTTGCTCTCTTTAGTTAGTGCCACGGTGTCATGCGGACTGGGAGATGAGGTGTGCAGCTGACTGTGCTCAGTTGACTTGTTTGACTTTATTATTTTACCAATGTTCTCAATCAATGATGCATATGTGGATGTAATAGTTCATGTGTTGGCCTTGTGTTATGAAATATGGTGTGCTAGAAATAAAAAGTTGTTTGAGGGGACTATTGCTTATGTGACTACCAATGGTCAAACGGCACGAAGATCTATTGCTAATTTAAATATTGTTAGTGTAGATGATGGAGATGCTACGTGGAGGTACAATGATCTTGATGTCGACACTACATGTCCAATAGAGAGGGGTAAGTGGGGTATCGGTGATGTGGCCAAAAATGATGATAGTGTGGTGGTTGCTGCTAGTTGCAGTCAGGTACTTTCATTACCAGATTCATAGGTAGCAGAAGCTTTATCAATGGGAAGGGGTTTTGAATTATGAAAAATATGTGATTTTTTGGATCTTATAGTGTAATCAAATGCTTCAAATATGGTCCCGACACTGAACACTCATAAACAATTTCCTACTTATGTTGGTTCTATTATAGGAATTGTATTAATTTTTATGCTTGCTTTCATTGTTTATTTTTTTTACATGTTAGGCGCGAGGCCAACCAAGCTTCCCATTATTTAACTTTATATACTCTTATATTTCTAAAGTTTTGGCATTTGATTTATTGTCAGACTTTTGTTAAGGAAATTACGTTTGACATAAAAATAATAATAATACTCTTTGCTGCCTTATTTCATTTCATTACCATCAAGATCATAGAGTACAAAGTCATAGTTTCAAGATCCTCAAAATTAGGAAAAAAACAATTTTAAAAAATTCAATTATTGAATGCTAACACAATAACTAAATGACGGCAACTCAGAAAATATTCTTGCAGAAGAGATATTGCAAAGATTTTTTTTCTAGTGCAATAACTTTCCTACACTCAGTTTGTGTACTCTCTTAGATCTAGTACTTGTAGAATATTCTAAGGTATAGTCATCACCACATACACAAATGCGATCAATGCACCTTAGTTCATTAGGAGGCAGACATATATCTTGACAATCTGAAACTTGAACACATTCGCTATCTACTGTAATGAGAAAAAGAAAATATAAGAATGTTACTAAAAGGAGATAATATTTATTTTATGTGTACAGACTAAATAAACTATTTTGAAAATGATGAAAAATCTATAGTAGGTTAGCACATACTTAGGTGATGATGAATTTGAATAACACTAAAAATAAGTTGTGGGGCTCATTCGTTAGTAAAGCTAATAGAAGATTGAATAATATACTATATTAGGCTGGTGTAACTAACCACTACTTTGTTTAAAAATTAATTAATTTCTAAGTTTCATTGTATTAGGTTCTCGAGTACCTAGTACTTGCTATTACTCCCATATAAAAGACATTTACCTATTGTTGAACATAGTAAATAAAGAAAAACTGAAAATGATGACAAAATGGCTTACAGTAATCGTTAGTTGCAACAAGAATTGGGGAAAGAAATAGAATCATACAACAAACAAACTTGAGAGTTACAACCATACTTTCCCCTCTTTGCATGTAACAAATAGAAAAGATTTTATCATTCCATAATTTAGGCCTATAAATTATAAACCTCATGCTCTCTTTACATAAATTAAATAATGGAGTTGTACTAAAAAACTCTTCCAAAAAATAAAATCATTAATGAGAGTCTCTTTAGAACATAATTTATTATGTTTGCCCCTTTAGCACACTTAGTAAGGAGGTCACATAAAAAAATTTCCAATCATAAGAATTCTTTATTTTTTTAACAACTTTCCATTATTTTAATCTTTCATGATAGAAAAGGAACAAACCCCGAAAGGGACGATAGGAAAATTATTGGTATAAATAATACACCAATAGGTGATAACATATTTTTAATGTTTCGTATGTATTGTAAAATTAACATGGTACATGACAGAAGAGGAGTTTTTAATGTTATAACTACTATATATCTTGGATTTCAAATTCATCAAGTATTTTCTCAACGAGCATCAAAAGTTAATGAACAGTAATGATGTAAGTTTGGATTGATGAAAAGGCATATAGTACAAAATCCAAAATTTCTAAACCCTATAAGAGAAGTTACCCCGCAAGCCAATCTATGGGGTAATTTTCCTAAGTAATAAAAGAAACATTAGTTTTATTTGAATATTTAGTAGAATAATATTCTTATTTTTAGGTGATACATATATTTTCAACCTTTCACGATAGAAAAGGGGAAGATCACAAAAGAGACCACGGAAAATTATTGGTAGAAATAATGCACAAGTAGGTGACAACTTATTTATGCGTAAATTGAATGTATTGTAGAATTAACATTGTACATTAGTTGTGTTTGTGTTGTGTGAGCAACTAATGTATGTGTTGAATTTCGAATTGATCAATATTTTCTTAAAAGAGCACAGAAATTTAATGATCTGTAATGATGTAAGTTTAGATTGACTAAATTCCATGTAGTATAACTAGAGTTGGCAAAATCTGCTACCCGGTCCGCGTCGGGCCGGTCCACAACGGGTCCGGGCTTTTATGGGACGGGCCAAAAAGCCCAGTGAAATTCTGGCTCAATATTTGTGGCCCAAGCCCAGCCCTACGTGGGCTGTGGGCTTTTCGGGCTAGCCCGCATTATACGCAAATTTAATTAAAATTTAATGGCATTGTATAATGAAAATGTTTAACACCACTTTGTGTCAAACAATACTTAACACTGCTGTAGAAAAAGAATTGAACCAAGAAATCAACATATATCATTTTTTAAAGCCTAATTGCTTCATCTTCATTCCCGCACATCCATTATCCAAAGATCATCATATTCGAATCTACGATGGTTCTATGAGGCATTTCATCAAATTGCTTACTTTATGTCACAATAGTACTTTATCAAACTTTATGTTACAATAGTATTGCATATGTTTAAAGAAATAAACTACTTATGTGTTTCTCATCACCGATGCTATTTGTGTTACTAATTATTATGGACTTTTTGGCAGCAATGCATTTTATTTTTTCCATCTACAGGCCTGCGGGCTACCCATGGCCCGGTTGGGCTAGCTACAGTACAGCCGGACTTTTTCTTAGTCGAGCTAAAAAGCCCGGATATAAAACTGAGCTCACTTTTGTTGGCCCAAGCCCTCTATTTTTTCGGGCTACCCTTGCCCAGCCTTATGGGCCTGACCCATTTTGCCAGCTCTAAGTATAACATCCCAAATTTCTAAACCTAATAAGAGACATTCTACAAGCCAATCAATTGGGTAATGTTCCTAAATTATATGCGAAACTTTTTATTTGAATATTTAGTATGAAAAAATATTTATTTTTAGGTGATGTGTATTATTTGATGGATTCACTACTAGATTTCTTGCAAATTTTTTAGAAAACTCGTAGGAATGAGGTTTCTTGCAAATTTTTGTTCATTGGTAAAACGTTTGTGGGTAATAATTTCCAGCGAATTTTTAACAGTTAATTTTCACAACAAAATCTTTTGGTAATTTTTGCTGCAAAATCTATAGTAATTTCTTTATTTGTAAGTAATTTTGCAGAAAATTTCACATGTAACTTTGTTTCAAAAAAATTCTAATCGAGTTGTTACTCTTTATAAATTATAAATAATGTCATAAAAATTATAGTATTATTATTGTTATTTGAAGTTGACATATGAAATATGACAATACGTCTATCATATAAAAATAATTTTCCAAAATGGTTGCTTTAAAAAAATAATCCATTCAGAAGTTTTTTTTAAAATAGAAAAATTATGATAAAAGAAATCACATAATGATAATCAGTATATTTAGTACACAAAATAATATATAAAATGTCAAATATAGCATATTCAATTACAACCCCACTGTGTATCCCACTAGATGTGAGCACTAAACTCATCACTATGATTAATATCTTTAATGTCATGTTGAGGCGATGAAGGCGGGCGAGAAGAAGATCTGCAGAAAATCTAAGGTGCTCAATTAATGTGGTTACTGTCATTTGTAGTTTCTCATTTAGCTCTTCTCTCATTTAGCGAAAAATCTAGTCTCACTTAGCTCTTCTCTCATTTGTAGTTTCTCTTCGATCAAAGTGTGTTAATATCCCAAAATTGATAAGGGATTAATAGAGAAAAATTGATTCAGTAGAACCATAGGTGTTCTTGATGGAAGATCGGTTGAGCGGAAGGTTTAGCCGATGGATCCTCAAATAGAGGAAGTTATTGAATTCTGTTTATTTTAGAAAGGCTTATGGACCAAACACATTGGTGAATTACTTTGGAGATCAAAGCAAGATAACGAACAATGCCACGTCTAGGAGATTTATAGTGGATAACTCCCACGTAATGCGCCTTAGCCAGTTAGTGGGGTGGTTTTTAGACGTTAATCTTATCCGACAAATCATTTCCTTGAATTTGGCTAGTTTTAGGCTTGTGATATGACCAATATAGACCGCTTTGTATAAGTAATAGGATTTTTAAATGAATTTATGCCCCTTTTCATTATGAATTCTCGTAGTATAGTCTTAAATTAATCAAATCTTTTCCCAATAGGCGAGGAAAAGAGTTACCTTCTCAAACAAGTAATTGCTTAAAGAAAGGGAGCTAGCAGTTCAACTTCTTATCTAATCCTCGACTATATTAGCTTGACAACAAATTTGGCATGCACAGTGGAACCTCAAAAGGCAAACATTCTAAAAGGTCTGATACACTTGATCGGGACAAACATTGATCCCTCTTATAATCGAAAAAAGGGAATTCTCACAAAAGTAATGATCAAATAGGTTCAATTAGGTGCACATAACCAATATGTACCCCCTACACAGTTGAAGTAAGTGAGCAATCACATTATGTTGAATTGGAGAAACCTATAGACATGACCACATCCTTCTTGTATCAAGTGTCTCAACTGTAACATCCAGACTACTTTCGAATCATCCAATCGCCCCTCAACAAACCAACATGCATTTTTCTACCATGTGTTGTCCTCACTTGCATGTTTTTCAGGAAACTTCTAAGAAGGTCACCCATCCCATTACTACTCCAAGTGAAGCACGCTTAACTTTGGAGTTCTTATGGGAAGGGCTCCCGAAAAGAAGATGCATCTTGTTGGTATAGGTTGTCAAATTAATTCTTTTAAGTCTTCCTTCAACTGTACCTTATCTTATGGATCCTCTCATTTTGGTGCATATTCGGTTCATTCACGCGCCCTTCACTTTGAAGTCGCCAAGAGCCGCTCTTTGCCGTGCCAACTTTTGGGCACCGACGATCACTCCTCACCCTCATCACCACGGATGAAACATGCTCACCAAATCTCCCACTTGGTTCGGCCCAAGAGTCAATTGTATAAATACTCTCTTGTATCGATTTGACTAATTCATAGTAATCACAATTCGTAATCACTCTTCTCTCATTATGACGTATTGGAAGGAGGTGTCGATGCCTAAGATACAATGGTGTTGTTGGGAAGAGAGAGAAGAAAAATTTGACAATTATGTCGCGTTCAATCATAAATAAAAAATATTAAAAACATAGTACTATTTGTAGATCTTTTGATTTGTGCATTGATTTCAAATTTCGTTTATAGGAAAATGTTAACCGTTAATTATTCGAGGGATGTTAGTTTCTAGAATTTATTTGGTATCCCTTAACTCACCTTAAGGTACCTACTTGGGACTACGTGAACCATTTGTTATATTATTTAATAGGCTAAATAGCACTTTTGGTCATTTATCTTTGTTCTAGGTTTGACTTTGGTCCTTTATCTTTTTTTTGGCCCGTTTTGGTCTCTCATCTTTCATTTTCGTTTTATTTTGGTCCCTGCCGTTAGTTTTTTTAACGGACGTCACGCTGTCAGTTAACTGCTGACGTGACGTCTTAAGTGTCATGTATGACATTTCATTCATTAAATAAGTTGGAAAATAAATATATTATTTAATTCTAAACCATTTCACACATAATCAATTAAATTTTGGCTCTTGTAGAATATCCTCCTCCAACTTGCTTTCATAGTCACTACATCCTCTTTGTTGTTCCCATCTTGCATGAAAACCATCTTCAAGAGATTCAAAGGAAGTTGCCTTAACAATGGAAGCTTGGTTTTTGTTTTTGGGACCTACGAGACAAGACAACAGAAGTACAAGGGAAGCCATGGCTTGAATTAAATCTATGCACTATATAAGCTTTTGGTGATATATATATATATATATATATATATATATATATATATATATATATATATATATATAGATAGATAGATAGATAGATAGATAGATAGATAGATAGATAGATAGATAGAGAGAGAGAGAGAGAGAGAGAGAGAAATAGTGTTGCTTCGAACTAGGAATTGAGGAAAATGTTGAGAGACAAGGCAAGTGGTTACATATGCTATTGTTGCTGTTTTTCATAACAATAATAATGCTATGTGGCCCAGGAATTTGACAAACAAAGTTATAAATATACGGATACATGCTTAATACGTATCTCCTATTGTTACTTTTCAATTATTCCTAGTATCATGTATGCTTGCGTTCTTCTTCTCCTTTCTTCTTTTTCATTTGCGCTCTTCTCTCCCAAATCGGTATCTCCCATCTTCCTCTCGCTGCTATCAGACTACGCTCTCTCTATTGAAGTTCTTCTTCCTCGACGTTGAGTTTTGCCTCGCTGTTGTCAACCGGAGATGTGTTTGTGACGATTGTTGTCGCCGCCATCAAAGTAGACGCCTTTTGCAACCAAACGTGTAAGAATTTTTTCCCTTATTCACGATTCTGTTACTTGCAATCTGTACTCTTGTTTTTTCTTTCTAAAAGATTTTGTTTTAGGTTTCAATTTAGGTAAAATTGTTGGTTTAATTTTTCATCATTGTTCATAGAGAATTTGGGTTATTGTCACTGTTTATAGTGAAATTTGTGTTGATGCAAGGCCTATTTGAGTGATTGTAAAAACCCTAGATATCCCAAATTGTTTTTAAAAAATCTTATAACTATTATGCACTTGTTGATTGGATAAATAG
The DNA here is from genome assembly GCA_020916435.1 of Oxytropis ochrocephala. Taxonomy (NCBI): domain Eukaryota; kingdom Viridiplantae; phylum Streptophyta; class Magnoliopsida; order Fabales; family Fabaceae; genus Oxytropis; species Oxytropis ochrocephala. The sequence goes on from CM037090.1 coordinate 72,360,770, forward strand.
GAATGTTTATGTGCTAGGCAAATGAATTGAAAGCTCAATTTTGAAATGGAATTTGCTCAAATTTGTAAACATAGTTATTTGCCTTTGTGAGGTCGGTGGTTTGCTTGTTTCCTTATTGGTGGAGTCTTAAATTGGCTAGAAGTAGTTTGGCATTTAATTTCGCAGTAATGATACCGTTTGGTGCGCAGGATAGGATAGAGATAAGATAGGATAGAAGACAGGATAAGGACAAGATAGGATAGTGATAGGATAGACACTTATGATATCTTGTGTTTGGTAAACACATGATAACAAATAAGATAGCATTATTTTATCATATCATGTGTTTGGTACACACCAAATAACGACAGGATATGATATATATTATAGTTAAATGACAAAATTGCCCTTGTCAATAAATTGCAATTTTTTTAAAAAAAATTACAATCTTTTTAAATATATAAATTATAAAAACCTACTAAAAAATCAATTTTTTTCAACATATTAAAAAATAATTTATAAAATTAACAAATGATGTTTTCACTTGACAAACATCTTGACAAGAGATACATATATACATACATATTACTAAATTTTTATCCATATACACCAAATAAATCTGTAAATTTAATACCACAAAAATGCAATAGACAAGTAATTTTTCATTAATTGCAAATCCAATTACATAAACCAGTAATCTGTCATCAATTGCAAATGCAATTACATAAACCAGTAATCTCACCAATTGTTTCCATTCTATTGTCATATAACAGAGACATTTGATGTAGCAATAACTATACATAATGTTTCTTGAATCATCAAACACGGCTTACCAACTCCTAGACGATTTGCAGCTTCACCCAATCTTTCTGAACTTTTCTCAAGCCAACTCCCCATAGTCTTTCCTAACTCGGATATACTTTGAGCAATTATATTTGCTCCATATTGTCACACACTCTTCTAGTTTGTGATTGGTTAACAGATTGTGACTGAGTAATTTCTACTTCAACATGCTCGTTATTATTTTTTTGTCTTCTTTCTCTATCTCCTCAACTTCATCACCAGGGGGAGAAGCTCCTTTACCATTTGCACCATTTTTTCCAAAAGCATGGGCAAGTTTAGCAAAAAGCAGGACTGAAGCATCTTGTTCTTAGATTTCATTTCTATTGCAAAATCAAATTATAGATAACAAACATGAGCAAATCACCAACAGTAATAAAGAGAACAAACAAAGACACACATATATTAAAGAAAGTGTTATATATCATAACTGAGAATCAAACATGAGCAAATCACCACGACCAAGTTACATGATTACAAATTTACAATGAAAAAAGAAAAGTCAACAACCTTCTAGAAACATAATCAGACCACTCAGATATATAAGTATGATCCATAGTATAACTAGGAATCTTATCCAACATAATAGGATTATCTTTACCTCCAACTAACATAGTATAACTAGGAATCTTATCCAATCTTAGCACCATCACCAATCTTAATATTCCCTAAAATACGTGTCCCTGCACCAATTAAAACACCATCACCAATCTTAGGATGTCTATCACCACAAATTTTACCTGTTCCTCCTAATGTTACATTATGCAAAATTGCAACATTATTACCAATTACAGTTGTTTCACCAACCACAAGTCCTGTTGCATGATCTAGTAAAATTCCTCTTCAAATTTTAGCCCCAGGATGAACATTCACTGCAAAAACTTCAGAAACTGTGTTTTGAATCAATAGTGCTAAAACTTTTCTCCCTTGTAACCATAATTTATGTGCTACCCTATGTGCTTGACATGCTAAAAAGCGTTTAAAATTTAATAAACAATGCACATAGCTTATACATGCAGGATCTCTTTCTTCAACATCTATTAAATCATCTTTCACAACACTTATAATATCATCATCATTGATGAAAATACCCTTGAAAATATCAAAAAGGGTAGTGCTTGATTGAAAGGCTTAAACTACTTAAATGAATTGAAAGTTGATTAGCCAAGTACTTTATAATGATTTATGAGATAAAATTGGTTCTTGATCTACATCAACCTTAGCTTCTTCATGAATCTTAACCCATAAATCAACATCTTTAACATCAACATCAAATTCTTCAAACATTGTTCGTGATTGCAGGGTATTTCACGATTCGTGCAAATGGGTATGCTGGAAACACGATCAGAAAAAATGGGTCGGTAGAATTCAGTGAAATTGAGACTCATGTACATTTAACCCTTCCAAGATAATCTATAATTCTATTTGAGATACGATAAGCAGTTGACTGAATTGTAATCATAGGATTAACACCAACAACACTAGGTAGCACACTTGCATCACAAACAAACAACCCTTCAGCTTCCTAACACTCACCATTCTTATCAACAACACCTTCATTTTCATTCCTTCTTATTCTACAACTCCCCATCCGATGTGCAGAACAATATATATTCCAATTCTCACCAGGTGACAATGCTCCCTCTATTGGATACACACTATCTATAAACTCCTCCACTTCATTTTCACTAATAACCTCACTACTACACTTAATTCTCTGACCATCGACCCCTTATATGTGTACCTACTTCAACCGCTCCAGCTGCTATCAAAATCCTAAAACCTGTTGAGATAAAATCCTTTTTTATATATATATGGTTTTAATTATAACAAACCTTATGAACTAAAGCTTAAGTATTCTGAATGGTGTTCTACTAATGGGTGCTCTTGAGTTTGTTGAAAAGAACAGGTTTCTTATAAGTGGACATGCTAGAAGAAAAATTAGATCAATTCAATGCATGTCATTCTCAACAAATTGAAGAGTCAAAGTAGCACCAACAAATAACAAGAATAGTAATGCAAGCTTCATGAAGACATGTTATCTTTACTATTAAATTACAACGGTGTTGGACAATGAAATTCACAAAGAGAAAAGAGACACTAGGCAATCAAGAGAAAGTTCAAATCACTAAGTGAATTCCTATCAAGAGGAGTCCTAAGAACCTAATGACTAGATTGATCAAAGAAGTATACAAGTCTTTGCATAGAAGATTCTCATTGTAATTAATTATATTCTACCAATGCTCTCTTACTCAAATGTTCAAAAGCTTATCAAGAAGCAAATCAAAGAGCAAAACCGAAGCATAGCAAAGAGCATTACCAAAGAAGGTTAAAATAGTTGAAGAAGGTTAGAAATAAACATAAGAAGGTTCACGTATGAGAAGGTTCAACAACTAAAAAAGGTTAAAATAGTTGAAGAAGGTTCAAAGATAAGAAGGTTCAATTAATCAAGCAACCTACTCTATCTAGGAAACTTCAACAACTCAAGAACAATCATTCTCATTGAAGAAGTAAAGAAGAGGTAATCAAATGATTCTTCCTAGGAGCATCAAAGTTTATTTGTTTAAGGAAAAATTAATTGAGAAAGTTTGACTAAGTAAACAGAAGGTTTGACAAAGTCAAGAGGAGGTATTAAATGAAGAAGAGGTATTAAATGATTCTTTCTAGGAGCATCAAAGTTCATTCATTTAAGGAATAATCATTTGAGAAGGCTTAACCAAGTCAATAAGAAGATTTTACCCAGTCAATACTTTGCATAGAAGATTAATAGCTGAGAATGTTAAAATCTCCAGAAGGTTCAAACTACAAAACGTTTGACCATGTCAAAAGAAGGTTTAACCAAGCCATGACTTAGCAAACTAAGGCTCTACCATGGTCTAAAATTTTGGTATATTATAAAGGTAGAAAAGCCTTGAGAAGGTTAGCTTATGAGAAAGTTAAATTAAGTCAAAAGAAGGTTTGACCAATCTAACAGAAGGTTGACTGAAAGTCAAACAGAAGGTTGACCGAAAGTCAACATAAAGTTTGACTGAAGTCAAAAGAAGTTTGACTAACAAAACACCTTGGAAGTATAAGTTCAATGTTGAGAAGGTTAAAGTGAATGAAGATACAATGTTAAGAAGGTTGCTGGAAACCATATCAAATTTATCCCAAACACATTAACTCTTCTTGAATGATCTTAAGGTAAATCAAATGAAGATTCCAAGTCATAAAATGTGTTGGAAGTTTGAATATAAAAGAAGATAATGCATGATTATTCATATGGCACATTTTAGGTGTTTGTTCATGCTAGGAGCTTAAGAAGGTTGCTTCAAATCAATTCCAAGCTGTCTAACGGTTACAAACTGAAGCATGGTTGTTGAGTAGACTACTAGGGGAGTATTGTGACTGACATAAAAGAGCTGTCATGACAGCCAAAGCACCAAAGGTTGCTTAAGAAGGTTGATAAAGTACCATTAAAGCTCAAAGTCATCATTTCCTATCTACAAGCCTAGGACAACTTTCCAACGGCTATCTTCAACTCAATTCAAATTTGTAACAGCTATATTCAGTCCCCGTGTCTATTTAAATGCTGGAATTTGAAGATTCAAGGCATGAGATTGGGTTGGAACCTCTCATCATTCAAACTTCTCAAAGAACATCCAACCTTCTCATCCCACACTCAAAGCTTCAAATGTAAAATTTCTGGGATTCTTTTAGTGAGTGTGTGTTAGCTTGATGAGCATCATTGTATACACATTGTGTAATCTATTCTCAAGCTCTTAAACATCCCAAAACCCTTATTGTAAACATTATCTTGTAAACATCTCACCAAACTACCTAGAAGAAAGGTGAGGGTTGGTGGTGATTATACTTGATAAGGTGATCCTTAGGAAACTAGTGGAGAGTTTCTAAGAGAGTGGAAACAGCTAGGCGTGGCTATGTAAGAGTACACTAGGCTGTTGTGTGTGATCAAAGCTAGTGGTGGTGAAGTCTTTTGTGTGTTGATCAAAAGCAAGTGTAATAGCTATTTGGAAAATAGTGGAAATACTCACGTGGACGTGGGGAGAGGAGTAGCCAGGTTTGGGTGAACCTTTATAACTCTACTGTGTTATTTACTAGTTTTCCTTACTATCTTTTAACATGCTATAACATATTCACCATTGTTCAAACTAAGAGAAGGTTAATTTATTCAACCTTCTGAAAACGGTTTTTAACTAAAAACTTATAATCTATGATTTAATCTCAAAGTTAAAACCAACATATCTCTTACAAGCTATTATTCATGACTATCCCTCATCATTAAGAAGTTAGTATCCTATATTGATTATCAATTGTTACTAACCTTCTTCATTGAGTAGTTAGTGTTTTATATTGATCATCTATTGTTACTAACCTACTCAAGTATTTTATGCATAAATCATATACCGTTTTAAAAGCATTTATTCAATCTGAAATGATTTCATCCTCATATGCTTCTCTACATTAAAGAGTTTATCCTTCACATATATATTTCTTGGTAATATGTTCCTCAAGTTATCAAACACTAAATTACCATGTTCAACAAAAGGATAAAATTCATATGATGTACAAAATGTTTCTATGCATAAATACAACACAAGACTCATTATGAATTGAACTTACTTAACTAGAGAAGGTTCATCATGTGGAACCTACTTAACAAAAAGAAGGTTCAATGCATGGAATTTACTCAAGAAGAGTATGTCTTGTGAAATTGTTTTAAGCTAACTATCTCATCTCCAAGTATCAACTTGAGAGGACATTTTCTAAGTTGCAGGATATAAAGTTTCAAAGGGTCACAATTCAACCTCCCTTCTTGTGACTCTATATATCACTTCAAAACCAGCTCTCATATTCTCTTTATCAGCTTCATTTAATCTATAACTCACCCTTCCTTCTGTTGTTACTTGTCCACTAGCCTCTGAATAATGCGTTTGGGCCTAACAACAACAGCCCCATTGTTAATAGCAACATCCACATTGTTAACAAAAAGCCACAACAGAATGTTCTTACTAGTCACTAATCTTCTTCTAACACTTCTCACAATCACAAAAACTCAACAAAGCCTATGAAGAACATCATAAAATATGCAATTGGGACTCATTAAAAAATTGAAAAGTAACATGGTTTTAGCAACTATCATTACTACATACTAATTCATGAGTTGAAAAGTTTCGGTTCACAGAATGCTTTGTAACACTTTGATATTGCTTTGTAACCAATCACAATTTGTCACCATATGTTAACCAATTTGCAGAAAATTGAAAATGATATCAAAGAACAACAAACCCTAACCAATTTGCAGAAAATTGATATCAAAGAAAAACAATTTGAAATTTGAAAACGCACCTCTTCCCTTGAGATGTGAAAGCTGGATTGTTCCTTCATGAAGTGGAAGAGGTAGAGGATGAAGATGATGGTTCCTTTTCTCTTTTCGGTAAAACGCGACTTCTTCAGATTTTCTTGGTTTTGCGAGAGGTAGCGTGAACCGTGAATGTGAAAAGAAGAGCGATTTTCGTTTCCGCAATTTTTGAGCCCGATAGGATAATTTTAACCCAGCTAATTTTAAGGATAGAAATAACACAATAACGATATGATAGGATAGGTAAAGGGATTAATTAATCCTATCTTATTGGTGCACCAAACAAAAGATTAGAGTAGGATAGGATAACCTTATCATATCCTATTGTCTTATCAAATGCACCAAACAAGCCCTAAAAATATAATAAATATTTCATAAACTATCTTAAATTCATCAATTTAGTACATGCACGAACCATCATATCTCCGATTTAGGAAGTAATTGAGGGACTAAATTGTTTGATATAGCACAGTTTGCAGACATGCTTGAGATACCACCTGAAGTGGCATGCCACAACCTAGCCATAGATCCGACGGCTAAGTGGGTGGCTCAGAAAAGAAGAATCCAGAAAGGAGATAAAGTTTGAAGCGACAAACACCTGCGATGAAACGACCTCATAGAGGAGAATTTTATAAAAGAAATTAAGTAATGAAAGACTTGGTTGATTGCCAGCGAGACTTCTCCTTAGGCGAGCTAACTTGAGTGCTTCGGCAGGTCTTGCTTTCTTAAAGGCTTCCCACTCTTCACCGCTAAGGTCCTGGCCAGTTGTAAACTGAAAACTTGCTGAAGTGTCCTTGGATGGAGATTCATCAACATGTCCTGAATTGGTTTTTTCTCCGACCCCTTCTTTATCTGCGACATAATGCTCATCAATAGCCTAGGTGTTTCTTTCCTTCACTGTTTCTTCTTCTTCTTGATCCTGTTGCCCCATATAGACACCTTGTCTAGTGTCAATCTCTTAGTGTGTGCATGGAGAGAGAACAAGAGGTGAGGGCGGTGTAACACCCCATTTCTACCCGGTAATTTAAATCCAAAAATCAGAGTATACAAAAATCATTTCTGGTCATCTTTTAGTTTAGTGTGTTATAAAATAGTGAACTGATTGACTATGGGATTACTCAGGTAACTGATACTACTTGCAACAGGTATTGACCTCCTTTGCAAGGCTCTCAGTGATGCCCTTGTAAATACACCAGCGAAAGAAATTCTGACCTTAGTGGCGAACCACAATTTAGCCATAGTCATTCAGCACACTAGTAGTATAACATAAATCATTTTTACTAACGGAGTGTTACGCTCCTCTCTCAAAAACTCAACAGTCAGTTCAGAAACATGCATAGATACATAACACCATACAACACGTGGGTTAAAATCTCAGGTCACGCAGCGGAAATAAACTACATCTCAAAGTAATGCTCAGCAATCTCAAAACAAATACATATAAGGCTCAACAAGGAGCAAAACAAGCAACGACAGTTTAAACCCCAACCCCTAGGTGCTACGTATCAGAGCAGACCGACTCGGGGAGTAGTGAAGGTAGGAAGCCCTCACTCATGACTACCTGTGGTAAACAACAACAGAAAGGGTGAGTCTCGAACTATATAATAAAAGTGATAATAAGCAATATATACAATCATAGTTCACACGCATTACACCAATCATCACTCAACAATATTCATGCACTAATGAGAATGTATGCAATGTAAGTATGCATGTGGTACCATTTGCCTCCCAAGATTCTCATCAATAATGGAGTCCTCATGACTGCCCTCCCGCGCCTCGGGCTTCACAATCATTTTATAAGGCCCTCCGCGCCTCAGAACTTCACAATCATTTTATAAGGCCTCCTCCGCCGCCTCGAAGCTTCACAATCATTTTATAAACTCTACGATCATGACGAAATGTATGCATGAGACTCCATGTACATTACAACACATTTTCAAACAAATTCAATACACCCATTAGCTCTTACCTCGGTGTTAATCTCATTTTATAGCCCTCCTGGCTTGCCTCCGGCCCATGCCCCCATGGCATGCTCAATCACCTCATTATAAACTCTCAACACCATTAAGTCCCAAGGACTAATCACCTCTAGAGTACTCAACCTCACTCGGGGACCTAAACCACCATTTAGGACCAAAACAATTATCTAGGGACCAAATCATCACCGAGGGACCAAAACAAAGACACCCTCTTAGGCACTTGGCAAAGACTAGGCGCCATTTTCCCCACATTCGCGCCCGGTGCAACACAAACTAGCGCCGGCTTCAAAGATTTTGGCGCCCCTGGCAACACAACGCCACTGGGCGCCACTTTTCTAGCAATCTGGCGCCCCACGGGCAACACAGACCTGACACAAACTCGAATACGATTTGAGACACAATCTCGCACACACGTGCGCAGACTAGGCGCCAGGCGTGACTGCTTTAGCGCCCCTCGACCCAGCTCACCCAACACTTTCAAACCAAAAACCACCCGAGCCAAAATGTTTAAAAATGAATTTGGGTGTAAATTCAAAATTTGGCACAGTGAAATATGCCTAGAAAAGTAAGTTTCACTCCCGGGCCCCAAAACACACACACAAAACAAGCCCCACCGGACATTTTCAAAATAACACCGCAACTGAAAAACCACTCGAGCCAAAACACTTAAAATTGAAAGTTGGCGGTGAATACAAAATTTGTACGAGGAAATATGTTCGAAATACAAGTTTCACTCCCGGGCCCAAAACACACACATTCTCGCGCCAGACAAAGAACACACTCACCTGATCCATCAAGCATAAAGTGACAGCGCCATTCTGGGCACCCTGGGGCAGCATTTGGCGCCCCTGTCACTGGCACACACGCACCCAACACACAAACAGTGCACAGGGCGCCATTTTCCCAGCAACTTGGCGCCCTGGCAGAACACACCTGCACAGAACACATTCCAAAGACATGAACGAGGCATTGTGGCGCCATTTTCCCGGCAAATGTGGCGCCCGCAAAGTGACATTCTGCACAAACTCTCAATTCACTGTGAATGATTACGTGCGCTGAGAATCTAGCATCTTGGCGCCCCAAACCCCAAAATCCCAATTTTCTCAAAATCTTCCAAATCAATTCACTCCATAATTCTTCTAACACTCCTAATTTCATAATCAAACAACCAATTGCATGCTCAAATCATCAATCACATCAAAATCACAAAATCATATATTATAAAACCCTAACTCAAGCTCTAAATCGATTTCACCAAGGAATTCATCAATTTCAAGACATCAAATCATCATATACTCATCAATTAACGTAAAAGCATTTCTATGATATACATATAACCCATTATCTCCTCTATTATAGAGTGAGACTCCCTTTACCTCAAATTAACCGTAGAGAAGAACCTAACGCAGTCACGAACAAAACCACTGCAACAATCCAAGCCTTCAAGTCACGAAATTGCTCTTCTCCTCCTCTTCTCCTAGGGTTTGCGCCGTGCTCTCTCCTTTCTCTCTTCTCCTTCGCAACTTTTCTTTCTCTCTTCACAAATGAGAGAAAATTCCACTTTGGGTATATGTATATTGGGCCAAGCGCACCTGGGCCCTTTTACACCCTTCTCCACTTCTTCCACCATCCCCTTCAATTAAAATAAATTACTAAATTGTAAACACCATATTATAATTTAATATAATTAAAAATTAGTGCAACACCTAAACAATTTAATCAATTTCTTAATTAAATTATTTGGGGTGTTACAACTCTCCCCACTTAGGAGATTTCGTCCTCGAAATTCATACACGAGTCAAATAACTCTGGATAGGACTCCCGTGCATCTTGCTTTCCGGCTCCCAAGTCATACTCTCACCAAGCGGCTCCCAGCCACACTACCTTTACCAAGGCAATGTCCTTCCCTCTCAACACCTTCACTTCTCTATCATCAATCCTCACTGGCATAGTCTCCACGGTGAGGTTCTCACGCACCTCCACATCATCCATGTGAATCACATGAGGCAGTGCGGAATATACTCAGGCCGCGTGACACGTGAAAAACATCGTGCAAGTTCGAAAGATTAGGCGGCAAGGCCACCCTATAAGCAACCTTTCCAACCTCTCCGGTGATTTGGTGCGGTCCAATAAACCTTGAGTTAACTTCTTTGCCTTGAGCACGCCCAACACCGGTCATAGGCGTGACTCTCAAGAACACATGCTCACCACTGAAACTCCAAGTCCTTTCTCCTCTTATCATGATAACTTTTCTCTGCGGCTCTGTGACTCTTTCATCTTCTCTCGATCATTTTCACCTTCTCGGTCGTCTCCCTAACCAACTCGGGTCCAAGAACAACACTCTCACCTGACTCATGCCAACACAAAGGAGTTACGCACCTCCGCCCATACAAATTGCCTCAAAAGGAGCCATCCCAATGCTCGAATGATAGTCATTATTATAAGTGAACTCAATCGGTGGAAGATGTGTATCCCACGCACCTCCTGCTCTAGCACACAAGCTCTCAAAAGATCCTCCAAAGACCGGATGGTTCTCTCTGCAATCCGACCATCGACCGAGGATGATAAGTTTGAACTCAACCTCGGCTTGGACCCAAAGCCTCCCGCAAGCTCCCCAAAACTCGATGTAAACCGCGGGTCCCTATCCGACACAATACTCTTTCTAAACCCCATGAAGCTTCACAATCACCGAATGTAAATTCTAGCCAACTTTGGCACAGAAAGGTGATGTTGATAGGAATGAAATGGGCGGACTTGGTCAACCTATCCACAATCACCCAAATAGTGTCGGACCCTCTCACGGTGTTTTGGCAATCCGGTCACAAAATCCATGGAAATGCTGTCCCCACTTCCATTCCGGATCTCCAAAGGTTGCATCAACCCCGCAGCTTCGGTGCTCAATCTTTGACTTCCGCAAGTCAAACATGCATATACAAAGCTACAAGCAACATCTCTCTTCATACCAGGCCACCAAAATAGTTTCTTGAGATCATGGTACATCTTAGTAGCACTGGATGAATGCTCAACTTACTCCTATGGCTCTCCTCAAGTATCATCTTTTTAACTCAAAGATCATCCGAACACAAATTCTGTCCCTGAACCTCAACACACCACAGGAATCCAACCTCAGTAATCCCCATCAACAACTTGCTCACCAAAGAACCAAAGAAATCTACCAACTTCACATCTAACTTCAAGGCGTCTCGATACTAACCAATAAGTCGCTCCCAATCCTCGGCATCCCCAATCGACACTGCACGGGGTGTCACCTCACAAACCGGACTCAAGTCACGGAATTGCTCAATCAATTCCAATTCTCTCACCATCATAGTGACGACATATGCAACGTTTTCCGACTCAAAGCATCGACCACGACATTAGCTTTGCGGGGTGATAGTTCAAGCCGAAATCATAGTCCTTCAAAGAAATCTAACCAACGCCTCGTCTCATATTCAGCTCCTTCGGTCAAATAAGTACTTGGACTCGTGTGATCACCGAACACTTCAATCTAGTACCATAGAGATAGTGCCTCCAAATTTTTAACACAAACACAATCGCAGACCAACTCTAAGTCATGAGTAGGATAGTTCTTCTCATGGGTCCTCAACCGTCGGACGCATAAGCAACCACCTTCCCATCCTGCATCAATACACCTCCCAAACCCATCTTGGAAGCATCACAAGATACACAACAAATGGTTGCTCCGCACAGTGCAACACTAACACCGGAGACGTGGTCAACCTCTCTTTAGCTCTTGGAAGCTCTCTTCACACTTTGCATCCCACACAAATGCCTTTCCCTTACAGTCAATCGAGTCAATGGAAGGGCTAGCTTAGAGAACCCTTCAATAAACCTCCCGTAATAACCACCAACCCCAAGAAACTCCCGATCTCGATCCACGGACTTTGGGCTCTCCCAACGCAACACCGCATCAACCTTGGCCGGATCCACGCCTATACCATCACCGAAATGATATGGCCCAAGAAGCTCACCTCATGCAACCGAACTCACACTTTGACAACTTGCATACAACTTCCTCTCTTTCAAGACCTCTAGCACCAATCTCAAGTGCTCAGTATGCTCTTCCTCGATTTTGAGTACACCGAATATCATCAATGAAAACGACCACAAACCGATCCGGATAGCTATGGAAAATTCGGTTCATGTACTCCATAAACACCCCGGTGCATTGGTGACACCAAACGGCATTACAGAGTACTCATAGTGCCCATACCTCGTTACGAATGCTTTGTTTTACGGATATCCTCATCCTTCACCTTAATCTGGTGATACCCGACCTCAAGTCAATCTTGCTAAACACTTTAGCACCCACCACCGGTGATCCATCGGATCATCTATCCTCGGGAGAGGATACTTATTCTTGATAGTTACTTTATTCAACCGTCAGAGTCCACGCACGCACGCATACTCCCATCCTTCTTCTTTACTAACGTAATCGAGCTCCCCATGGTGATACACTAGGCCTCACAAACTTCTTCTCAAGAAGCTCCTCTAATCGCTTCTTCAATTCACCAACTCGTAAGCCGACATCCCAGATGCGGTGCCATGACACGTGCCTAGTACGAGCACAAGCTCAATCCCGAACTCAACTTCCTCTCTCAGGGCACACTAGGAATCTCATCCGGAAACACTTCAGGGAACTCACACACCACCGCAACCCATCAACCACGGCTCGGTTCTCGGCAGACATGGACGCAATCAAGGCAAACAACCGACCACCCTCTTTCATTACCTGCACAAGAATCGTGCCAAGAGACAGAGAGCGCACTCTTCCTCTTCGGGAAGGAGAAAACTAATAGACTTATCGTAGCAGCTTGATGTGCACATGGTTATCTACTAACCATCCATGCCCGAATCACATCTAACCCACCCAAAGGCAAACAAATCGAATCAACGAGAAAAATCTCTGCAAGACCGACGCGAGAGGACACCTAGCACACATCGTAGAAGTAGTTACGGACCCTTAGCCGGGAGTGTCGATAACCATCCTCTCTCCATAGTAGACAATACTAAATTTAACTTTTCAAAGACAAACAGATGCAATAAAAGAGTGTGTAGCACCCGTGTCAACAATAGCAACTAAAGGTGTACGAGAGATGAAACATGTACCTCGGATATCATTAGGTCCCTCGAACACCGCCAATGCAAACACCCTCCCAAAGAGATCTTTCCTTCTTAGGCTTAGGGCACTTGAAGCTAATGTGACCACTTTTCACCACGCTTGAAACATACAGCTTCCTTGCGATCACACTCGGATGCCATGTGACCACTCTTTCCACACCTAAAACATCTCTTCACTTCCATCTTACAATCAAAGCTCTTGTGACTGGCTTGTCACACTTGAAACACACAATATCGGATGGGCGTCTCCCCACTTGGCTTCTTGCCCTCATGGTGCCTCCTACCCTCAAGCAGACTGCTTCCCACCATTATACTTGTTACCACCCGAATACCTTTGCTTTCCTTGTCGCGGAGCGTCTCATAAGGCTTACCCTCATTATGAAATTTCCCCCTACGGTCTCTCATGACTCTAGAGCGGGCATTGCTTGTCTTCCTCATAAATCCTGCAGCAAATCTACGGATCGGCAAATACTCTAATCTTCCGATACCCCACACCTGCGTGATATCGACTCTCACCCATTCTCAAACTTGATGCACTTTGAGAATTCAAATTTCACCTCAAAGATAGTGGGGATAGAACTTGGCCAACTCCGTGAACTTGGCGGCATATTCGATAATACCATACTTCCCCGCCTCGGTTCAAGGAATTCCAAATCTTTCTTACCTCTCACGTCCTCCGGAAATACTTTCTCAAGAATTCTTCTTGAACACGGCCAAGTGATCTCCTCGTGCAAAGACCCAATCTCTCACCGGTCTCTAGCCACGGTCCATCGACCTCTTCAGATAAAGTATGAGTACCGTGCGACTTTACGTTCATCGGTCGACCCAATCACCACAAGATCCTCTCAATCTCCTTCACCAAGTCAAGGCACCATCCGGGTTGTACCTCCCCTTGAAGGTAGGGGGGTTCTCTCTCTGGAACGTTGCCATACTGCGGGTCTCATTATTGGCCGGACAGACCGAACTTTTGCTCTGATACCACTATTGTAACACCCCATTTCTACCCGGTAATTTAAATCCAAAAATCAGAGTATACAAAAATCATTTCTGGTCATCTTTTAGTTTAGTGTGTTATAAAATAGTGAACTGATTGACTATGGGATTACTCAGTAATCGAAACTACTTGCAACAGGGTATTGACCTCCTTTGCAAGGCTCTCAGTGATGCCCTTGTAAATACACCAGCGAAAGAAATTCTGACCTTAGTGGCGAACCACAATTTAGCCATAGTCATTCAGCACACTAGTAGTATAACATAAATCATTTTTACTAACGGAGTGTTACGCTCCTCTCTCAAAAACTCAACAGTCAGTTCAGAAACATGCATAGATACATAACACCATACAACACGTGGGTTAAAATCTCGTGTCACGCAAATGAAATAAACTACATCTCAAAGTAATGCTCAAAGAATCTCAAAACAAATACATATAAGGCTCAACAAGGAGCAAAACAAGCAACGATAGTTTAAACCCCAACCCCTAGGTGCTACGTGACGAGCGGGCACTCTCGGGGAGTAGTGAAGGTAGGAAGCCCTCACTCATGACTACACGTGGTAAACAACAACAACAAAGTGGTGAGTCTCGAACTATATAATAAAAGTGATAATAAGCAATATATACAATCATAGTTCACGACACACCAATCATCACTCAACAATATTCATGCACTAATGAGAATGTATGCAATGTAAGTATGCATGTGGTACCATTTGCCCTCCCCAGATTCTCATCAATAATGGAGTCCTCATGACTCGCCCTCCGCCGCCCCTCGGGCTTCACAATCATTTTATAAGGCCCTCCGCCGCCTCAAACTTCACAATCATTTTATAAGGCCTCTCCGCCGCCTCGAACTTCACAATCATTTTATAAACTCTACGATCGCGACCAAATGTATGCATGAGACTCCATGTACATCACAACACATTTTCAAACACTTCAATACACCCATTAGCTCTTACCTCGGTGTTAATCTCATTTTATAGCCCTCCCGGCTTGGCCTCCGGCCCATGCCCCATGGCATGCTCAATCACCTCATTATAAACTCTCAACACCATTAAGTCCCAAGGACTAATCACCTCTAGAGTACTCAACCTCACTCAGTGGACCTAAACCACCATTTAGGACCAAAACAATTATCTAGGGACTAAATGTCACCGAGGGACCAAAACAAAGACCCTCTTAGGCACTTGGCAAAGACTAGGCGCCATTTTCCCCACATTCTCGCGCGCCGGTGCACAAAGACTAGCGCCGGCTTCAAAGATTTGGCGCCCGTGGCAACACAACCACCGGGCGCCACTTTTCTAGCAACTGCGCGCCCCAGGGCAACACAGACCTGAGACACAAACTCGAGATACGCTTTGCACACAATCTCGAACACACAGTGCAAAGAGATTAGGCGCCACAGCAAAGACTGCTTAGCGCCCCCTCCGACCCAGCTCACCCAACACTTTCAAACCAAAAACCACCCGAGCCAAAATGTTTAAAAATGAATTTGGGCGGTAAATACAAAATTTGGCACGATGAAATATGCCTAGAAAAGTAAGTTTCACTCCCGGCCCCAAAACACACACAAAACAAGCCCCCACCGACATTTTCAAAATAACACTGCAACTAGAAAACCACTCGAGCCAAAACACTTAAAATTGAAAGTTGGCGGTGAATACAAAAAAATTTGCACGAGGAAATATGTTCGAAATACAAGTTTCACTCCCGGGCCCAAAACACACACATTCTCGCGCCCAGCACAAAGAACACACTCACCCGATCCATCAAGCTACGGTGACACAGCGCCATTCTGGCACCACAGGGCGACATTTGGCGCCCACACCAACACACGCACCCAACACACAAAACAAAGGCACGTGGCGCCATTTTCCCAAAGAATTTGGCGCCTGGCGAACACACACACACAGAACACATTCCAAAGACATGAATAAAGCGATTGCCGTGGCGCCATTTTCCCAAAAATGTGGCGCCACGGCGTGGACATTCTGCACAAACTCTCAATTCACTGTGAATAAGTTACACGGCGCGCAGAATCCTAGCATCTTGGCGCCCCAAACCCCAAAATCCCAATTTTCTCAAAATCTTCCAAATCAATTCACTCCATAATTCTTCTAACACTCCTAATTTCATAATCAAACAACCAATTGCATGCTCAAATCATCAATCACATCAAAATCACAAAATCATATATTATAAAACCCTAACTCAAGCTCTAAATCGATTTCACCAAGGAATTCATCAATTTCAAGACATCAAATCATCATATACTCATCAATTAACGTAAAACATTTCTATGATATACATATAACCCATTATCTCCTCTATTGTAGAGTGAGACTCCCTTACCTCAAATTAACTGTAGAGAAGAACCTGGACTGAGTCACGAACAAAACCACCGCAACAATCCAAGCCTTCAAGTCACGAAATTGCTCTTCTCCTCCTCTTCTCCTAGGGTTTGGCGCCGTGCTCTCTCCTTTCTCTCTTCTCCCTTCGCAACTTTTCTTTCTCTCTTCACAAATGAGAGAAAATTCCACTTTTGGGTATATGTATATTGGGCCAAGCGCACCTTGGGCCCTTTTTACACCCCTTCTCCACTTCTTCCACCATCCCCTTCAATTAAAATAAATTACTAAATTATAAACACCATATTATAATTTAATATAATTAAAAATTAGTGCAACACCTAAACAATTTAATCAATTTCTTAATTAAATTATTTGGGGTGTTACAGGCGGTCCTTGTTTGCCTTGGATAAATATTTCTGCACCACCCTGTGGAGTTAGAAAAGTTTCTTGCTCAGGTTGAGGGGTTTCCTCGGTAGCTGGTGCGGTGTGGAGTTGTTGGCTAGGCACTGTGGCCTCTTGTTGCAGAACTTCAGTATTTTCGGCCTCAGGTGCCTACTATCACCAAAAATAGATGAGCATCTGAGACAATAAAATCAATGAGAAAGATGGTGAGATGACTTACCCTTGAAGCAGTCCTTTCGACATGGGATTGTGTTCTCCCGGGTTTCTTTACGAGCCTTCTCCTTTTGGTTTTCTGTGGTTGCGTCTCTGCCGGAGTGTTGAGGCTCATGTCTTGCGTTGAGGATTTTCTTGTTGGAGATTTAGAGACTGTGTCAGCCTCTTGAGCTTTCTTGGTTCTTCTTTCCTTCTCAATTATTTCCTCGGCTTGCTGGGGATTCTCACTTTCCTGAAAATCGACATCAGTGTTAACAAAAGGTCAAAGAATTATGCATGAAGACCTTGGAGTCATCACTTACAACGGAGGAACTTTTCCTTTTGGTTTTCTTTGCAAGGGTGGTGTTAGTTGAAGTGTTTGATCGCTTGGAGCTCTGTGAAATCAGAAGAGGTTTAGCACCAAATGTGATATCGAATCGTATATCAAAAGTGGAGGGATACTCACTTTCTTTTTCTGGATTTGTGGTTCTTCGTGCTGCCTTGATATGGAAGTGGTACCTTTCTCCGTTGTTTTTTGGACCGCACCAGTGGCTTCTACGCTAGAGTTAGAGGGAGAGAGTGGAATGGCTACGAACAATCAACAAACATGTTAGTAAATTACACATAAGAGGATAGATGAAATTTTTCCTGAGTGTTTAACGTCACTGATAACTCTATTTTATATAGAGTATTTCATATGTTTAAACTTAGTATTTGCTCTCTTTCAAGTAATAATAAAGAGTTTATATAGTATTTAGTGTGATATATGATATCTTGAGTGATTTGAATGGATATAGTTATTATTAGGCCATTTTGGATATATTGTGGTATGTTTGATGTTTTTGTTCAGTGCAGTCTCAATGCTGTCTGCATCAATGCTCCTGCACTGATCCTGCATCAAAACTGCACTACTTGGTGAATAAGCAGCCTGTTTCATATGCATCCACATGCAATGTGATGACCTCCTGCCTGCTTCCCTGATGCCATCCAAACTTGTATAGTAGGCGCCTACCATTCACACATAGCTATAGGCATAGCTTTGAAGAGTCATCAACATAGGGACACTTGTTCTAACACCATGGAACCGCCCTATATGATTAAGTCAAAGATTTCAACATGGATAAACCTCTGGAAAGCAACTACAGCTATGATCCACTCAAGATGACTTCAACATGAAGAAAGGAAGCACCTCACTTGAAAGCTATAAAAGGACCTCACATCTTCATTTGGAAATATATCACAATCCATAAGTTAGATCAAAATTTCAATATACATAGTTAGTTTTTATATTTTTAGAGGAAGAGGAAGGAATTCATAATTCCTCCTTTACTCATTTTCATAGTGTTTGTATAGTGCTAAGGAGTAATGCTAGTGCATTGCTAGAAGACTTCATACAAAGGTTTTCAACATTTGTAACTTTACTCTTGTTGTTTCTCTTTTGTGATTTCTATATATATAAACATGGTCTATTCAGTTTATATATATCTTGCAATGTCTCTTGTTAGCTAAACCTTTCTTAGTTGGAATGTTCTAATCATTTAATGAGCTTTTAAGTAAGTATGTTGCATGTATGTATGTTTGTACTTTAGTTCTTGCTTGATAATCTTTTCAAAACTTATTTTGAACTTGATCACTTAGAATAAGTAGATTTGTAAATGACCAGACATGGCTTACAATTAAGAACTCAAGAACTAATATGGGTGAGTGTTTTACATAAAGAAAACTTTGTGAAAACCATGCTAAGTCCTAGACATAGGATAGTATAGTCCATAGGATAATTGTGGGTACTTAAAATACAAGAGTGAATTCACTTAAGCAAAGTGATACTTGTTAGGAGGCAAGATTGGCACTAACACCCCTTTCTTTCTTGCATAGAACAAGGATCATAAGAGCTGGTAATGATACTCAAGAAAGTGACCGAAAGGCACATAGCTAATGCAATGAAAGATTCAAGTCAAAAATGCATCACATAACGCATCATACACTTATAAGTAAATTACTTGATGAAGACATTCCAACTAGCTTTTCTCTTTTACACTATCAATATTCTATCTTTGTTTTCTAACTTAGTTGTGATCATCAACCAAAATCCAAAATTATTTTATTACTTAGTGACTTTACACTATATTACTTTATATCATTTAAAAGTGAGTTTTTCAATCTCTATGGGTTCGATCTTTTTACTACTTGTTTTTGGACAAAGTATACTTGCACTCAAGTGTATGTGGCATTTCCACACACCAAGTTTTTGGCGCCGTTGCCGGGGATGAAGTAAATTCTTTTAAAATTTCGATATTTAGTAATTTAGTGTTGTATATAAATTCTGGTTTTTAGAGTTTACATCAACAACAAGACATGATACTTAGTATATGTACAGAACTGCAAAGCAGAACTCCGAATATAGTTTAGATTTAGAAATAGAAAGAAAATTCAGGAGATTGCTAAGACTCCGTAAATGAATCAACAAGCTTGCAACATGTCATTCGAGTGAAGAACAAAGCTCAAGGCCACACTCGGTGAGAGGAGGCCCTGGATCACAAACATGCTCATCAAGAAGAAGTTCATAGAGAAAATCTCATCCACATGGATCACATAGGTATGATTAATGATAGAGATAGACCTATGAGGATTATGCTCACTTTTGATCATCAAAACATGCAAACTAGTATAAACAGACCTCATATTGATGCCATGCATTTTGAATTTAAGCCTATGATGTTTCAAATGCTTCAAACTATTGGTCAATTTGGAGGATCTCCTCATGAAGATCCTCATTTGCATTTAAGGCAATTTCTAGAAGTATGTAGTAATTTTATTTTACACAGTGTTAGTGAAAATGCATTTAGATTAAGGTTATTTCCATATTCTTTGAAAGATAGAGCCAAGGCTTGGCTAAATTCTTTAGAGCCTAACTCTATTCATTCATGGAATGAAATGGCTGAAAAATTTTTAGGAAAATATTTCCCACCTATCAAAAATGCCAAAGTTAAGAAATGATATTACATCTTTTAGACAAAAAGAGTTTGAGTCTTTATTTGAAGCATGGGAAAGATGGAAGGAACTTTTGAGAAAATGTCCTCATCATGGTTTACTGTTATTATTCAAATGGAAACATTTTATAATGGTTTAGAACCTCAAACCAGAATAATGCTTGATGCATCATCCGGTGGAGTGTTATTAAATCATCATACAATGAAGCATGTGAATTAATTGATAGAATAGCAACTAATAGCTCTAGTTGGCCTCTTGAGAGGGTAAGTACCCAAAAGAAACCATCGTGGGTACATGAAATCAATGATATATCCGCCTCTATCTCGCTCAAGTAGCCACTCTAGCTAATTTGATGAAAAACTTCACTTCGCAATGCTATCGCATCTAATGCAACAGCATCACCGCACAACATCTTATTGCGAAAGAAGAACAACAAGTACCTCCAGCACACCTAGTTGTGTGTACTTGTGGAGGAGGTCACTTGTATGAGGAGTGTTCTAGCAACCCTATCTCAGTAAATTATGTAGGTTATAATAGGAATAACAACCCTTATTCCAACACTTATAATCCTGGTTGGAAAGATCACCCAAATTTTAGATGGAACAACAATAGTGCACTTTGCACCTAGAACCGCTCCAACTACACCAACCAACCCACCAGATTCCCACTCAAAATAACCAAAGAAACTCTCAACCTACCACCGATAATTCTCTCTAGAAACCATGCTCAAAGCATTCATAGGTGAATCTAGAACTGCTAGACAAACCCAAGATGCTTCCATCAAGAACTTAGAGAATCAAGTTGGTCAATTAGCCACACTCTCTGTATCAAAGGCCACAAGGTGCCTTACCTTCAAATCTGAAGCTACTCCTTCCCAAACTAAAGGAAAAGAGCGGGTTAAGGCTATTTCATTGAGAAGTGGTAAGGATCTTGTAGAGTTAATCGAGAAGGAAAGTGTAGAAAAGGGAGAAAAAGCCAAAAATCAAAAGAAACCAATGCAGAAGCATCTAGTGCTCTGCATCACAAGAAGTTCAAAGTCCACTACCTAAGTTAGTACACTGAATACCCTCCTCCTCCTTACCCTCAAAGACCTAAAAAAAAAGCACATGAGGAGAAGCGATGCAGTAAATTCCTAGAGGTACTAAAACAATTACACATCAATGTTCCACTTAGTAGAAGCCCTCCAACAAATGCCAAATTATGCAAAATTTATGAAGGATGTGCTTACTAAGAGAAGAAGATTAGGTGAGTTTGAAACAATTGCCATGACAGAAGATTGTAGTTTGCTTATGCAAAATAAGATCCCTAGGAAATTGAAGGATCCAGTAGTTTTACAATTCCATTTTCTATAGGAAAATCCTATCTTTGTAAAGCTTTATGTGATTTAGGTGCAAGCATCAACTTGATGCCTAAATCTATTTTTGACCAGATTAGAAATAGGAAATGCAAAACCAACCACATTGTGACACTTCAATTAGCGAGATAGATCAATAGCCTATCCTGAAGGTATCATAGAAGACATCCTAGTTAAGGTAGACAAATTTGTATTCCTGTAGATTTTGTTATCCTTGACTTTGATGCGAGATAAGGAAGTGCCTATTATCCTAGGTAGACCATTTCTAGCAACTGGTAAAACCATAATTGATGTGCAGAAAGGTGAACTCACTATGAGAGTGAATGATCAAGAGATCAAATTCAATGTAATGAATGCTATGAAGTATCCTGCAGAGGAAACAGAAGAGTGTTCATCCTTATTCTCTCTAGATCAATTGGTAGAAAAACAATTTTACAAACAAGATGATGATCTTAGCCAATGCAGATGCATTAGATGCAAATTTGCATTACTAGATGTTTGAAATACTAGAAAAAGAGAATCTGCCAATAGAAAACTCTTGTAAGGAAGTATGGGCTAGGACTTATGAACCACTCAACCTTGAGGATCCAATTCTCAAGAAGAACTTACCCTCAATAGAACAACCTCCTAAGTTAGAATTGAAGATATCGCTGAACACCTTAAGTATGCATTCTTAGGAACAGATGAGACTTTACTCATTATCATTGCTTCCGATTTAACATCAAAACAGAGAGTGATCTCATTAGTACTCTCAAGAAGCATACCAAAGCTATAGGTTGGCAAATGGCAGATATCAAAGGAATTAGTCCTTCTATATGCATGCATGAGTCATTTTGGAAGAAAATTCCAAAAGCAACATAGAGAGTCAAAGAAGACTAAATCCTATTATGAAAGAGGTTGTGAAAAAGGAAATTATTAAGTGGCTAGATGCTGGAATCATATACTTATATCGATGCTGTGCTTGGGTAAGCCTGTCCAATGTGTACCAAAGAAAGGGGGTGTGACAAGAATAGCCAATGAAAAGAATGAGTTGATACCAACTAGAATCACACAGGTGGAGAATCAGTATGGATTACGAAAACTCAACAAAGCTACCAAAAAGGATCACTTTCCTTTACCATTCATAGACCAAATGTTAGATAGATTAGCAGGGAAGGAATTTTATTGTTTCCTAGATGGCTATTCAGGCTATAATCAAATAGCCATTGAGCCTAAGGATCAACACAAAACCACCTTTACATGCCCTTATGGAACCTTTGCTTTTAGAAGGATGCCATTTGGCTTATGTAATGCACCTGCTACATTCCAAAGATGCATGATGTCTATTTTCTCAGATTTCATTGAGCAATCAATGGAAGTATTCATGGATGATTTCTCTATCTTTGGAGAAACATTTCAAGTTTGCTTAACAAATTTGGAACAAATTCTCAAGAGATGTGAGGAAACAAATTTAGTCTTAAATTGGGAAAAGTGCCATTTCATGGTACAAGAAGGCATAGTGCTAGGACATAGGATTTCAAAGAAAGGTCTAGAGGTAGACAAAGCTAAAGTTGATATCATTGAAAATTTACCACCACCCAGTACAATTAAAGGTATCAGGAGCTTCTTAGGCCATGCTGGTTTCTATAGAAGGTTTATCAAAGACTTTTCAAAAATCTCAAAACCATTATGTATGCTTTTGCAACATGATGTAGAATTTATCTTTGATAACTTTTGTATAGAAGCTTTTGACAAGCTTAAAAGGCATTGGTGACAAAGACCAATTATAGTAACTCAGTTGGAGCGAGCCATTTGAATTAATGTGTGATGCTAGTGACTTTGCAGTAGGAGCAGTCCTAGGGCAAAGGTATGATAAGGTCTTTCATTCCATATATTATGCTAGCAAGACATTAATTGAAGCTCAAGTGAACTACACAGTTACAGAAAAGGAATTATTAGCTGTGGTCTTTGCATTTGAAAAATTCAGATCATACTTAGTTGGAACTAAAACTATTGTCTATACTGATCACTCTGCCATTAAGTATCTAATTTCAAAGAAGGATGCAAAGCCAAGGCTGATAAGGTGGATTTTACTCCTACAAGAATTTGATCTAGAAATTAGAGACAAGAAAGGAGTAGAAAATCAAGTAGCAGACCATTTATCAAGGATTGAAGGAGAATCACTTGGTACACAAGGAGAAGAAATCAAGGAAAGTTTTCCAGATAAGAAGCTATTGGCAATCACAGTCAATGCAAAACATGAAACTGCATTTGCTATAAGCAATGCAGGAGCATCAAATGCATCTGCACCATGGTTTGCTGATATTGTAAATTTCCTTGCAAGCAAAATGGTACCAGTGAGTATGACATATCAACAAAGGAGAAAATTCTTCCACATGGTTAAACAATACTATTGGGATGATCCATTCCTTTACAAGATGTGCCCGATCAATTAATGAGGAAATGCATACCAAGAGGAGCAACAAGCGTTGTTTACTGCATTGCCATTCTCGCACCTTATGGAGGACACTTTGGAAGCACTAGAACAAAGACTAAGGTATTACAATCAGTTATTTTTGGCCTACTTTATTTAAAGATTCTTATTTTATGGTCAAATCATCGTGATAAATGTCAAAGAGCGAGGAATATTTACGATAAGCATGAAATGCCTAGAACAAATATTTTAGAAATAGAATTATTTGATGTTTGGGGCATGGATTTCATGGGACCTTTTCCACCCTCTTTTGGCAATTTATATATCTTAGTAGTTTATTGATTATGTGTCCAAATGGGTAGAGGCGAGAGCATTACCTAATAATGATGCTAAATCGGTGAGTAAGTTTCGCAAAGAAATATATTCACTAGATTTGGAACTCCTAGAGCTATCATTAATGATGAAGGTTCACACTTTTGCAATAAGATCATAGAAAACCTTCTAGCTAAGTATGGAGTTAAGCATAAGATAGCTACACATACCATCCTCAAACTAGTGGACAAGCGCAATTATCCAATAGGAAATTAAGAGAATGCTAGAAAAATGGTAAGTCCAAATAGGAAAGATTGGTCTTTACATTTGGATGATGCTTTATGGGCATATAGAACAAAGATTCAAAACACCCTTAGGAATGTCCCCTTACAAATTAGTCTATGGAAAAGCATGCCATTTACCTGTAGAATTGGAAAACAAATCTTATTGGGCTATCAAGAAGCTCAATTTCAATTTGAACAAGGCAGGTAAAAAGAGAATGATAGAGCTTGATGACCTAGAAGAAATTAGGCAAACCTCTTATGAGAATGCTGAAATCTACAAAGCTAAGACTAAGAAATGGCATGACAAGAAAATTCACAATAGAGAATTGAAAGAAGGAGGACTAGTTCTGCTATACAACTCTAGGTTGAAGCTATTTCCTGGAAAACTAAGGTCAAGGTGGTCAGGACCATTTAAGTTGATAAAGGTTTATCCACATGGAGCAGTAGAATTATTTGATAAATCCTCAAATACTGTCTTCAAGGTGAATGGTCAGAGAGTTAAAATGTACTATGGTGAACATGTGGTGAGAGATAAAACCACCACCTATTTGCAAAATCTCTAAGTGAAAAGAGGTAGTCAGGCTGACAAGACTCTTAAAACAAGCGCTTAATGGGAGGCAACCCATTGTTTTTAATTATTTTTGTGCAATTTTATGTTTTTAGTTGTTTTGCGTAAATGCAGAAACTAATGCAATGCATCAAATGCACCCGCATTGAGGAAAAACGTGCCTGCATCGTAAATTTATAAACTTGAAGAAATTTGGTTAAGTGTGAATCATAAGGCTTCAGGAAGGTTAAAGGAAGGTTAAGCAAGATTAATGACACATTGGTAGCCAAAGCAAGACACTTGGCAAGATGCATGCGTAGCACGCAATGCTAACGGCTACCTAATAAATCCACTAACTTCCTCTTCCCGAAACATAAAGCCTTCATTGTTACTGCTTACCCTTCATTCGCAAACTCTCACAAATTCTCTCATCTGAAACACAAACCACCCTTCCCATTCTCAATCCAATTTTTTCTCAATCACAAAAGCAATCAAAACCTAGAAATTCATAGCAATCACAATGGTGAAGAAACAATCAGCACAGAAAACATCAGGCAAGCAGGCCAGAACTCCCCAAAAAGAGAAGAAAGCCATGCATGCAGGATCATCATCATCAAGAAAAGGCAAAGCCAAGGAATCATCAATCAGAACTGATGACAATGTTCATCTGTGGAACATGCATCTATTGCCCGAGAGAGGGTATGATTTGAAGAAGGCTAGCCCATCATTCATGTCAACAGTGGCCAATCTCCATTGGGACCACTTCGTGCTACCAAGAGGAGGCTACATTGAAGACATAGTGAGAGAGTTCTATGCTGGAATCACACCACAAGAAGGAGCAGAACATTCCTACACTTCCATGGTGAGAGGTAAACTTGTACACTTCCATGCCAAGAAATTAAATGAACATTATATGCTGAAATATAATGGGAATGATTTTGAGAATAGAGTGGCCAATGCCTTTAAGAAAGAAATGGAAGAAATAAGGAATAGGATTGCTATACTGAGAAATGTTTTTGGGAAAAATTCACACCTAATGAGATTAAGCTTAGAAGTAATTATTTGATAAATGCATTAGGTAATTGGCATTTGTTCATAGCTAATTCAATTCTGCCTACATCACATACATATGCTATGACCAAAGAGAGATTGATCTTGCTAGATACAATTCTCTCTGAGGGACATGTAGACATAGGTAGATTGATTGCTAGGGAAATTCTTGCATGTTCAAATAAGTCAAAGGGATTTCTGTTTTTCCCTTGTCTTATTACTGAATTATGCATGAAAGAAGAAGTCCCTATAGCTGCTAGTGAACAAAGGAAATTTCCCCCTGGTAATTTGAGTGCTGAAGTAAAGGAAAAATTGAGGAATGTGAGAGGCCCTGCACCTACAATGCAAGAGCATTACATGCGAAGGTAGGGTCATCTCGAAATTTCAAAATGATCAACATGACTGGCTTCAATTGGTCTTTGACAAGATCTTTGATCTTGTGGGCCAAGTGAATGCCCCTGAATTCCCAACTTGGGTACTGAGAAGTGAAGGTGAAGAAGAAGAAGAGAAAGAGACTGAAGAAGGAACAAAAGGAAAGGAGAAAGTAGAGGCAGAACCTAGCACCAAGAAGAAGGTGACTAGGAAGCAATTCAAAGTGCAAAAGAAGGTTGTGGTAGAACTGTTTGTGGAGGAATTGTATGATTCTCAATCTGCCGAGGATGAGGAATTAAAAGAAATGGATAAGGAGTTAGAAGAAGAAGAGGAGGAAGAAAGTGATGAGGAAATTGATGAAGAAGAAGAGGAACAAGCTAGAGGTGTGATCCTAGAGGAAATTGCTAGGCAGAAATATGCCAAACCCTCAGCATCAACCCAACAACCAGAAACCCCTATCACTTCACCAGTTACCAAAACAACCATCATCTCACCAAACCAAGAATCCTCCTCCATTCCAAAATCACCATTACCCTCCCTCAATGATCCACCAGTCCTATCACAATCACCACCACAAACAACCCCTCCACCACCCTCTCCAAGAAAAGAAACACAAGAAACAACTCACACAGAAGAACCAATCTCAGAACAAACCCCTGTTATGCCAACAGACCAAGCAGTACCTTCTAACCCAAGCAACATTATTTCAAATGTTGTTTCTGCTCTTGAGAAAGAGATTTTGCAGGAAAGAGAAGAAGAAGGACTCGACAAAGGAGATAAAATTGAAGAATCATCTGCAAAGGAGACAGTAACTCAAACTGTTGAGATGCAGAGTGATGCTCCTGCATCACTTGCTGCTGCATCACAACAGGCCAAAACTGTGCATGATGAGGCAACTATCAAAATGGTTCTGGAACAAATGGCACAACAGAAAAGGGAAGCATTACACAATACTCAAAAGTTCTTCAAGCAACCTGCAGGAAGGCAGGCAAAATTAACACCAAAAAGGAAGAAAAGTGATGCAGTCAAGACTGATGCACCTGCATCAGTTACAGAACAAGTTCCTGCAACTACACCAGAAGTAGGAGGTGCATCTGCACCTACAGAAGCAACACCTAGCAAGCCCAAGGAGAAGAAGCAGAAGGTGAAACACACTCCTCCATCCAGGCAAAGCACCAGAATTAGGAGTGGAGCCAAGAAATGAGTATCATTTACATGTTTTCACCTACTACTGCTATAACTTGTGTTAATTCTGTTTTGAACTATTTCCCTGGTTGTACTAATCCCTCTCCCCTATTTTGAACAAATGATTTGTCTGTTTTAAAAAAATTTGCAGTGAGGGCACTGCAACCCCTTAAGTTTGGGGTGGGATTTGCATGTTATGCATGTTATGTTATGTTTTTAAATGTTTTTATCTAATATGTTGTGTGTTTAATTAATATGTTTTATATAGTAAATATATATGTTTTAAGTAGTTTTTAGTTTGTTTAAATATTAGATGTACTTAACAAAGTAGTATCTAAGTATTTTAGTAGAAAAGATCAGTTTTTCAAAAATATGGTGAAAACCCTATGGATGGAATTTCAAATGATGAAAAGAAGCCTTATTTCTCAAAAAAACCAAAATTATTTTCACTTCAACACTTCAAAACTGAGTTTGTGAAAAGAACCTTGCTATTTAAAAGATCAATCTGATGCAAGGGGAATTTTTGGTAAGCTTAGGTCAAAACAAAGCTTTACTAAAAAGAAAGAAGAGCTTAAAGAATTAAGTTTGGGGGTGTTTTATGAAAACAAAGGCTGAATTTCAAAAGTATAAGAGTAAACAATGTAGAAAAAGAATACAAAAAAGTGGACAAGCCATATCCTCGATCTTTTGAAACTATACATGTGTTTAAGTACATGAATGCATCCGGAGGTCAAAGACTGTGCCATGCGAGAATAAATGTATCCGGAGGATAGTTCAATAAATCAACTCGTGCCAAAGTGCAAAGAAAAATATATGCATCTGGAGGTCAAAGACACGTGCCAAAGTGCATTTGCATCCGGAGGTCGGTGAGGAAGGTAATATGAGCTAGAAAAAGAAAAGCATTATCAGTGCAGCTGCATCAATGTAAACTGCACTGAAGAAAAAGCAAAATGCAGAAAAAAATCAATGCACAAAAACACTTCAAAGAAGTATTGCATTTGCACAAAAAGATCCACACAAAAAAATAGAAAAATGCATTGGCTCAAAAGCTTTGAAAGATTCAATCAAGCCCTTTGATTTTTAAAACTCCCCAACACTTGAGAAAATTTTGTGAGTCTAAACTCTCTTTTGAAAAATATTTTGGTGTGACCAAAGATGAACCAATCCTTTCAAAGGCTAGGAGGAAATTTTTCACTTAGTCTTGGAACCAATCTCAACTCAGTGGGTTCACACACACACAAAAGAGTTTGAATAAGCTTTGGTAGTTTTGAAGAAATAAAGGCACAAGAAAAATTGTTGATAAATGAAGTTCATAGGAAACTCCTCATAAAAATCCAAAAATCAAGCTGATCTATCTTCTAGAATTTTAGTTTTTATAGTTTGTCTTTGTCATTACTTGCGGACAAGCAATGGTTTAAGTTTGGGGGTGTGATAACTCTATTTTATATAGAGTATTTCATATGTTTAAACTTAGTATTTGCTCTCTTTCAAGTAATAATAAAGAGTTTATATAGTATTTAGTGTGATATATGATATCTTGAGTGATTTGAATGGATATAGTTATTATTAGGCCATTTTGGATATATTGTGGTATGTTTGATGTTTTTGTTCAGTGCAGTCTCAATGCTATCTGCATCAATGCTCCTGCATTGATCCTGCATCAAAACTGCACTACTTGGTGAATAAGCGACTGTTTCATATGCATCCACATGCAATGTGATGACCTCCCCGCTGCTTCCTGATGCCATCCAAACTTGTATAGTAGGCGCCTACCATTCACACATAGCTATAGGCATAGCTTTGAAGAGTCATCAACATAGGGACACTTGTTCTAACACCATGGAACCGCCCTATATGATTAAGTCAAAGATTTCAACATGGATAAACCTCTGAAAGCAACTACAGCTATGATCCACTCAAGATGACTTCAACATGAAGAAAGGAAGCACCTCACTTGAAAGCTATAAAAGGACCTCACATCTTCATTTGGAAATATATCACAATCCATAAGTTAGATCAAAATTTCAATATACATAGTTAGTTTTTATATTTTTAGAGGAAGAGGAAGGAATTCATAATTCCTCCTTTACTCATTTTCATAGTGTTTGTATAGTGCTAAGGAGTAATGCTAGTGCATTGCTAGAAGACTTCATACAAAGGTTTTCAACATTTGTAACTTTACTCTTGTTGTTTCTCTTTTGTGATTTCTATATATATAAACATGGTCTATTCAGTTTATATATATCTTGCAATGTCTCTTGTTAGCTAAACCTTTCTTAGTTGGAATGTTCTAATCATTTAATGAGCTTTTAAGTAAGTATGTTGCATGTATGTATGTTTGTACTTTAGTTCTTGCTTGATAATCTTTTCAAAACTTATTTTAAACTTGATCACTTAGAATAAGTAGATTTGTAAATGACCAGACATGGCTTACAATTAAGAACTCAAGAACTAATATGGGTGAGTGTTTTACATAAAGAAAACTTTGTGAAAACCATGCTAAGTCCTAGACATAGGATAGTATAGTCCATAGGATAATTGTGGGTACTTAAAATACAAGAGTGAATTCACTTAAGCAAAGTGATACTTGTTAGGAGGCAAGATTGGCACTAACACCCCTTTCTTTACTGCATAGAACAAGGATCATAAGAGCTGGTAATGATACTCTGAAGAAAGTGACCGAAAGGCACATAGCAAATGCAACAGCATTCAGTGCAGCTGCATCACATACTGCATCATACACTTATAAGTAAATTACTTGATGAAGACATTCCAACTAGCTTTTCTCTTTTACACTATCAATATTCTATCTTTGTTTTCTAACTTAGTTGTGATCATCAACCAAAATCCAAAATTATTTTATTACTTAGTGACTTTACACTATATTACTTTATATCATTTAAAAGTGAGTTTTTCAATCTCTGTGGGTTCGATCTTTTTACTACTTGTTTTTGGACAGTGTATACTTGCACTCAAGTGTATGTGGCATTTCCACACACCAAGTTTTTAAGGCCGTGTCGGGATTGAAGTAAATTCTTTTTAAAATTCGATATTTAGTAATTTAGTGTTGTATATAAATTACGGTTTTTAGAGTTTACATCAACAACGATTACATGATACTTAGTATATGTACAGTAACTGAAAATGAACTCGAATATAGTTTAGATTTAGAAATAGAAAGAAAATTCGGGAGATTGCTAAGACTCGAAAAGCAAATCAACAAGCTTGCAACATGTCATTCATGAAGAACAAAGCTCAAGGCCACACTCGGTGAGAGGAGGCCACCTGATCACAAACATGCTCTTCAAGAAGAAGTTCATAGAGAAAATCTCATCCACATGGATCACATAGGTATGATTAATGATAGAGATAGACCTATGAGGGATTATGCTCGGTTTGATCATCAAAACATGCAAACTAGTATAAACAGGACCTCATATTGATGCCATGCATTTTGAATTTAAGCCTATGATGTTTCAAATGCTTCAAACTATTGGTCAATTTGGAGGATCTCCTCATGAAGATCCTCATTTGCATTTAAGGCAATTTCTAGAAGTATGTAGTAATTTTATTTTACACGGTGTTAGTGAAAATGCATTTAGATTAAGGTTATTTCCATATTCTTTGAAAGATAGAGCCAAGGCTTGGCTAAATTCTTTAGAGCCTAACTCTATTCATTCATGGAATGAAATGGCTGAAAAATTTTAGGAAAATATTTCCCACCTATCAAAAATGCCAGGTTAAGAAATGATATTACATCTTTTAGACAAAAAGAGTTTGAGTCTTTATTTGAAGCATGGGAAAGATGGAAGGAACTTTTGAGAAAATGTCCTCATCATGGTTTACTGTTATTATTCAAATGGAAACATTTTATAATGGTTTAGAACCTCAAACCGAATAATGCTTGATGCATCATCCGGTGGAGTGTTATTAAATCAATCATACAATGAAGCATGTGAATTAATTGATAGAATAGCACTAATAGCTCTAGTTGGCCTCTCGAGAGGGTAAGTACCCAAAAGAAACCATCGGTACATGAAATCAATGATATATCCGCCTCTATCTGCTCAAGTAGCCACTCTAGCTAATTTGATGAAAAACTTCACTACAGCAATGCTATCATCTAATGCAACAGCATCACCGACAACATCTTATTCTGTGATGAGAACAAGTACCTCCAGGCACACCTAGTTGTGTGTGTTGTGGAGGAGGTCACTTGTATGAGGAGTGTTCTAGCAACCCTATCTCTGTAAATTATGTAGGTTATAATAGGAATAACAACCCTTATTCCAACACTTATAATCCTGGTTGGAAAGATCACCCAAATTTTAGATGGAACAACAATAGTGCACCTGCACCTAGAACTGCTCCAACTACACCAACCAACCCACCAGATTCCCACTTCAAAATAACCAAAGAAACTCTCAACCTACCACTGATAATTCTCTAGAAACCATGCTCAAAGCATTCATAGGTGAATCTAGAATCGCTAGACAAACCCAAGATGCTTCCATCAAGAACTTAGAGAATCAAGTTGGTCAATTAGCCACAGCTCTGTATCAAAGGCCACAAGGTGCCTTACCTTCAAATACAGAAGCTACTCCTTCCCAAACTAAAGGAAAAGAGCGGGTTTAAGGCTATTTCATTGAGAAGTGGTAAGGATCTTGTAGAGTTAATCGAGAAGGAAAGTGTAGAAAAGGGAGAAAAAGCCAAAAATCAAAAAAAACCAATGCGAAGCATCTAGTGCTCTGCATCACAAGAAGTTCAAAGTCCACTACCTAAGTTAGTACTGAATACCCTCCTCCTCCTTACCCTCAAAGACCTAAAAAAGCACATGAGGAGAAGCGATGCCTGTAAATTCCTAGAGGTACTAAAACAATTACACATCAATGTTCCTTTAGTAGAAGCCCTCCAACAAATGCCAAATTATGCAAAATTTATGAAGGATGTGCTTACTAAGAGAAGAAGATTAGGTGAGTTTGAAACAATTGCCATGACAGAAGATTGTAGTTTGCTTATGCAAAATAAGATCCCTAGGAAATTGAAGGATCCAGTAGTTTTACAATTCCATTTTCTATAGGAAAATCCTATCTTTGTAAAGCTTTATGTGATTTAGGTGCAAGCATCAACTTGATGCCTAAATCTATTTTTGACCAGATTAGAAATAGGAAATGCAAAACCAACCAACTGTGACACTTCAATTAGCGAGATAGATCAATAGCCTATCCTGAAGGTATCATAGAAGACATCCTAGTTAAGGTAGACAAATTTGTATTCCTGTAGATTTTGTTATCCTTGACTTTGATGCGAGATAAGGAAGTGCCTATTATCCTAGGTAGACCATTTCTAGCAACCGGTAAAACCATAATTGATGTGCGAGAAAGGTGAACTCACTATGAGAGTGAATGATCAAGAGATCAAATTCAATGTAATGAATGCTATGAAGTATCCTGCAGAGGAAACGGAAAGAGTGTTCATCCTTATTCTCTCTAGATCAATTGGTAGAAAAACAATTTTACAAACAAGATGATCACTTAGCCAATGCGGATGCATTAGATGCAAATGCATTACTAGATCTTGAAATACTAGAAAAGAGAATCGCCAATAGAAAACTCTTGTAAGGAAGTATGGGCTAGGACTTATGAACCACTCAACCTTGAGGATCCAATTCTCAAGAAGAACTTACCTCAATAGAACAACCTCCTAAGTTAGAATTGAAGATATTGCTCGAACACCTTAAGTATGCATTCTTAGGAACAGATGAGACTTTACTCATTATCATTGCTTCGATTTAACATCAAAACAGAGAGTGATCTCATTAGTACTCTCAAGAAGCATACCAAAGCTATAGGTTGGCAAATGGCGGATATCAAAGGAATTAGTCCTTCTATATGCATGCACGAGTCATTTTGGAAGAAAATTCCAAAAGCAACATAGAGAGTCAAAGAAGACTAAATCCTATTATGAAAGAGGTTGTGAAAAAGGAAATTATTAAGTGGCTAGATGCTGAATCATATACCCCATATCGATATGCTTGGGTAAGCCCTGTCCAATGTGTACCAAAGAAAGGGGTGTGACAAGTAATAGCCAATGAAAAGAATGAGTTGATACCAACTAGAATCATCACAGGGTGGAGAATCAGTATGGATTACGAAAAACTCAACAAAGCTACCAAAAAGGATCACTTTCCTTTACCATTCATAGACCAAATGTTAGATAGATTAGCGGGAAGGAATTTTATTGTTTCCTAGATGGCTATTCGAGCTATAATCAAATAGCCATTGAGCCTGAAGGATCAACACAAAACCACCTTTACATGCCCTTATGGAACCTTTGCTTTTAGAAGGATGCCATTTGGCTTATGTAATGCACCTGCTACATTCCAAAGATGCATGATGTCTATTTTCTCAGATTTCATTGAGCAATCAATGGAAGTATTCATGGATGATTTCTCTATCTTTGGAGAAACATTTCAAGTTTGCTTAACAAATTTGGAACAAATTCTCAAGAGATGTGAGGAAACAAATTTAGTCTTAAATTGGGAAAAGTGCCATTTCATGGTACAAGAAGGCATAGTGCTAGGACATAGGATTTCAAAGAAAGGTCTAGAGGTAGACAAAGCTAAAGTTGATATCATTGAAAATTTACCACCACCCAAAGACAATTAAAGGTATCGGGAGCTTCTTAGGCCATCTTTGGTTTCTATAGAAGGTTTATCAAAGACTTTTCAAAAATCTCAAAACCATTATGTATGCTTTTGCAACATGATGTAGAATTTATCTTTGATAACTTTTGTATAGAAGCTTTTGACAAGCTTAAAAAGGCATTGGTGACAGCACCAATTATAGTAACTCCAGATTGGAGCAGGCCATTTGAATTAATGTGTGATGCTAGTGACTTTGCAATAGGAGCAGTCCTAGGGCAAAGGTATGATAAGGTCTTTCATTCCATATATTATGCTAGCAAGACATTAATTGAAGCTCAAGTGAACTACACAGTTACAGAAAAGGAATTATTAGCTGTGGTCTTTGCATTTGAAAAATTCAGATCATACTTAGTTGGAACTAAAACTATTGTCTATACTGATCACTCTGCCATTAAGTATCTAATTTCAAAGAAGGATGCAAAGCCAAGGCTGATAAGGTGGATTTTACTCCTACAAGAATTTGATCTAGAAATTAGAGACAAGAAAGGAGTAGAAAATCAAGTAGCGGACCATTTATCAAGGATTGAAGGAGAATCACTTGGTACACAAGGAGAAGAAATCAAGGAAAGTTTTCCGGATAAGAAGCTATTGGCAATCACATCAATGCAAAACATGAAGCGCATTTGCTATAAGCAATGCGGGAGCATCAAATGCATCTGCACCATGGTTTGGTTGATATTGTAAATTTCCTTGCAAGCAAAATGGTACCATGAGTATGACATATCAACAAAGGAGAAAATTCTTCCACATGGTTAAACAATACTATTGGGATGATCCATTCCTTTACAAGATGTGCCCCGATCAATTAATGAGGAAATGCATACGAAGAGGAGCAACAAGCGATTATACGCATTGCCATTCTGCACCTTATGGAGGACACTTTGGAAGCACTAGAACAAAGACTAAGGTATTACAATCTGGTTATTTTTGGCCTACTTTATTTAAAGATTCTTATTTTATGGTCAAATCTTTTGTGATAAATGTCAAAGAAGCGGGAATATTTCGATAAGCATGAAATGCCTAGAACAAATATTTTAGAAATAGAATTATTTGATGTTTGGGGCATGGATTTCATGGGACCTTTTCCACCCTCTTTTGGCAATTTATATATCTTAGTAGTTGTTGATTATGTGTCCAAATGGGTAGAGGCGGTAGCATTACCTAATAATGATGCTAAATCGGTGAGTAAGTTTACGCAAAGAAATATATTCACTAGATTTGGAACTCCTGAGAGCTATCATTAATGATGAAGGTTCACACTTTTGCAATAAGATCATAGAAAACCTTCTAGCTAAGTATGGAGTTAAGCATAAGATAGCTACAAACATACCATCCTCAAACTAGTGGACAAGCACTTATCCAATAGGAAATTAAGAGAATGCTAGAAAAAATGGTAAGTCCAAATAGGAAAGATTGGTCTTTACATTTGGATGATGCTTTATGGGCATATAGAACAACATTCAAAACACCCTTAGGAATGTCCTTACAAATTAGTCTATGGAAAAGCATGCCATTTACCTGTAGAATTGGAAAACAAATCTTATTGGGCTATCAAGAAGCTCAATTTCAATTTGAACAAGGCAGGTAAAAGAGAATGATAGAGCTTGATGACCTAGAAGAAATTAGGCAAACCTCTTATGAGAATGCTTGAAATCTACAAAGCTAAGACTAAGAAATGGCATGACAAGAAAATTCACAATAGAGAATTGAAAGAAGGAGGACTAGTTCGCTATACAACTCTAGGTTGAAGCTATTTCTGGAAAACTAAGGTCAAGGTGGTCGGGACCATTTAAGTTGATAAAGGTTTATCCACATGGAGCAGATAGAATTATTTGATAAATCCTCAAATCTCATCTTCAAGGTGAATGGTCGAGAGAGTTAAAATGTACTATGGTGAACATGTGGTGAGAGATAAAACCACCACCTATTTGCAAAATCTCTAAGTGAAAAGAGGTAGTCAGGCTGACAAGACTCTTAAAACAAGCGCTTAATGGGAGGCAACCCATTGTTTTTAATTATTTTTGTGCAATTTTATGTTTTTAGTTGTTTTGCGAAATGCGAGAAACTAATGCAAATTGCATCAAATGCACCTGCATTGAGGAAAAACGTGCCCTGCATCAGAAATTTATAAACTTGAAGAAATTTGGTTAAGTGTGAATCATAAGGCTTCAGGAAGGTTAAAGGAAGGTTAAGCAAGATTAATGACACATTGGTAGCCAAAGCAAGACACTTGGCAAGATGCATGCGTAGCACGCAATGCTAACGGCTACCTAATAAATCCACTAACTTCCCTCTTCCTGAAACATAAAGCCTTCATTGTTACCGTTACCCCTTCATTCGCAAACTCTCACAAATTCTCTCATCTGAAACACAAACCACCCTTCCCATTCTCAATCCAATTTTTTCTCAATCACAAAAGCAATCAAAACCTAGAAATTCATAGCAATCACAATGGTGAAGAAACAATCAACCTGAGAAAACATCGAACAAGCGGGCGAACTCCCCAAAAGAGAAGAAAGCCATGCATGCGGGATCATCATCATCAAGAAAAGGCAAAGCCAAGGAATCATCAATCGAATCGATGACAATGTTCATCCATGGAACATGCATCTATTGCCCGAGAGAGGTATGATTTGAAGAAGGCTAGCCCATCATTCATGTCAATGATGGCCAATCTCCATTGGGACCACTTCGTGCTACCAAGAGGAGGCTACATTGAAGACATAGTGAGAGAGTTCTATCTTTGGAATCACACCACAAGAAGGAGCGAACATTCCTACACTTCCATGGTGAGAGGTAAACTTGTACACTTCCATGCCAAGAAATTAAATGAACATTATATCTTTGAAATATAATGGGAATGATTTTGAGAATAAGTGGCCAATGCCTTTAAGAAAGAAATGGAAGAAATAAGGAATAGGATTGCTATACCAGGGGCTGTTTGGGAAAAATTCACACCTAATGAGATTAAGCTTAGAAGTAATTATTTGATAAATGCATTAGGTAATTGGCATTTGTTCATAGCTAATTCAATTCTGCCTACATCACATACATATGCTATGACCAAAGAGAGATTGATCTTGCTAGATACAATTCTCTCTGAGGGACATGTAGACATAGGTAGATTGATTGCTAGGGAAATTCTTGCATGTTCAAATAAGTCAAAGGGATTGCTGTTTTCCCTTTGTCTTATTACTGAATTATGCATGAAAGAAGAAGTCCCTATAGCTGCTAGTGAACAAAGGAAATTTCCCCCTGGTAATTTGAGTGCTGAAGTAAAGGAAAAATTGAGGAATGTGAGAGGCCCTGCACCTACAATGCAAGAGCATTACATGCAGAAGCAGAGGGCTGTCTGGAAATTTCAAAATGATCAACATGACTGGCTTCAATTGGTCTTTGACAAGATCTTTGATCTTGTGGGCCAAGTGAATGCCCACAATTCCCAACTTGTGCTTGAGAAGTGAAGGTGAAGAAGAAGAAGAGAAAGAGATGAAGAAGGAACAAAAGGAAAGGAGAAAGTAGAGGCAGAACCTAGCACCAAGAAGAAGGTGACTAGGAAGCAATTCAAAGTGCAAAAGAAGGTTGTGGTAGAACCTGTTGTGGAGGAATTGTATGATTCTGAATCTGAAGCTGAGGATGAGGAATTAAAAGAAATGGATAAGGAGTTAGAAGAAGAAGAGGAGGAAGAAAGTGATGAGGAAATTGATGAAGAAGAAGAGGAACAAGCTAGAGGTGTGATCCTAGAGGAAATTGCTAGGCAGAAATATGCCAAACCTCAAATCAACCCAACAACCGAAACCCTATCACTTCACCACGATTACCAAAACAACCATCATCTCACCAAACCAAGAATCCTCCTCCATTCCAAAATCACCATTACCCTCCTCAATGATCCACCAGTCCTATCACAATCACCACCACAAACAACCCTCCACCACCCTCTCCAGAAAAGAAACACAAGAAACAACTCACACAGAAGAACCAATCTCAGAACAAACCCCTGTTATGCCAACAGACCAAGCAGTACCTTCTAACCCAAGCAACATTATTTCAAATGTTGTTTCTGCTCTTGAGAAAGAGATTTTGCAGGAAAGAGAAGAAGAAGGACTCGACAAAGGAGATAAAATTGAAGAATCATCTGCAAAGGAGACAGTAACTCAAACTGTTGAGATGCAGAGTGATGCTCTGCATCACTTCTGTCTTTGCATCACAACAGAGCCAAAATGCATGCATGATGAGGCAACTATCAAAATGGTTCTGGAACAAATGGCACAACAAAAAAGGGAAGCATTACACAATACTCAAAAGTTTTTCAAGCAACCTGCAGGAAGGCAGGCAAAATTAACACCAAAAAGGAAGAAAAGTGATGCAATCAAGACTGATGCACCTGCATCAGTTACAGAACAAGTTCCTGCAACTACACCAGAAGTAGGAGGTGCATCTGCACCTACAGAAGCAACACCTAGCAAGCCCAAGGAGAAGAAGCAGAAGGTGAAACACACTCCTCCATCCAGGCAAAGCACCAGAATTAGGAGTGGAGCCAAGAAATGAGTATCATTTACATGTTTTCACCTACTACTGCTATAACTTGTGTTAATTCTGTTTTGAACTATTTCCCTGGTTGTACTAATCCCTCTCCCCTATTTTGAACAAATGATTTGTCTGTTTTAAAAAAATTTGCAGTGAGAGCACTTTGAACCCCTTAAGTTTGGGGTGGGATTTGCATGTTATGCATGTTATGTTATGTTTTTAAATGTTTTTATCTAATATGTTGTGTGTTTAATTAATATGTTTTATATAGTAAATATATATGTTTTAAGTAGTTTTTAGTTTGTTTAAATATTAGATGTACTTAACAAAGTAGTATCTAAGTATTTTAGTAGAAAAGATCGATTTTTCAAAATATGGTGAAAACCCTATGGATGGAATTTCAAATGATGAAAAGAAGCCTTATTTCTCGGAAAAACCAAAATTATTTTCACTTCAACACTTCAAAACTGAGTTTGTGAAAAGAACCTTGCTATTTAAAAGATCAATCTGATGCAAGAGGAATTTTTGGTAAGCTTAGGTCAAAACAAAGCTTTACTAAAAGAAAGAAGAGCTTAAAGAATTAAGTTTGGGGGTGTTTTATGAAAACAAAGGCTGAATTTCAAAAGTATAAGAGTAAACAATGTAGAAAAAGAATACAAAAAGTGGACAAGCCATATCCTGAATCTTTTGAAACTATACATGCTAAAGTACATGAATGCATCCGGAGGTCAAAGACACATGCCATGCGAGAATAAATGTATCTGGAGGATAGTTCAATAAAGCGAACTCAATGCCAAAGTGCAAAGAAAAAATATATGCATCTGGAGGTCAAAGACTGTGCAAAGTGCATTTGCATCTGGAGGTCGATGAGGAAGGTAATATGAGCTAGAAAAGAAAAGCATTATCGGTCAAAAATGCATCAATGTAAATCAGATGCAAGAAAAAGCAAAATGCAGAAAAAAAATCAATGCACAAAAACACTTCAAAGAAGTATTGCATTTGCACAAAAAGATCCACACAAAAAAATAGAAAAATGCATTGGCTCAAAAGCTTTGAAAGATTCAATCAAGCCCTTTGATTTTTAAAACTCCCAACACTTGAGAAAATTTTGTGAGTCTAAACTCTCTTTTGAAAAATATTTTGGTGTGACCAAAGATGAACCAATCCTTTCAAAGGCTAGGAGGAAATTTTTCACTTAGTCTTGGAACCAATCTCAACTCAGTGGGTTCACACACACACAAAAGAGTTTGAATAAGCTTTGGTAGTTTTGAAGAAATAAAGGCACAAGAAAAATTGTTGATAAATGAAGTTCATAGGAAACTCCTCATAAAAATCCAAAAATCAAGCTGATCTATCTTCTAGAATTTTAGTTTTTATAGTTTGTCTTTGTCATTACTTGCGGACAAGCAATGGTTTAAGTTTGGGGGTGTGATAACTCTATTTTATATAGAGTTATTTCATATGTTTAAACTTAGTATTTGCTCTCTTTCAAGTAATAATAAAGAGTTTATATAGTATTTAGTGTGATATATGATATCTTGAGTGATTTGAATGGATATAGTTATTATTAGGCCATTTTGGATATATTGTGGTATGTTTGATGTTTTTGTTCATTGCAGAGCAGTCTCAATGCTTATCTGCATCAATGCTCCTGCATTGATCCTGCATCAAAACTGCACTACTTGGTGAATAAGCAGCCTGTTTCATATGCATCCACATGCAATGTGATGACCTCCTGCCTGCTTCCCTGATGCCATCCAAACTTGTATAGTAGGCGCCTACCATTCACACATAGCTATAGGCATAGCTTTGAAGAGTCATCAACATAGGGACACTTGTTCTAACACCATGGAACCGCCCTATATGATTAAGTCAAAGATTTCAACATGGATAAACCTCTGGAAAGCAACTACAGCTATGATCCACTCAAGATGACTTCAACATGAAGAAAGGAAGCACCTCACTTGAAAGCTATAAAAGGACCTCACATCTTCATTTGGAAATATATCACAATCCATAAGTTAGATCAAAATTTCAATATACATAGTTAGTTTTATATTTTTAGAGGAAGAGGAAGGAATTCATAATTCCTCCTTTACTCATTTTCATAGTGTTTGTATAGTGCTAAGGAGTAATGCTAGTGCATTGCTAGAAGACTTCATACAAAGGTTTTCAACATTTGTAACTTTACTCTTGTTGTTTCTCTTTTGTGATTTCTATATATATAAACATGGTCTATTCGGTTTATATATATCTTGCAATGTCTCTTGTTAGCTAAACCTTTCTTAGTTGGAATGTTCTAATCATTTAATGAGCTTTTAAGTAAGTATGTTGCATGTATGTATGTTTGTACTTTAGTTCTTGCTTGATAATCTTTTCAAAACTTATTTTAAACTTGATCACTTAGAATAAGTAGATTTGTAAATGACCGGACATGGCTTACAATTAAGAACTCAAGAACTAATATGGGTGAGTGTTTTACATAAAGAAAACTTTGTGAAAACCATGCTAAGTCCTAGACATAGGATAGTATAGTCCATAGGATAATTGTGGGTACTTAAAATACAAGAGTGAATTCACTTAAGCAAAGTGATACTTGTTAGGAGGCAAGATTGGCACTAACACCCCTTTCTTTACTGCATAGAACAAGGATCATAAGAGCTGGTAATGATACTCTGAAGAAAGTGACCGAAAGGCACATAGCAAATGCAACGACATTGATCTGTTTGCATCACATCTTGCATCATACACTTATAAGTAAATTACTTGATGAAGACATTCCAACTAGCTTTTCTCTTTTACACTATCAATATTCTATCTTTGTTTTCTAACTTAGTTGTGATCATCAACCAAAATCCAAAATTATTTTATTACTTAGTGACTTTACACTATATTACTTTATATCATTTAAAAGTGAGTTTTTCAATCTCTGTGGGTTCGATCTTTTTACTACTTGTTTTTGGACAGTGTATACTTGCACTCAAGTGTATGTGGCATTTCCACACACCAAGTTTTTGGCGCCGTTGCCGGGGATTGAAGTAAATTCTTTTTAAAATTCTGATATTTAGTAATTTAGTGTTGTATATAAATTACGGTTTTTAGAGTTTACATCAACAACGATTACATGATACTTAGTATATGTACGAGAAACTGAAGCAGAACTCGAATATAGTTTAGATTTAGAAATAGAAAGAAAATTCGGGAGATTGCTAAGACTCGAAAGCAGAATCAACAAGCTTGCAACATGTCATTCAGTGAAGAACAAAGCTCAAGGCCACACTCAGTGAGAGGAGGCCCTGGATCACAGCATGCTACTGAAGAAGAAGTTCATAGAGAAAATCTCATCCACATGGATCACATAGGTATGATTAATGATAGAGATAGACCTAT
This sequence comes from Oxytropis ochrocephala, assembly GCA_020916435.1. Lineage (NCBI taxonomy): Eukaryota > Viridiplantae > Streptophyta > Magnoliopsida > Fabales > Fabaceae > Oxytropis > Oxytropis ochrocephala. The sequence continues at coordinate 72,403,154 of CM037090.1, forward strand.
GAGGATTATGCTCGATTTGATCATCAAAACATGCAAACTAGTATAAACAGACCTCATATTGATGCCATGCATTTTGAATTTAAGCCTATGATGTTTCAAATGCTTCAAACTATTGGTCAATTTGGAGGATCTCCTCATGAAGATCCTCATTTGCATTTAAGGCAATTTCTAGAAGTATGTAGTAATTTTATTTTACCTGGTGTTAGTGAAAATGCATTTAGATTAAGGTTATTTCCATATTCTTTGAAAGATAGAGCCAAGGCTTGGCTAAATTCTTTAGAGCCTAACTCTATTCATTCATGGAATGAAATGGTGAAAAATTTTTAGGAAAATATTTCCCACCTATCAAAAATGCCAGTTAAGAAATGATATTACATCTTTTAGACAAAAAGAGTTTGAGTCTTTATTTGAAGCATGGGAAAGATGGAAGGAACTTTTGAGAAAATGTCCTCATCATGGTTTACCTGTTATTATTCAAATGGAAACATTTTATAATGGTTTAGAACCTCAAACCAGAATAATGCTTGATGCATCATCTGGTGGAGTGTTATTAAATCTGTCATACAATGAAGCATGTGAATTAATTGATAGAATAGCAGCTAATAGCTCTAGTTGGCCTACTGAGAGGGTAAGTACCCAAAAGAAACCATCGGTACATGAAATCAATGATATATCTGCCTATCTCTGCTCAAGTAGCCACTCTAGCTAATTTGATGAAAAACTTCACTACAGCAATGCTCTTGCATCTAATGCAATTGCATCACCGCACAACAACAACATTCTGTGATGCAGAGAACAAGTACCTCCAGGCACACCTAGTTGTGTGTATTGTGGAGGAGGTCACTTGTATGAGGAGTGTTCTAGCAACCCTATCTCTGTAAATTATGTAGGTTATAATAGGAATAACAACCCTTATTCCAACACTTATAATCCTGGTTGGAAAGATCACCCAAATTTTAGATGGAACAACAATAGTGCACCTGCACCTAGAACTGCTCCAACTACACCAACCAACCCACCAGGATTCCCAGCTCAAAATAACCAAAGAAACTCTCAACCTACCACTGATAATTCTCTAGAAACCATGCTCAAAGCATTCATAGGTGAATCTAGAACTGCTAGACAAACCCAAGATGCTTCCATCAAGAACTTAGAGAATCAAGTTGGTCAATTAGCCACGACTCTGTATCAAAGGCCACAAGGTGCCTTACCTTCAAATCTGAAGCTACTCCTTCCCAAACTAAAGGAAAAGAGCGAGTTAAGGCTATTTCATTGAGAAGTGGTAAGGATCTTGTAGAGTTAACTGAGAAGGAAAGTGTAGATAAGGGAGAAAAAGCCAAAAATCAAAAAGAAACCAATGCAGAAGCATCTAGTGCTCCTGCATCACAAGAAGTTCAAAGTCCACTACCTAAGTTTAGTACCTGAATACCCTCCTCCTCCTTACCCTCAAAGACCTAAAAAGCACATGAGGAGAAGCGATGCAGTAAATTCTAGAGGTACTAAAACAATTACACATCAATGTTCCCTTAGTAGAAGCCCTCCAACAAATGCCAAATTATGCAAAATTTATGAAGGATGTGCTTACTAAGAGAAGAAGATTAGGTGAGTTTGAAACAATTGCCATGACAGAAGATTGTAGTTTGCTTATGCAAAATAAGATCCCTAGGAAATTGAAGGATCGAGTAGTTTTACAATTCCATTTTCTATAGGAAAATCCTATCTTGTAAAGCTTTATGTGATTTAGGTGCAAGCATCAACTTGATGCCTAAATCTATTTTTGACCATTAGAAATAGGAAATGCAAAACCAACCAACTGTGACACTTCAATTAGCGAGATAGATCAATAGCCTATCCCGAAGGTATCATAGAAGACATCCTAGTTAAGGTAGACAAATTTGTATTCCTGTAGATTTTGTTATCCTTGACTTTGATGCGAGATAAGGAAGTGCCTATTATCCTAGGTAGACCATTTCTAGCAACCGGTAAAACCATAATTGATGTGCGAAAAGGTGAACTCACTATGAGAGTGAATGATCAAGAGATCAAATTCAATGTAATGAATGCTATGAAGTATCCTGCGGAGGAAGCAGGAAGAGTGTTCATCCTTATTCTCTCTAGATCAATTGGTAGAAAAACAATTTTACAAGCGGTATGATCACTTAGCCAATGCGGATGCATTAGATGCATTTGCATTACTAGATCTTTGAAATACTAGAAAAGAGAATCGCCAATAGAAAACTCTTGTAAGGAAGTATGGGCTAGGACTTATGAACCACTCAACCTTGAGGATCCAATTCTCAAGAAGAACTTACCCTCAATAGAACAACCTCCTAAGTTAGAATTGAAGATCTCTTGCTGAACACCTTAAGTATGCATTCTTAGGAACAAATGAGACTTTACTGTTATCATTGCTTCGATTTAACATCAAAACAGGAGAGTGATCTCATTAGTACTCTCAAAGCATACCAAAGCTATAGGTTGGCAAATGGCGGATATCAAAGGAATTAGTCCTTCTATATGCATGCACAGAGTCATTTTGGAAGAAAATTCCAAAAGCGACATAGAGAGTCAAAGAAGACTAAATCCTATTATGAAAGAGGTTGTGAAAAGGAAATTATTAAGTGGCTAGATGCTGGAATCATATACCCCATATCGCATACGGTGCTTGGGTAAGCCTGTCAATGTGTACCAAAGAAAGGGGGTGTGATGAAGAATAGCCAATGAAAAGAATGAGTTGATACCAACTAGAATCATCACGGGTGGAGAATCTGTATGGATTACAGAAAACTCAACAAAGCTACCAAAAAGGATCACTTTCCTTTACCATTCATAGACCAAATGTTAGATAGATTAGCAGGGAAGGAATTTTATTGTTTCCTAGATGGCTATTCAGGCTATAATCAAATAGCCATTGAGCCTAAGGATCAACACAAAACCACCTTTACATGCCCTTATGGAACCTTTGCTTTTAGAAGGATGCCATTTGGCTTATGTAATGCACCTGCTACATTCCAAAGATGCATGATGTCTATTTTCTCAGATTTCATTGAGCAATCAATGGAAGTATTCATGGATGATTTCTCTATCTTTGGAGAAACATTTCAAGTTTGCTTAACAAATTTGGAACAAATTCTCAAGAGATGTGAGAAACAAATTTAGTCTTAAAGCTGGGAAAAGTGTCATTTCATGGTACAAGAAGGCATAGTGCTAGGACATAGGATTTCAAAGAAAGGTCTAGAGGTAGACAAAGCTAAAGTTGATATCATTGAAAATTTACCACCACCCAAAGACAATTAAAGGTATCGGGAGCTTCTTAGGCCATCTTTGGTTTCTATAGAAGGTTTATCAAAGACTTTTCAAAAATCTCAAAACCATTATGTATGCTTTTGCAACATGATGTAGAATTTATCTTTGATAACTTTTGTATAGAAGCTTTTGACAAGCTTAAAAGGCATTGGTGAAGCACCAATTATAGTAACTCAGTTGGAGCGAGGCCATTTGAATTAATGTGTGATGCTAGTGACTTTGCGGTAGGGAGCATCCTAGGGCAAAGGTATGATAAGGTCTTTCATTCCATATATTATGCTAGCAAGACATTAATTGAAGCTCAAGTGAACTACATACTGATTCTGAAAAAATTATTAGTGTGGTCTTTGCATTTGAAAATTTCGGATCATACTTAGTTGGAACTAAAACTATTGTCTATCTTGATCACTCTGCCATTAAGTATCTAATTTCAAAGAAGGATGCAAAGCCAAGGTGATAAGGTGGATTTTACTCCTACAAGAATTTGATCTAGAAATTAGAGACAAGAAAGGAGTAGAAAATCAAGTAGCGGACCATTTATCAAGGATTGAAGGAGAATCACTTGGTACACAAGGAGAAGAAATCAAGGAAAGTTTTCCGGATAAGAAGCTATTGGCAATCACAATCAATGCAAAACATGAAAGCGCATTTGCTATAAGCAATGCAGGAGCATCAAATGCATCTGCACCATGGTTTCTTGATATTGTAAATTTCCTTGCAAGCAAAATGGTACCATGAGTATGACATATCAACAAAGGAGAAAATTCTTCCACATGGTTAAACAATACTATTGGGATGATCCATTCCTTTACAAGATGTGCCCGATCAATTAATGAGGAAATGCATACACGAAGAGGAGCAACAAGCGATTATTACGCATTGCCATTCTGCACCTTATGGAGGACACTTTGGAAGCACTAGAACAATGCTGACTAAGGTATTACTGATGCAGTTATTTTTGGCCTACTTTATTTAAAGATTCTTATTTTATGGTCAAATCTTCGTGATAAATGTCAAAGAAGCGAGGAATATTTACGATAAGCATGAAATGCCTAGAACAAATATTTTAGAAATAGAATTATTTGATGTTTGGGGCATGGATTTCATGGGACCTTTTCCACCCTCTTTTGGCAATTTATATATCTTAGTAGCTGTTGATTATGTGTCCAAATGGGTAGAGGCAGTAGCATTACCTAATAATGATGCTAAATCAGTGAGTAAGTTTCTGCAAAGAAATATATTCACTAGATTTGGAACTCCTAGAGCTATCATTAATGATGAAGGTTCACACTTTTGCAATAAGATCATAGAAAACCTTCTAGCTAAGTATGGAGTTAAGCATAAGATAGCTACTGACATACCATCCTCAAACTAGTGGACAAGCAGAATTATCCAATAGGGAAATTAAGAGAATGCTAGAAAAAATGGTAAGTCCAAATAGGAAAGATTGGTCTTTACATTTGGATGATGCTTTATGGGCATATAGAACAACATTCAAAACACCCTTAGGAATGTCCCCTTACAAATTAGTCTATGGAAAAGCATGCCATTTACCTGTAGAATTGGAAAACAAATCTTATTGGGCTATCAAGAAGCTCAATTTCAATTTGAACAAGGCGGTAAAAGAGAATGATAGAGCTTGATGAGCTAGAAGAAATTAGGCAAACCTCTTATGAGAATGCTTTGAAATCTACAAAGCTAAGACTAAGAAATGGCATGACAAGAAAATTCACAATAGAGAATTGAAAGAAGGAGGACTAGTTCGCTATACAACTCTAGGTTGAAGCTATTTCTGGAAAACTAAGGTCAAGGTGGTCGGGACCATTTAAGTTGATAAAGGTTTATCCACATGGAGCAAAGAGAATTATTTGATAAATCCTCAAATACCGTCTTCAAGGTGAATGGTCGAGAGAGTTAAAATGTACTATGGTGAACATGTGGTGAGAGATAAAACCACCACCTATTTGCAAAATATCTAAGTGAAAAGAGGTAGTCAGGCTGACAAGACTCTTAAAACAAGCGCTTAATGGGAGGAAACCCATTGTTTTTAATTATTTTTGTGCAATTTTATGTTTTTAGTTGTTTTGCAGAAATGCAGAAACTAATGCAAATGCATCAAATGCACTGCATTGAGGAAAACGTGCCTGCATCGTAAATTTATAAACTTGAAGAAATTTGGTTAAGTGTGAATCATAAGGCTTGAGGAAGGTTAAAGGAAGGTTAAGCAAGATTAATGACACATTGGTAGCCAAAGCAAGACACTTGGCAAGATGCATGCGTAGCACGCAATGCTAACGGCTACCTAATAAATCCACTAACTTCCTCTTCCCAAAACATAAAGCCTTCATTATTACCAATTACCCTTCATTTGCAAACTCTCACAAATTCTCTCATCTGAAACACAAACCACCCTTCCCATTCTCAATCCAATTTTTTCTCAATCACAAAAGCAATCAAAACCTAGAAATTCATAGCAATCACAATGGTGAAGAAACAATCAAAGACAGAAAAACATCGAGCAAGCGGGCGAAACTCCCCAAAAGAGAAGAAAGCCATGCATGCGGGATCATCATCATCAAGAAAAGGCAAAGCCAAGGAATCATCAATCGAATCGATGACAATGTTCATCTGTGGAACATGCATCTATTGCCCGAGAGAGGGTATGATTTGAAGAAGGCTAGCCCATCATTCATGTCAACAGTGGCCAATCTCCATTGGGACCACTTCGTGCTACCAAGAGGAGGCTACATTGAAGACATAGTGAGAGAGTTCTATCTTTGAATCACACCACAAGAAGGAGCGAGAACATTCCTACACTTCCATGGTGAGAGGTAAACTTGTACACTTCCATGCCAAGAAATTAAATGAACATTATATGTTTGAAATATAATGGGAATGATTTTGAGAATAGAGTGGCCAATGCCTTTAAGAAAGAAATGGAAGAAATAAGGAATAGGATTGCTATACCAGGGGCTGTTTGGGAAAAATTCACACCTAATGAGATTAAGCTTAGAAGTAATTATTTGATAAATGCATTAGGTAATTGGCATTTGTTCATAGCTAATTCAATTCAGCCTACATCACATACATATGCTATGACCAAAGAGAGATTGATCTTGCTAGATACAATTCTCTCTGAGGGACATGTGAGACATAGGTAGATTGATTGCTAGGGAAATTCTTGCATGTTCAAATAAGTCAAAGGGATTTGCTTTTCCCTTGTCTTATTATTGAATTATGCATGAAAGAAGAAGTCCCTATAGCTGCTAGTGAACAAAGGAAATTTCCCCACAGTAATTTGAGTCTTTGAAGTAAAGGAAAAATTGAGGAATGTGAGAGGCCCCGCACTGCAATGCAAGAGCATTACATGCGAGAAGCGGAGGGCTGTCTGGAAATTTCAAAATGATCAACATGACCGCTTCAATTGGTCTTTGACAAGATCTTTGATCTTGTGGGCCAAATGAATGCCCCGAATTCCCAACTTGGGTGCTTGAGAAGTGAAGGTGAAGAAGAAGAAGAGAAGAGATGAAGAAGGAACAAAAGGAAAGGAGAAAGTAGAGGCAGAACCTAGCACCAAGAAGAAGGTGACTAGGAAGCAATTCAAAGTGCAAAAGAAGGTTGTGGTAGAACTCATTTGTGGAGGAATTGTATGATTACGAATCGAAGGCGAGGATGAGGAATTAAAAGAAATGGATAAGGAGTTAGAAGAAGAAGAGGAGGAAGAAAGTGATGAGGAAATTGATGAAGAAGAAGAGGAACAAGCTAGAGGTGTGATCCTAGAGGAAATTGCTAGGCGAAATATGCCAAACCTCTCAAAGATCAACCCAACAACCGAAACCCCCTATCACTTCACCAGATTACCAAAACAACCATCATCTCACCAAACCAAGAATCCTCCTCCATTCCAAAATCACCATTACCCTCCTCAATGATCCACCAGTCCTATCACAATCACCACCACAAACAACCCTCCACCACCCTCTCCAAGAAAAGAAACAGAAGAAACAACTCACACGTAAGAACCAATCTTAGAACAAACCCCTGTTATGCCAATGGACAAGCAAAGCGGTACCTTCTAACCCAAGCAACATTATTTCAAATGTTGTTTCTGCTCTTGAGAAAGAGATTTTGCAGGAAAGAGAAGAAGAAGGACTCGACAAAGGAGATAAAATTGAAGAATCATCTGCAAAGGAGACAGTAACTCAAACTGTTGAGATGCAGAGTGATGCTCCTGCATCACTTCTTTGCATCACAACAGCAGCCAAACTGCGTGCATGATGAGGCAACTATCAAAATGGTTCTGGGAAAAAATGGCACAACAGAAAAGGAAGCATTACACAATACTCAAAAGTTCTTGAAGCAACTGCGGGAAGGCGAGCAAAATTAACACCAAAAAGGAAGAAAAGTGATGCAGTCAAGACTGATGCACCTGCATCAGTTACAGAACAAGTTCCTGCAACTACACCAGAAGTAGGAGGTGCATCTGCACCTACAGAAGCAACACCTAGCAAGCCCAAGGAGAAGAAGCGGAAGGTGAAACACACTCCTCCATCCGGTAAAGCACCGTAATTAGGAGTGGAGCCAAGAAATGAGTATCATTTACATGTTTTCACCTACTCTTTGCTATAACTTGTGTTAATTCTGCTTTGAACTATTTCCTGGTTGTACTAATCCCTCTCCCCTATTTTGAACAAATGATTTGTCTGCTTTAAAAAATTTGCGGTGAGAGGCACTTTATGAACCCCTTAAGTTTGGGGTGGGATTTGCATGTTATGCATGTTATGTTATGTTTTTAAATGTTTTTATCTAATATGTTGTGTGTTTAATTAATATGTTTTATATAGTAAATATATATGTTTTAAGTAGTTTTTAGTTTGTTTAAATATTAGATGTACTTAACAAAGTAGTATCTAAGTATTTTAGTAGAAAAGATCAGTTTTTCAAAAATATGGTGAAAACCCTATGGATGGAATTTCAAATGATGAAAAGAAGCCTTATTTCTCGGAAAAACCAAAATTATTTTCACTTCAACACTTCAAAACTGAGTTTGTGAAAAGAACCTTGCTATTTAAAAGATCAATCGATGCAAGAGGAATTTTTGGTAAGCTTAGGTCAAAACAAAGCTTTACTAAAAAGAAAGAAGAGCTTAAAGAATTAAGTTTGGGGTGTTTTATGAAAACAAAGGCTGAATTTCAAAAGTATAAGAGTAAACAATGTAGAAAAAGAATACAAAAAGTGGACAAGCCATATCCTGAATCTTTTGAAACTATACACGTGCTTTAAGTACATGAATGCATCTGGAGGTCAAAGACTGTGCCATGCGAGAATAAATGTATCTGGAGGATAGTTCAATAAAGCGAACTCATGCCAAAGTGCAAAGAAAAATATATGCATCTGGAGGTCAAAGACTCATGCCAAAGTGCATTTGCATCCGGAGGTCGAGTGAGGAAGGTAATATGAGCTAGAAAAAGAAAAGCATTATCGGTCAAACAATTGCATCAATGTAAATCAGATCAAGAAAAAGCAAAATGCAGAAAAAAAATCAATGCACAAAAACACTTCAAAGAAGTATTGCATTTGCACAAAAAGATCCACACAAAAAAATAGAAAAATGCATTGGCTCAAAAGCTTTGAAAGATTCAATCAAGCCCTTTGATTTTTAAAAACTCCCCAACACTTGAGAAAATTTTGTGAGTCTAAACTCTCTTTTGAAAAATATTTTGGTGTGACCAAAGATGAACCAATCCTTTCAAAGGCTAGGAGGAAATTTTTCACTTAGTCTTGGAACCAATCTCAACTCAGTGGGTTCACACACACACAAAAGAGTTTGAATAAGCTTTGGTAGTTTTGAAGAAATAAAGGCACAAGAAAAATTGTTGATAAATGAAGTTCATAGGAAACTCCTCATAAAAATCCAAAAATCAAGCTGATCTATCTTCTAGAATTTTAGTTTTTATAGTTTGTCTTTGTCATTACTTGCGGACAAGCAATGGTTTAAGTTTGGGGGTGTGATAATTCTATTTTATATAGAGTATTTCATATGTTTAAACTTAGTATTTGCTCTCTTTCAAGTAATAATAAAGAGTTTATATAGTATTTAGTGTGATATATGATATCTTGAGTGATTTGAATGGATATAGTTATTATTAGGCCATTTTGGATATATTGTGGTATGTTTGATGTTTTGTTCGGTCTGGATCTCAATCTTTATCTGCATCAATGCTCTGACCGATCCCGCATCAAAATCGCACTACTTGGTGAATAAGCAGCCTGTTTCATATGCATCCACATGCAATGTGATGACCTCCTGCCTGCTTCCCTGATGCCATCCAAACTTGTATAGTAGGCGCCTACCATTCACACATAGCTATAGGCATAGCTTTGAAGAGTCATCAACATAGGGACACTTGTTCTAACACCATGGAACCGCCCTATATGATTAAGTCAAAGATTTCAACATGGATAAACCTCTGGAAAGCAACTACAGCTATGATCCACTCAAGATGACTTCAACATGAAGAAAGGAAGCACCTCACTTGAAAGCTATAAAAGAACCTCACATCTTCATTTGGAAATATATCACAATCCATAAGTTAGATCAAAATTTCAATATACATAGTTAGTTTTTATATTTTTAGAGGAAGAGGAAGGAATTCATAATTCCTCCTTTACTCATTTTCATAGTGTTTGTATAGTGCTAAGGAGTAATGCTAGTGCATTGCTAGAAGACTTCATACAAAGGTTTTCAACATTTGTAACTTTACTCTTGTTGTTTCTCTTTTGTGATTTCTATATATATAAACATGGTCTATTCAGTTTATATATATCTTGCAATGTCTCTTGTTAGCTAAACCTTTCTTAGTTGGAATGTTCTAATCATTTAATGAGCTTTTAAGTAAGTATGTTGCATGTATGTATGTTTGTACTTTAGTTCTTGCTTGATAATCTTTTCAAAACTTATTTTAAACTTGATCACTTAGAATAAGTAGATTTGTAAATGACCAGACATGGCTTACAATTAAGAACTCAAGAACTAATATGGGTGAGTGTTTTACATAAAGAAAACTTTGTGAAAACCATGCTAAGTCCTAGACATAGGATAGTATAGTCCATAGGATAATTGTGGGTACTTAAAATACAAGAGTGAATTCACTTAAGCAAAGTGATACTTGTTAGGAGGCAAGATTGGCACTAACACCCCTTTCTTTCTTGCATAGAATAAGGATCATAAGAGCTGGTAATGATACTCTGAAGAAAGTGACCGAAAGGCACATAGCTAATGCAACAGCATTCAGTGCAGCTGCATCACATACTGCATCATACACTTATAAGTAAATTACTTGATGAAGACATTCCAACTAGCTTTTCTCTTTTACACTATCAATATTCTATCTTTGTTTTCTAACTTAGTTGTGATCATCAACCAAAATCCAAAATTATTTTATTACTTAGTGACTTTACACTATATTACTTTATATCATTTAAAAGTGAGTTTTTCAATCTCTGTGGGTTCGATCTTTTTACTACTTGTTTTTGGACAGTGTATACTTGCACTCAAATGTATGTGGCATTTCCACACACCAGTCACCTGTTGGATCAGGGGTCAAACATCAAACATGCTGAATGTCCAAATGCAGGCGGCCTTTAAACGAATGTATGTCCTCTTTAGTTGGAACTACTCTATCAGCCGTTTTAATCGAATAGAATTGAGAAAGTGAACCGCATATGACCTATTTGGGAAGCGGTGAGTCGAAGGCCAGAGTATCTGTCTTGCACATAAGGAGGAATAAAAATAGTCGGAAGTTTAGCAAGGAGTTTTTGTCTTAAAACTTGTGCAGCATGATAGACAGTTCGACCAAGGTTTCTGGGATCATACACTATTTCAAAGTACGATTGGAATGCATTAATTTATTTAGCGTACGTACCTTTGGTCTTCGATTTCTGTTTCTGCTCATAAGGAAAAGAGGAAATTAGCGAAGATAGCTAAGACTTTTCTTTCTTAGTAGGGAGTTGTTTTTGAAAATACATATTCCACCACTGCGAAAATTCGTCAGTGCAAGAAATGCATGGTTTGAATTCAGTAGGTGCAAGCTGGAAAGGGTGTGCCGTGAAGGTACTAAGACAAGCTTTCCACTCTTCCTCATTGGTAGGAGGGTGCAATTCTGACTTATTCCGGAAGAAGGCACCCGGTCGAAGCTGGCATAAGCCAAATTGCCTCGCAACCAAAGTTGGGTGATATGCTTGCACGCCAAACGTGGAAGCAGCTTTGAGGGTCGACATTCTAGTTGACAAATACGTAGAGGTCAAATATGCATACCAAATATGGGTGGTCTCTTCTTCTTCGGCAGGGGAAGCTGCAGGGAATGTTCGTTTGAACCAATCAGGACCATACCTCCTTTCGACAGCAAAAGGGGCCATTGACGGGGTGAAGTCCTCACAACTCAAGAACATGTCGAATGCTCTAGAAAATAGTTCTTGCGAAGTCAAATTGATTTCTCGAGGTTTTAGGAGAGCTAGCCTTGTCCCCTCGATTGTTTCAGCTTCAACCTCATCGCTGTAATCTCCACGGATGTAGAATCCCAATTGTGGTTCAAAGGTGGCAATGAGCCACAAATTAAAAGCCGATAGGACCAAAGAACCAAAATGTTCTCTTCAGGGTCATCCTTTTTTATTTGTTCAGTCCCTAGCCGAATACCCTCATAAAGGTGCCCCAAGAGGAGTTGGCTTAGATTTATCTCTCGACGCTCATGGATCTGGATGGCCAAGGAAATGAATTTTTTCACATTGCAGAGAGGAAGAGCAGAAAACGTAAAATGAAAGCCAAAGGGTGATAAAAGCAAGATGTTCTTCATCAAAGACCTCGTTATTAGCAGTAGCATGATGGTCTTCTATATATCTCTTAGTGGTGGCACAATGAAAGTTGAAGGTATGGATGTCCCCAGTGGTGCTAGGGTCAAAGATGGGTCCTAAAGGTTTTAAACCAGTGATGGCGGCTACGTCTAGCAAGGTGGGTGTCAACATGCCACACTTCAGATGTAAACTGTTAGTGGTGTTGTCCCAAAAGTGCATAACTGCTATGAGCATGGGACATTGGTACCTGGGTCCGTGTCTTGACAGTTGAACGAGATCGAAAATTCCTTGTTCCTTCCATATAGCACCTTTCTTCGACTCAACCTTATCGAGTTTGCTGAGGTAAAGTTGATGATTTTGCTCTGAGGGAGGGGATGACCTGAAAACCCTAGTAGGGTTATGCTCAAAATCCATGCCATGATGTCCCTTTTTGAAGATTCTAGGGCTATACCGGTGATAGCTAGGGAAAACCTTGTCGACCTTTACGGACCTATCTGCGGCAGTAGGAATGGGCCCTAAATAAGCATGTTTCAAAGGGGCAGGAAAGGGAATCAATACCTGAGATTCGAGGATCAAGACCTCCTCCGCTGATAGTTTCTCCAAATTGAGGTCGGAGACTCGCTCTTCAGCTTTGAGACCAGCAACGTTTTGGGAAGAAGACGCCATTGATAAATAGTAACTCGAATAGTAAAACTTCGCGCTTTATGGTTTTCAAGAGACGGAGCTAAGATACGAGCGAGAGAAGAGAAGCGAAGTTTTGAAGTTTGAGGAAGCTTTAATGGTGATTGCGTAAACACTCAAGAGGTTCGTAAGGAAGAAGGAAGCTCTGCCTCGCTAGTTTCGCAGAAATGGGAAATGGAAGAGTTTCTGGAAAAGAAGAAGTGCAAGAGTGGGTTCCCCATTTATAGCAGTTATTGTAATTGAGTAGTGGGGAGTTCCAACGCAAAAGTGGCCCACAAAATCTGAGTTAGTGGCGCCATTAAGTCACATCTTTTGAAAAAACGTCCCTTCATGTCTTATCTCTGAAGTGATGATGTCGAGTGTTTCAACACTACATTGTTGTTCTCAAAAATGTCATTTTCTTCTTCATCAAAATTTAGTCGAAAACGACAATTTTTGGGGGGCAATTTGTTAGTCTGCCTTTTCAAGGTCTCATTAAATGCAGTCAACGAGGTTTGACTTACCATTCCAAGAGAAGAAGTCTTAAATTCAACTCTAGGAACCAGTTCAAAAGGGAATTCGACAGGACTAAATGACTTAGAGGATTTGAAGAAAGTAAAAGCTCTGTTCGACAGAGGAGTTCGCGCGCTGATCGAAGAAGACTGCAGTCGAAGACAAGCCTGGCGGTTACCATTTTTTCAAATTCTTAGGCAGTCACTTAGTTTTTTAATTTTCCCTCCTTGTGTAAGTAGTATAAATAAGAGTTTTCCTGATGGAAAATAGGTCGCATTTCCTCTTCCTCATACTTAGTTTCTTACGCTCTAACCCTTCAACACACTACCGTGAGACACGAGCAACAGAACGCGAATGTATGAACTTGCGTACCACCCTTTCAATTAATGCGTTTTAATTGCTTTCCTTTAAATTCCCGCACTCTTTACGTGTTCTTAATCTACTGCGTTTCTGCACTTTTCCTTTATTTTCTACATCTCCCTCGATAAATCGACGATTTCGCGCGAGACTGCCAGTAATCTTCTTTATTTGCATGCAAAGTTACCCAATTCACAGAAAACAGTTTTAAACAGTAACCAAACAAATCTTGGGATTTACTGGTTGATCCCGCAAGTCAATGGTGTTTACCAAAATCCAGGGTAAACAGTATGGAAGACTTAAGATGCAGCTCTAATTGATACGCCACTTTACCAATTCTATCCACAATCTTAAATGGACCAAAGTATTTAGGACAAGCTTGTGTTGAGCATGCTTCCTCAGAGTGAATTGACGGTATGGTTGGAGCTTCAACAACACAAAATCATCTATCTTGAACTCTCTTTCAGTCTTGTGTGCATCAGCATAATGTTTCATTCGATTTTGGGAACGTATCAGATGGAATTTATGCAGTTTCAATGCTTCCTCTCGAGAAGCTAGTGATCTATCCACCGTAGCAGATTTTGATTCTCCAAGTAAGTAAGGGAGGTGGGTTGGTGGTGATTGCCCATACACAACTTCATAAGGAGAGCATTGAATAGCTATGTGCATTGAAGTATTGTACCACCATTCTCCAAGAGCAAGATAATTAAACCATTTAGCAGGTTGTTCAGAACATATACAACGCAAGTAAGTTTCAAGAGATTTGTTTACAATCTCAGTTTGACCATCGTTTTGTGGGTGATAAGCACTTGACTTATTGAGTGCTACCCCTTGCAATGAGAAAAAGTCATTCCAAACTTCACTGAGAAAGATTGGATCTCTGTCAGAAGTAATAGAGCTGGGCATGCCATGTAACTTAAACACAGAATTGAGGAATAATTGTGCAACATCCAAGGTTGTGTAAGGGTAAGCTAACGCAAAGAATGAGCATACTTGCTTAGCCTATCCACAATGACTAATAGTACTTGTTTCCCCTCTGATTTTGGTATTCCCTCCACAAAATCCATGCTTATGTCCTCCCAAATTTGTCCTGGTATTGGTAGAGGCTGAAGAAGGCCTGGTGAAGCAGTTTGATCATATTTGCGCCTCTGACAAACATTGCAATTTCTTACATAGGCTTGGATCTCATGAGTCATGCCTTTCCAATAGAACAGTGCTTGCACTCTTGCTCTTGTTTTGTCTCTTCCAGCATGTCCACCTGTAGTGGAGTCATGTAACCAATTAAGAATGAAATTCTTTACTGGTGATGTGTTGCCAACCACTAACTTTCCTCTTCTCCTCAGAACTCCATCGACCCAAGTAAACTTTATGTGCAAATTATTGTCCCTTTCCAAGTCCTTAATGATCTTAGATATGTTGGGATCACTTGTCCAACTATCCTTGATCCTTTGCATCAAGTCATTATCAACATAGTTGAAGGCCAGTGTCATCTTTTCTCTAGAGAGTGCATCTGCAGCCACATTATCTTTTCTCTCCTTGTACATGATTTCAAATTCAAAACCCATCAGCTTGGCCACCCATGCTTGTTGAAAGGGTGTGATAAGTCGTTTCTCTAGAATATGCTTTATGCTTCTGTCTTGATCACAAATGACTTGTGAGCTAAGTAAGTACTCCACATTTGTATAGCATACACAATGGCCAATAATTCACGTTCATAAATTGAGAGAGGTTGCTGACTTGGTCCAAGAGACTTGCTAATGAATGCCACCAGATGATTATCTTGCATCAAAACTGCTCCAATCCCGTGCCATGATGCATCAGTCTCTAGTGTAAATTTCTTGTTGAAGTCAGGCAGTGCTAGCACAGGCACCGTAGTCAATGCATTCTTTAACTGTTGAAATGCTAGATTAGCTGCTTCATTCCAGAAAAAACACTCCTTCTTTAACAAGTCTGTCAAGGGTTTAACTATTTTTCCAAAATCCTTTACGAATCTTCTGTAATACCCTGCTAGACCAAGAAACCCTCTTAGCTGCTTCACTATTTTGGGAGCTGGCCAGTCACACACCGCTTGTATCTTTGCAGGATCGGTTGAAACACCACCATGACTGATGAAGTGTCCCAAGTATTCAATTCTAGTTGTAGACAAATGTTACTTGGATTGCTTCAGATATAAGTCGTTTGCTCTGACAGAATCATATACCAGTGATAGGTGATGTATGTGTTCCTGCAAGTTAGCACTATAAACTAAAATATCATCAAAGAATATGACAAACATCCTCAAAAATTCCTGGAATAGATGGTTCATCTGTGCTTCGAAGGATGCAGGGGCGTTAGTTAAGCCTAATGGCATAACTAGGTATTCAAAATGACCACTATGTGTCTTGAATGCGGTTTTAAACTCTTCACCCTCACTCATTCTTAATTGATGATAGCCTGATCTTAAATCAAGCTTAGAGAGCACTGCAGCACCAGCTAGTTCATCCATAAGGTCTTCAATAAGGGGTTTAGGAAACCTATCTTTGATAGTAAACTGGTTAAGCTTCCTATAATCCCCACATAGTCTCCGTGACCCATCTTTCTTCCTCACTAACACCATAGGGGAAGCAAAAGGGTTGTTACTATGTCTAATCACTCATTGGTTGAGCATTTCTTTGACCAATTTATCAACAATATCCTTCTAGATTACTGAATACCTATAAGGTCTCATATTCACAGTCACTACCTCTTCTTTTAAAGGTATTTTATGGTCAAAGCCAGGCCTACTAGGAGGTAAACTACTAGGTTCACAGAAGATATCATTGTACTCATCTAGCAACACAGATATCTCCTTAGGCACAGTGTGAGTGGACTTACCTTCACTTGACAAATTGCAAGTGGGAATAATAAACTGAGAAGAAGTTTCATTTACTTGGAGGAAGCATAGCTCAGCTCCTTGCTCCACAGTATGACTCATTGCTTTGTTGGAAACAAGCTTCACACTTGGTGTCTTGACTCCCCTAAGCATCACCTTGCCTCCATTCATAGAGAACTCCATTTGAAGCTTGTTGAAATCCCAAAGAATTGGACAAGGAAACTTAAGCCATTGTACTCCCAATATAAGATCACAACATACTAAAGGAAGGACTATCACATCAGCCACAAACTCGTGATTGTGCATAGACCATTTGAATCCTTTGCACATATAAGGAGCCTCTAATTTATGTCCTCCACCTCCAGTTACTGACATAGGCTTGACTTTAATTAATTTGCAACCCAATTTCTTTGCCATATGTAAGTCAAGGAAATTATGGGTGCTTCCACTATCAAGTAATATTTGCAGAATCATTTTCAAATACAGGCCCTTAACTCTCACAGTTTGCCATTTATGACGTGTTACGTATTACGCTATTCTTAATGGTGAATCTTACTATCACCCGTGAATGTTTTATTGGTGAAAAAATGTAGCATCTCTTGAGGGTGTAGTGAAAAATGTTTTTGAAACTCTGATTTTTGGTGTTAAATTTTCCGCTTAGAAAAAAGGGGTGTTACATTAGTGGTATCAGAGCAGTTCGGTCTGTCCGACCAAGTTGTCCAGTCGTGGTGTCCTTTAACAATCAAAGTATTGCTAGATTAGTTCTAATTGTCGTTTATGTTGCAGTGCTAAGTTTGAGGTACGTGCTTCATTAATCTATTGTTGATACTGGTGCTACTCATTGCTTTATCGCGACTGAATGTTGTGAAAGTTTGGGTCTTGTATTGTCTGCTATGAATGGAGAGATGGTGGTTGACACTCCAGCCAAGGGGTCGGTAACCACTTCTCTGGTGTGTTCTCAGTGTCCCTTGTCGATCTTCGACAGAGACTTTGTTGTGGATTTTGTCTGTTTGCCGTTGAGCGGATTAGATGTGATCTTGGGTATGAACTGGTTAGAGCATAACCATGTCCATATTAATTGTCGTAGTAAGTCGGTGAGTTTTGGGAGTGATGAGTCCGGTCTGTTATCCGCTAGTCAGTGTCTAGGTTAGCGGAGATTTATATCGGGAGGTGAAGGTTCTAAGAGGCAAGGAGATTACGTTGGTGAAAGTAGTCTGGTTAGGAGCTGCTGGAAAGAGCATGACGTGGGAACTGGGGAGCAAGATGCGGGAATCCTACCCCGAGCTGTTCGAATCAGGTAAATTTTGAGGACGAAATATTTTAAGTGGGGGAGAGTTGTAACGCCCCAAATAATTTAATTAATTATTTAATTAAATTATTCAGGTATTGTATTGGTATAGTCATATTAAAATAATAATATGGTACTTCATTTTAATCAAGGGGTGGTGTTCAGTAATTAAGTAATTGGTAGAAAGAGGCTTGTGACCCAGGAACCCATAATATAGGCGCTAGGGTTAGAGCCAATGCACATTTGGAGAGAAAAAGAAAAGGAAAGAAAAAAAAGAGGGAGATCGCGAAAGAGAGAAGAGGGAGCGGCTCAAGGAGAGAAGGAGAGGGAGCTCTTGTTGCTGCGGTTCTTTGGAGTTTCGTGGAAAGAATCTTGTACTCGGCAAAACTCTAAGGTAAGGGTGGGGTTCTATCTTTATAATGGGGTATATGATGGGTGTTAAGTGGGAGATAGGCTCTATGTTGCCTCCTTGATTGTGTTTGGTGTGTATTTGGTGAATTATGAATGTTGTTTGAATTGTTGGTTGAATTGTGATGGTTATTTGTGTTGTTAAATTCACTGTTTTGAGATGCTCTGATATAGGTTCGGTATTTGTTGGATCGAGAACGTTTTTGATTGATTGAAAAATTATGTGGTCTGTCATTTTGAAAATTTGATTGAATGCTTGTTTATTTGGCACCAATTTGATTGCATTTGGAGTTTTGTAGCTCTAGATATAGGCTCCACAAGTTAGGGTAATATTCTGGAAGCATTCTGGACCTAGGTTCTGTGTTTTTAAAACTGAGAACTTTCTGTTGGTCCAAAATTATGGGACTTAATTCGTTAGAAAATAGACTTAATTTTGGTCACTTTGGCACTGGTTTGGTTAATTTTGGAGTAGTGTAGCTCGAGTTATGTGTGTCCTCAATTGAACTCCGTTTTGAACGATTCTTGTCCCATTAGAAACTATACTCAAATTGCTTTGTTAGGGCTAAAGTTTTGTTCCATTTGGTCAAGTTTAAGTTAGTTTAGAGTGATTTGAAGTGGAAGGACAGAATCTGTCTAGTCTGGGAACCATTCGGATTGTTTCTAAAAACTGTACTAATTGGCTCACTGTTTTGAAACTCTAAAGATATATTCGGAAACTACACATCCGCAGCTTTCCAACGAGTGGTCTTTTGTAACTTTTCGATGTCGTTTGCTATTTTAAATAATTCGCCGAAGTAGGTGCATTGTTGTAGGAAACCCTGCACCCGTGATGTTGTTGTATATTGATGTTGTTTGTAAACTTATTGGTGCTTTCGGTGTTAGTGGTAATGCGATAACAGGTGATGTGTCTATTTTATTGACTAAGGTGATAGGTGATGGGTCTATGACCAGTTGTTGATGTTGGTGTTGTTGTGTCAATTAGATGGTCATGGTTGTTGATTGTCTCTGGTGCATTGTTCATGGTGTCACATAATTCTCATAAGCATTATTTTGATGATTGAAGGCTTCGGCCTTAGAGCTATAGGAGATGATGATGATGCTCAATAAACTTGGTGATGATATAGGTGATGATGCCCTAGTGGCTATTTTATGGTGATGAACGGTACCGCATGCATATACCCGTTGGTGTTGGTTGCATCTCATTCATTTACTCATGTCATTGGTGATGTTCCTTGATAGTTGTATATTGATGTTGTTGTAAAGTGGTGGATATAGTCATTTGTAACTCTAGCTTATTGCCTATCATACATGCTATTATATTGTTAGATATCTCACCCCTTCAGTTTGAATGTTACCCCTATGTTGGTAACGTGCAGGTGACCGCGTATGAAGGCTTGTCTACCTTCGCCAGTCGAGTTGGTGTCGTCGCTCTGATACGTAGCACTCAGGGGGGAACGAACACTAGTCTTATTAGTTGTCTTTATTATTTGATCGCTGGATTTTATTTTGTGATGTCATGATTATTATCTTGAAACCTTTATCTTATTCTGTTGCGTGGTGATAGAGTTACTGTCATGTAGACTAAACAGGTGTTTTTGAGGGTTCATCCCATTTATGACGTGTTACGTATTACACTATTCTTAATGGTGAATCTTACTATCACCCGTGAATGTTTTATTGGTGAAAAAATGTAGCATCCCTTGAGGGTGTAGTGAAAAATGTTTTTGAAACTCTTGTGTTAAATTTTTCGCTTACAAAAAAGTGGTGTTACAAGTTTCATCCAACAAAAAGAATTGTTCACATTTGTAGAGCCAATCCTTCACCTTCTTACCATCAAATTGAGGGAAATCAACCTTGGACAAGCGAGTTGCGTAGTGTCTCTGTTGGTTCGTGTTTTGAGTAGCTTCAACCACTGGTTCAACGTGTACTGGTGTAGTAGCACGAGGTATCGGTATCACCGGTGGATCCTGTTGCTCGCCGTTGTTATTGCTACCCTAAGTTGGTGTGCTTCTCCCTTGAGCAATGATGAATGTTCTAAGATCATCAAGGGTATTCTGGAGTTGATCAATGCGTGAGTTCACCTCCACGCGATTCTCCTCCACACGACGCTCTAGCTCAAGGATCCTCAATGTATTGAATGGAATGAGGGGAGCTCTAGCTCAAGGATCCTCAATGTATTGAATGAGAATCGAAAAGCAGAGAGAAATTTATGAGATCTAGGGGTTTTGAGTGAGAAGAGAATAATGATGCAATCAATTGGTGCTCACTTCATTAACTCTGCAGTGTATATAAGCACTGACAGATAGAATATTCTTGGTACAATAGTACTATGACAGCTGTCCAAGTGATAACGGAAATAAAAGGCAACGTGTAGTACAATCATAGGTGGGGTGCAGTGAATCGAGTCTTGGAGAGAATAGAGCTCACTAAGAACTGATTTGTAGAGGCTCCAGGTTCGATTTGGAAGAGTCAGGAGCGTTGGAATTTCGTTCGGTTCGATTTCGGTTTCGAGGTACGTCAATACCTGTGAGTGTCCTCACCACGTTTTGTGTATAATTATGTGATATGTGTTCTCATTTCAAGTATATGTCAAATGTGTGTTGAACTACGAAATTGCATGTTTAGAGTTCTCGGTGGTCGAACTTGGTTTTCGGTTTTGTTAGTGTTTTACTGTTGAATTGCCTATGATATAAATGATGATATGATGCCATGATTGCTGTCAAAAAGTTCATTATAATGTTCGTTGTAAGGTTTAAAGTGATTTTCTGCAGAAAACCATTTATTATAGGTTTAGTAATATGTAGATAAAATCTTCTGTAGAACTCTATTTTTAGTGATTCTTGTTTCATTGAAAACTAGACTTGTTTTTCTTCAAATTGGGAACTTGGTTTGCTTAATTTGATTGAGAATTCCATAAGAAAAATGAGTTACAAGTTGGGTAATAGCTGCTGTCCTGTTTCTGGATCCCTATGCTTTGTTTTGAAAAAATGTACTTTTTGGCTACATAGACTTACAAATAAAACTTAATCCAGAAACTAGACATTCTAAGATTTCCAATGAATATTTGTTTGTTAAATTCCGATATCGTATGCTATGTTAAAGAAATTGTCGAAGTTTACGTACCACAGCTGAAAAATTACTGCACCTAGAATATCTATTGAAATGCTTGAATGATTGTGTAGTGACTATAGTTCCTCCATGATTATGAGTGATATGAATGCATGACCTATGGCTATATTATGATTGAATATGATAATTGAATTTGGATTATGTTTATGTAATGTTGATGATAACTTGTCACTTGAATTCGGTAATTGAATTATATGTTGATCGGAAAGTCGTATAAACGAGTGGGAACCCTTAAATGGTTTTAAAATTGATTTCCTGAACATGTGTACTATGGTTCACTGATTAATAATGTATTAACGGGGTGACGACTCCGAGTTATTTAGCATACTTGGTGGAGGGAAGTCATGAGCCTAGAAGCCAAGGCCCTGGCATTATCCTTCATGGATATGTTGGATTGGGGTTTCCGTGATCTCGTGAGATTTCATTTCACGGATTGTGCTAAACCAAAGATAAAGTAAAATTATTTTTATGGAAATACAACGATTCGTGCAGTGATTGCCGGATCGGAGGGCTCGTAGAGAATTGACTGATTTGGTATCTCGAGCCGGTCTTCAAAATAATTAAGATAACTAAAAGAAAACGAATGAGAGGAACTGTAAGGGGTCTCGGAGGCGCTCATTGAGATTTGTAATCTCACTGTTGTTTTGTTGATTTCAGATTTACAAATGAAGTAAATAAAGGATTATGGTTCAGGACCAAGGACCCTAAGATTTGAGGATTACCATGATGAGAAGATTATCGTTGTTGTTGCTTATAGTTTTCGAGGTTCAATAATGTTCCAAATTTCGGTTTATGAACCTAATTAGACATTAGGATATGCACTTGTTGGATAATTAGGTACCGTATACTTGATCTTGTTGATCAAACTATATTTATAATGTAACAAACTGTAAATTTATTATACTAATGATCATTATAGTCTTTACATTTAACGCTTTTACCATTTTTAGCTATCCAACTCTTAATAGTGCATCTCTGAAAGACTAGAAAGTAATATTCCAAGTTCCTATGGTCGACTTTGAATTTGGGGTGTTACAATAACCCTACTTTTAAAATCACACACATGAATTGAAATATTCTCTAACAAATTTTTTTATTCTAAGTATGAGAAAAATAAGGAGTTAGTAGCTACTTTAGTCTTTAAAGTGACAACAATTGTTGTGTTGATTCATACAAACTATTTTTAAAATAAGTTTTAATTTCACCCCTTCATTAATAGAGAGTTTTATTTTTCTTTCTTGTAAAAGTATTTTATTTCGTCCCTAAGATATAGAATATTTTTCTTTTAGTCCTTATTGTTTTGTTTTAGTCCCCATAATTTTGTTTATGTTTGGTTTTAGTCCCTAAAATTTTAGACTATTTTGATTTTAGTCTCTGAATCATGGACTAAATGGGGAATAATTCTAAAAATAGATACTTATTAAAAGAACGAAAATCAAAAAAAGAATTTTCTAGGGACTAACACAAATTTAAAAAATTACACGGATGAAAAAGAAAAAATATTTTTTAAGGACGAAAAATAATAACATCTATATTTGCAGGGAAAAAATAATAACCCCTAAAATACGTCAACTTCTTCATAAATCTACGAATTCGTCTTCTTAAGTAAAGTCTTCTATATCGCCTACAAATAATAATATCTAATAAATAGGAGAGTTAAATGTGCATAGCGAAAATGTTTGTCAGTTATTTATATTACACATTACTCCATGCAAAAAAAAAAGATATTATTGTTTTCCGTCCTTAATTATTTTTTCATATGTATAACTTACTAAATTTTATTTTTGTCTCTAATTTTTTTTTGGTTTTCGTCCTTTCAATAAATATCTATTTTTAGAATTAGTCCATGACTCAAGGCCTAAAATCAAAATGGTCTCAATTATTAAGGAACCATTATAAGGACTAAAACAAATCAACAATGACTAAAGGCAAAAAAAAATCCATATCTTAAGGATGGAAAAAAATTATGCACAAACACTTTATGAATCAACGCAACACTTGTTGTCACTTTGAAGACTAAATTAGGTATTAACTCCTTATTTTTTCTCACACACAAAAAAATATATAGAATATTTCAATACTTGTGCATGATTTAAAAAGTAGGGTATAATTGCTAAAAAAAGTAATTAATGTTGTATTGAAATTTGAAAGCCACATATAAACAGAAATACATTTAGTCCGAAAAAGCAAAACTAAAATGAAACTGAAGGAGTAATAATTAAGTATTGAAAAAAAACATAAAACTTTCTAGGATATAAAAGATTAAAACTATCAATTTTTCATTGTTATTATAAAATGTCATTACTTTTTTGGCCAAAACATCAAAAGTGTGTCAAAAAGTAAAAAGAAAAGTAAGGAGTATTAATTTTCTTTATTAAGCTGATTCGTATTTAATGTTTAGTTGTCTCCCAGTAATTAATGTTTTAATAGGTGTTAAATAATTTCTCTCACCGAAATAAATACTAACATAGGATAAAACAAATAAAAATGAATACACCTTCCTATAAAGCGATCTCTGAAACTTGTTGCAAAGCATTCTAACTCATAAGCTATTTTATGCTAAATAGTTTTTTCCTTTTACCACACCATGTCAAACACATGCCTTTCTGCTAATGTGATCCCCTGTGTTGTACATCTTTTTGCTGGAGAAGGTGGCGGTCGAATGCACAGCCTCCCACACAAAAAACATGGACCGTACATGTGTTCAAACTGCGACAAAGTATTTTCTAGGTCGCAACACTTCTCCTCTCATGCAACAAGTGACTACAAATACGAAACCAATGAAGAAGAAAAAAATGAGAATGTTGATGTTCTGATCAATAAATAGGACAATATACTTTCAAATGGTGAACAATGAAATAACTTTGATTACTGTATTCTTTCAAACTGAGGTTGTTGTACTAGAGAAAACAAACACAAGGAGTACTTATCTCCATGCACTAGTGGTTGTCAAGGACGAAAAAGTGGAGCAGAATCTAGATCACACTCAAAGGACGTCTTAAATAACTTTTGATCACATCAAGGATCACCTTGGTCATCCTCTTGGATTTGAAGGTAAGCCCTGTTACAGTGATGTGAAAGTCAAATAGAGTCGAATGTATTATTCACATATATGTATGTGCTTACTTCAATAGGGTCAAGTTATAGTGTTGTTTTAGGTTTTCAATCAATACCTTTATGTTTTCTTGTTTTTTCTTGTTTGTTGTGCAATCTATTGATAATAATTGGTTTTAAGAAGACAATTCACCCTCAGGCACAAGTATTTTGAAATTTAAAACCAAGTATTATCAAGAGTTCACAAGAAAAGAAGAAAAAACAAGCTAACATAAAAGTACAGATTGAAAAACCTAAAGCAACACTGTAACTCGATCCTATTCAAACACGTACATACATATATGTGAATTATACGTTTGTCTTCAATTTAATTTTGGCATCACCATTACGGGGATGACCTTCAAATCCAAGAGGATGACCAAGGTGATCCTTGATGTGATCAAAAGGTCTTTGAGTTGTCCTTTGAACGTGATCCAGATCGTGCTCCACTTTTTCCTCCTTGGCAACCACCGGTGGATGGTGATGGTTACGCCTTGTGTCTGTGTTCTCTAGTACAACAACCTTAGCTTTAATTGTTACAAGAACAAAAGTTATTTCATTGTTCATAATTTGAACGCAAATTGTCCTGTTTTTTGTTTTGGACATCAACATTGTCAACTTTCTTGTTTTGTTTCGTGTTTGTACTTACTTGTTGCATGAGCGGGAAATCTTTGCATGCGACTTAGAAAATACCTTGTTACACTTTGGACACATGTATTTTCTATGTTTTTTGTGTGGAAACACTACTAGAAAAAAGGCTTTTTATATCGGTTAAAAAAGGCTTTTCATATCGGTTCAGAATGGATATAAATAAAGGGATATTAAAAACAGTAGCTTTCTATATCGGTTAAAGAACCGATATGGAAAATGTTTTTATATCGGTTCCTAGTAGAACCGTTATGGAAAGTCGATTTTTAAACCTATAAAACGCTTTTTTATATCGGTTTCTTAGTTGAACCGATATTGAAAATCACTTTTATATCGGTTATTTAAAGGAACCGATATGAAAAGTCTTTTTTTTTTTTAAAAATAAAAATTCCTCAATTGGATATACAAAGAAACAACAAAATCACAACAAATACAATATTTATATAAAAATACAAAGATCTCAAATTATACTCAATATCCATATCCAAATACAAAAACGAATCTAATACACACACTATCTATATTTTACTAACCACTAAAAAGCAAGAAAGAGCTAATGAGTAAACATATACATAATAGCTTAGCCCTTAGTAACTACTCAAACCATAAGTGAAGCAAGAAGCGACTAATGAGTAAGCACTTATTCAATAAGCGCTGAATTAACTTGATTACCCAAACACACCCTTAGTTGTTTGTAAAAGAATTTATACAGACAGGGAAAGTCTACACATTGATGCAAAAGGTATGGAAAGCTATAAACTCCACTCAACCTGAGCCATAACTTGAGCAGCATCTTCTCTCTTCCAATATTCTTCAGTACTACCTACCAGAACAGAAAGCCAATTGTTACACTAAGTTCAAAATGTAGTTAACTATTAACATCTTGTGTAACAGAAGAATAAAGTTTAGCAGCTATATAAATTATTTCAAAATAAAAGTAAAAAAGTATGTGTTTTATCCATGTGGAAGAGAAAATAGTATCTACAAGAATAACTCAATACATGTGAACGTGGATGAAATACCAAGGATGGTGGATGAAAGTAGAAACAAGTGATCAGGCATCAAAAGGAAAGGACTAGACTAAGATTGACAATATTGGACAAAAAAGAATCACAAATCCTTATTAGTTTAAAACTAAGATTGATGTAACCAGCAGAGAAAGAGTTATCACGTGGAGAGGAGGGTTGAGTGAGGAAGGACCAAAGGATGAATTGGCCATTTCTTGCAACAAAGTCAATAAAATTTTGAGCATCAAAATGTATGCATAATACCAGAAAAACATTCTGAAATTATGTTGTTTAACAAAGTCTGGACTTCCTTAATACCAGCAAAGATACCCTTTACACACAAATGAAATATTAAACAAAAAGACACGGCTTATTTGAATGCTTCGTTTTATTGTTGTTTTGGCATCCGATATCTTGTTTCCCATTGAAAACCTACAGAAGATCGAATCTTCTTTGCAAATAACTTGTACTTTTACAAGGGAAACGATGAATATGAATTGAGAAGGATACTAATCATCAAAATAAAGTTTAACATAATCTAAAAACCAAATAACTAGACTTGACACCATTTTCATGATACCTATGAGTCTATGACAACAATTAGACTATGAATCCTTCTTATAATACATGAATGATAATATGATATATCAAATCCATCAATCTGAAATACATGTTTGAGGAAGGAAAGAACACTCACCAATCTCCAGAAACATGCTTGGCTTATTTGTCAATGGTCCATGATGAGTAGCTTCCAAAGTAATCTAATTTGAGGAAACAGGTAACAGTTACGCAAGAAAATCTCTTCAAAATTGAAAACACATATTTAATACACATTATAACATGAAGCCATCTTTCTCCAATGGAAAACAAACCATGTAATCACAGCAACGTTGAACCTAAAGCAAGCAGAAAACAAATTCTCTAACTTTAAGGCGAGAAGAGTTAGGTGACTTTTCTCTCTATCTCTCTCTTACATTACACTCTGTCTCATCTTAACTCTCATTTCTCTATCACATTTCTCTCTCATAAAATACACTAGAGTCACCTAATTTTTCCCACTCTAAAGTTAGAGAATTCATTTCCAAGCAGAAGCGCTTTAGATGAAACTAGAAAAACAGAAAAAGGCTAATTAGCTAAAAGCAAAAAATCATCCAACAAGAGAAGAAAAGACACCTCAAATTCAGGGACCAGATTATGAGCCTGAGCAATATTTTTCAGAGCCGAATCCAAGGTCCAATCCTAGGATTTGGCAGTGCCTGCCCATCCAGGTTTCCCACCTTGAGGTGGAACATCACCTTCACGCAAATGAGGAACTCCTGCAACCACACACATTCCACCCAATAAATCACCACTACAACCAAACTATGTAACACCAAAACTTTAGATTGAAGACACGTCTGTTACATAGTTCATGCCATATAAGACAAATACACAATGCACAACTTTAATTTTAATCACAGAGAAACAAACACACTCACCCACACACAAGTTCTAAAAATCATATTGCCTTTCATCAAAGTTAGTTGTGCAGCCAAATTAACTATATCATCAGTTTGATTGCAAAACTTCTCCTTCAGAGTGGATTCCTTCAAATTTAAGTCCTCTAGAGAAATATCTACGAGCACTAGAGTCAACTTTTTAGAGACAAAAATGAATAGGACTTAATACCCAAAGGAGTAACCATCTGTACTCAATTTCAGTAACAAATAAATATATAAATCACACAGTAGAAGGGCACTTGGTAGAACATCACCAAAGACACAGCAAAATATGACCAACAGATAAAATGAATTAAAAGAAAATACCTCTCTATCTAAAAGGATAACTGTATTTATCTCTGGAACAACCATCTGTACAAAGAGCAAACAGTCAAGGTGGATTAGGATGTATTTTAGCTTAAAATTGTTTGTTCTACTATGCTAATTAGCTTGAAAAGAAAAACAAAGTGGTGTGTGATTACATCAGATGAGTTAACCGGTTCCGCAGCTTGCATTCTGTTTAGGATGTCTACAACACGCACATATGCTTTTCCTTTTGCCCTTACATTTGGTATCACTCCAAAAAAAAACTAAAAGATAAAATTGAATCAAAAATTGTAATTACGAGAACGCCCATATAAGAATCATGCTAAATTTCATGATATGAATTGATGATGATTTTCAAGAGTATAACCTCAAGTTTGTGAATGGCCTTTGCAATATGCCAAAGTGAGCTTGCATCACCATCAACTTGGCATTCCTCTCATGGAGAGAAGGTAAACAAAGACAATTAAGTAGTCAAAGCAAATACTAATGCAAGAAACTCCAAAGTCAACAAATTATAACACTGAAAGAAGTAGTAATTCAAAACCTACTTTGAAAGAGAGATCAAATTCAAATGATAGTACATCCTCATCCATTGGCACAATATACAAGGGATACTCCCCTATTGTAACCATATGATGTAATTTCTCATCCCCAAGAACCTGCACAAAGAAGTCAATCAATGCCGCAATTCTAAAAGGAAAAAAAACAAAGCTCAAGTTAACGAAAACAGACTCATTTACATGGAAAACTTACTTTCTCACAAACAACAGTACGGCAGGGCACAAAATAAACATTATATTCTCTCTTCATAC
Source organism: Oxytropis ochrocephala (assembly GCA_020916435.1). NCBI lineage: Eukaryota > Viridiplantae > Streptophyta > Magnoliopsida > Fabales > Fabaceae > Oxytropis > Oxytropis ochrocephala. The sequence continues at coordinate 72,431,881 of CM037090.1, forward strand.
CTTTCGATACGTCATTATGAATATTGAATGTTAGAACATATGGATCTCATCAAATTATGCTGAGAGCGCACAAGGTAAACCACTTTGTTACAGTCACTTTGAATCGATTCAGCTGAAAGATGCCGCAATTCAACCCCATGCTCCTGTTTAAGTTGAATGTGACCTCTCAACATCATCAAAAGTTCAAAACAACAATTAATTAAAGAAAAACAAATTTTCTTATGTGTATACCTAGAAATGTAACATTTTTCTGAAATTCGATTCAACAAGTAACTCTAGCATTGCATAAAATGAAAAAACAAATGTAACAAAATCTTTAAGGATTGGTTCTATTAAATTAACAAAGCACAGTAAACAAGTAAGGGAAATAAAAATACCTTAAGAATAGCTGTCTGTATGATAAGCGAGCGAGAGTCCCCGAGCTTGGGATCAATGCCATGTCATAATCATAGCATTAAGCATTATCACCACCTAGTGTTGGGAATTCATCAGTTTTATGCTTTTGTTGTTACTTACAACTACGGGGTATATTTCCTTTTCCCAATGCTTCATTGCATCCTTAATACAAATTAACAAAAAAATTGCATAAAAATTAGACAAGTAAATTGAAAAAAGATAAGAGATTTCAGAGCATTAAACTTCCTAGTTCATTCCATAACACAATATCAAGGTAAGAGTAACTAGAACAAACCAATAGGGTGGGAAACAAGTGGCAATTTATCAAACACCTGTACTGCAGAGTCTAATGAAATTCCAAAATAACTCTAAAATTTTATAAAACTTACTCAATTCACTTTTCAGTTTTCACATATTCAAAGTAAACAAAGTAACTGTTAAACGATTAACCCACCCAAAACACATTGACAACACAACAAATCTAAGCACACAAAATCAACTCAAATCCACAAAAGAAACTCCACTGTTTCGCATACAATGGGAACCGATCAATTAGGGCAAAAGAAAACCCAAAACCCCAATTCAGAAAACAATTAGGAAGCATCAAAACCAAAACCCTAACAAGTGTGTGTTCGCTGGTGTTTTTAGCAAACAATCACTAGTTTTCAATATTAAGATCATGAGATCAAACTAGAAAATCTCTTTGACAATTGCTTCTAAGTTTTGTGTCTTTTAGCGTGTGCGTGTAGAACAAAAAATAGTAGGAAGAGATAGTTTGAAAGCGAGAATAAAAGCAAGAAGTGCAACAAACATAAAAACAAGTAAAAATTGCATTAAAATGATAGATAGAAGAAGGTGGTCCACCGACACGCATAATATGATCGATTCACTCTTGTTTCGCTTTGACTTGGAAGTTGAGTTTCACAGAGTTTTTGTAAAGATGTGGTGACCCCGTTTTCCTATTACAAGGGAGTATTTATACTCTCAGATACAATCGTGGGCAAGCACGATAACTACTTCCTAAAAACCAGGGAAATAACCGCCCACTAACTGATGCTCCTTGCGCCTCGACCTTTTTGTCGAAGGATTTGGCGAAGTATTGACCCAACTTTGTCGAACAATTGGGCCCTCTCCTGTCGAAGGTTTCTGACATTGTTTCGTAGCTTGAAGAACCAAGTCTGTCGAAGTTTGCTTGCGTTGTCAGCACTTGTACAACTTTACTGTCGAATTTATGGTACATTGACTTGAACATTGACCTGCAGCTCACAGAATACTATTAAATGTGCGCAAATAATACCATTTAAAGCTTAATTAAATGCCCTTGTTTAATTTTGAGGTAACAGTTGCCCCCGAAAAATGCTTTTTCGATTTTAATAAGGAATGGAGGAAGAAAAGGCATTTTTGAATATCGTGCAATGGTCATTTCTCTACCGCTTTTTGCATTTCAACGGTGGTCGAAAAGACAACCATCATTACTTGCGCAGTAAAGCGAACCGCCTTATTGGCACACGTTGCATAGTTGGTGGGCCATCACGCTCTCAAACGTCGCGAACGCGTGCGAGTTATGGCGAAACGTGCCAATAATCGTAGCTTCCCAACATATATAAACGCTCTACAACCCTTCGTATTCCTCTTTACTTCGGTTTGAACTTTTGTGAAGTCTTTCTGCGTTCTTCATTCTCTGCGTCTTGCAAAAATCCCCAAAATCACTAAAGTTTCAAACTTTCATTCCTTTCCTTCAATCTACGCTTGAATTTTGTCTCGCATTTGCTTTTTATCTCTCATGGCTTCCTCATACCACTCTTTGAATGTTCAACGAAGAACGAGCGAATCCAACGGACCTAAAACCCTTGATGGCTTTGTTGATGAGCCCGACATTCACGACGATCGAGCGATTCAATGGCAAACCTGTATTGATTCCTCTGCTAGGGTTTATACTCATGCATATCTAGGTCCTCTTCCCGATATCCTGTTAGAAAACACCGAAGTTTCAAATTTTCCCCGATCATGCCTGCCTTCAACCTGCATTTTCACTAAGACCCTTTTCATTTAGAATTTCTGAATAGTCCTTCCAGGGTTTTTAGGTCTGCTCCTAGGCTTGACCAACAGATTTACATAGACTGGCTCGACAAGGTAGAGGCCAAAAAGGCCGACATCTGGAAAAAACAAGGTATTTTTGACCTTATCCAGTTGTCTAGGTATGGGCCTAAAGTATGACAAAGACCTTGATATTGGGTCGCTATGCGCTTTTGGGATCGTGCCACTCATAGCCTCCACTTGAGATGTGGCATGCTGACTCCCACTTTACTAGATGTTGCTGCCATCACAGGTCTGAAACCCCTAGGTGAGACTTTTGACCCTGCTCATCCTGATTATGAATACCCGTTCACTTTCAACAATGCCACTTTTGCTCCTTACATCACAGAACACCATAATCGTGACAACGACCACGATTAATGTTCGCTAAAGAACACGTAGCCTTCTTAACCCTTTGGTTATCCTTTTTGTTTTCTCATGCACTGCTTCACTCCGTGTTTCTAAAACCTATATTCCATCGGCACCCAACTCCACGAGAAAGAAAACATTAGTCTTGCCAAACCGTTGTTGGGTTCTCTCTATCGAGCTTGATAATGCTTGTTCTAGAATCGAAAGAAGACGAACCCACCAACAAGTTCTTGGCTTCTCGCCCATTGTGGCTTATTGCAATTGTGGTCATTAGCCACTTTTGAGTCTCGACTAGATCTCAGTACATTCCTAAGTCCGCTTTCAACCAACCTTAAAGTCTAGGAGGATCAAAGGGATTCGACTAGCCCAGTTGAAACCCAAGCAGATAAATATTCCTCCGGAAGAGTCTTTCGAAATTCACTTCGACATGTTCCTGAAGTGCACAAGTTTCGTAGACTCCATGGCTCCCTTTGTGCAAAGGCCTTTCGGTCCAACTTGGTTTCGGCAACCATTTCCCTCTTCTTCTGTCGAACACGCTGAGGAGATTACCCAAATCTGGCAAACCTACCTCTCTCCTGCTATTCTCTCTACCAGACTTACCCCTGGCAAAACTAAAAATAGCTTCGGAATTAAGAAATACTTCCCAAGTTATTCTCGCGCATACTTTTGGCCTTTGTCGATTCGACTGCGCCAAGTGTTTTCATAGGCGAGAATTTTCGAATCCAGAAACAGTGGCAGCCTACAAACAAGCCTTCAAGAAGTTCCACTATAGGGCCTTGAGTTTCGAGCCCCTCAAATTCAACCCCAGATTCTCATGCACCAAGAAATTTCATGAATGGTGGGTGATTACTACACCACCGCTTTCTTTGGAGAGGCTAGTGACACCTTTGCGAGAAAATATTATGAAGAAATTGGTGGCGACTCTTCCTTCAACAACCTGTATTTACTTCTTGATACCCAAATCCTTCGAGTCTTAAACATCTCAGAATTTAGTTTTATTCCCGCTTTGCTTATCAATGTTTTTCGACGTCGATCAACCCGCACCTAGTGAAGATCAAAGTAAGCAAGGCTACCACAAAGAAAATCTCCTCCAAAGAACCAAGAAGACAATGGGTCGTGAGATCTACTCCAGACATTGTCCTAAAGAAGGTATGTCGCCATTTATTCGCTTCAAGTTATTTTTGATTACGACTTTTACTTATGTCGAAAAACCTTCTTTTTAGAAAACAACCCAGGCAAAATCCCCTCAGCAGGCCAAAGCTAAAAAGAAAATGGTCCTTCCTGAAGATGAGGTACTATACTCTTGCCTTGTTAATCCGTCGAAATTTCTCTTCCTTTGTCATTCACTTTCTTGTCATAACCCAAATTCTTTTTCTCGGGGACAATCGAAAGTGATGACAACATCCCCCTCACTCAGAGGTCGAAGAAAAGAAACCTTCCTGAGATTCAAAGGGCAGCTCAAGGCATCATTATTGATGAGGCTCCTGAACCACCTTCTTCTCCTCCAATCAAGAGGCTTAAGGTACAAGAGGTAAACTCCCTTTCGACATTAGTTTAGACTTATTCGGTCTCACCTTTCCAATCCTTAACTTAACTAATATACCTTGTTGTGCATAGGTGGGTGGACTGCTCGTGGACAAACCTGAAGTTCAATCTATGGTTGAGGCTGCTGATCTAGAGTTGTCAGCCCCCGTGCTCCCTTTTCCTTCATCTCCTCAAGGTGTAACTGCTGAAGAAATTTTCCAAGCGTTGGATAACCCCTCAAATCCTCTTTTTGAAGAGTTTGCTCCAAGTGCTGGAAATGTCGAACAAGAGGCGGTCGTCGAAGAGAATGCTCCTGCTATGGAGGAGGCTATCCCAACTGCTGGTAGAGTCGAACCGGAGACTGTTGTTGGAGAAACTGCCCAAGTTCCAGAACTTAACGTTCCAACAACTGAGGGACCAGAAGTAGCGGCTACCTCTGTCGAAATACCTGAAGAGAATATGATCGATCAAGAACAAGAGGCACCTAGAGTGGGGGACCCTGCAGATCAAAGTGCTTCTGCCAAAGAATCATCCAACAGCGCTGTTAGCGATCAAGAATTAGCTGAGCTAAAGAAGACAAATCCTTTGGCGACCTTTGAAGATCATGTTGAGTCTTAAGAGCTCGTCGAGCCGCTTGATTTGCGCCTCGAACAACTCTCTAAGTTCTATCAATCGGAGACGGTCGAAAGCTTTGCTTTGCGCTTGAAGACGAAGGTGTTAGAAGGGGACTTGGTGGCGACCATTGAAAATGACTCATCTCGTATCTTGAGGTAAAACCCTCATTCACAAGATCACCAAATTGGACCCTCCTCAAAACGTCCTTTCGTTCTTCATGGAATTTGGCCCTATTTTTGAGCAACTTTCCTTCTAATCAACCAACGGTCGACCACCTCCAAGCGCAAGGTTCAAGAGACTCAACTCGTGAGGTAGAACTCGCCTCTCTTAAGGCCGATCAAGACGATATCGAGGCTCTCAAACCCAAGCAGCTAATGATGAGAAAGCAATCGCTGAATGGGATGCGAGATTGCGCCGTATTGACGAGGAGATAAAGACACTCCAACTTAAACTGTCAAACGCAGAGCATCAGAAGAGCCTGATCGTCGAACGCATGAGCGCTGCTTCTTCGTCCACAAAAACCACCAAAGCATTGGCAGCTATTGAGCACTTGGAGAAGATTGACAAGCATCAAGCTATTCTCGCCGACCTCGACAAAGAGCTGTACCTTCTCGACACCTCTATTTCTTTGAGTGTTAGCATTATGGAGAGGCATAAGGCTACCTTGTCGAATTTCTGAGACTGTAAGAGTTTAGCATTCTAAAAATGGCTGTGTAACTTTAACAATTTCTTTATACGTTGCCATTTATGAACAATTTTCGTTTACTTATAATTGCTCAATTTTTATCTCAGTTAACGTTGGCTTGTATCGTTTTAAATACTTGCCATTTATTCTAAAGATTCTATTTTCGTCACCTAGCTCTTCGACTTCATAAGCGCCATTCGAAAAGCATCGCAACACGCGAAATGGGCCTTCCCACCCTGGTGACCATTTGCCTAACACTCTATCTTTTTTATCCATAGGTAATAGGACTTTCCACACTAACTCCCCTTCCTCAAAGGTTTTTAACTTAACCTTTTTATTGTAGGCTTTAGCTACTCTTTCTTTTTGTCGAATAAGCATCTCTAAAGCTAACAACCTCTCTTCGTCTAAATCAACTAATTCATCAATCATCATATTCCAATAATGATCAAAAGGGATTTCACATTGTTTCTGAATCCTTGTTGATTGTAAACAAATCTCGACAGGTAACACTGCGTCATGCCCAAATGTTAACCTGTAGGGAGTGGTGTTTATAGACTCTTTAGGTGAAGTTCGATGCCCCATAACACTTGGTCAAGAGAATCGTACAACTTCTAGGCTTACGTCCAACGTGCTTTTTAATCAAGTTAATAATGATTTTATTGGCAGCCTCTACTTGACCATTGGCTTGTGCGTAGTATGGTGTCGAAGTCAATAACTTGAAACCAATTTCAAAGAAATAAATCTACCATTTTTCGACCCGGTGAAAACAATGACTTTGTCCGTAGTAATGGTTTCGAATTCCATATCTATAAATGATATGATTTTGAATAAACCTTATCATCGCTTCTTGATCTACATTGGCTAAAGGTATTGCCTCTACCCATTTAGTAAAGTAATCAATCCCTACCGTAATGTATTTGTGGCCTTTCGACGAGGTTGGCTTTATTTCTCCAATCACATCTAAAGCCCAACCTCCGAATGGCCAAGGTTTCACTATAGAATGCAACTCGCTTGCGGGCACATGTTGTATCCCAAAGATGTTTTTGGCATTCTTGGCAACCTTTGGCAAATTCTATACAATCTTTTAGCATAGTTGGCCAATACATTCCTTGTCGAAATAACAACCATTTCATTTTGTGGCCTACTTGATGTGAGCCACATGCTCCACTATGTGTATCGAAGCGCCAAATATGCCTCGCTTTCACTAAGACATTTTAGTAGTACCCTTCAGAGTTTGTTTGTACAATTCGTTTCCAATTAACACATAGCTTAGAGCTCAGTACTTTACTTTTTATTAGTGTTCCTGTGTAGGATTTTGCAAATACTCTACAATGGGTTTTCGCGATCATCATCAACCATATTGTCAATAGCAAAAATTTCGCCAAGTCAATATCGTCAAAAAATGTGACGTTTTTAACGCCAAGACTTCATTTGTATTTATTGCCCCCAATTTTTGGTGTTGACAATAACGTCGAAGGAGTATTATAGAGAGAGTCTTCGAGATTAATTTATCTTTTATCTCAATTAACTCTTCTAGGCTTTGCTTCGATACTTTGTAACCGAGGCAATTTGTGCTACCATTTGCCACGTGATTTTCAATTCGTGGTAAATGTTCTAGGTGAACGAATGTAAACCTTTTTAGCAAAGTATTGGCAATAACGAAATATTTAATAAGGTGTTCATTAATACACTTATATTCTTTTGTCAATTGTTTGACCACTAATTGAGAGTCACCTTTTATTTCAACATAACTTGCCCCCCAATTCGAGTAAAATTTTAAGGCCTACTATTAAAGCCTCATATTCACTTCATTATTTGAGCAAGAGTCTCGAATTTTAAATTTATACTTCGTTGGAGTATTTTCTCAAGCGAGATAACCAAAATTCCAATACTGCTCCATTTTTATGGCTTGAGCCATCAAGTATAATCTCCAAGGACGTATGTCTAACGAATGTATTTCACATTCGACAACATAATGGTCTACTATAAAATCAAAGCAACCACTTGTCCTTTAATTGATTTAAGGGGTTGGTAAGTTAAGTTGTACTCTAGCAAAGCTAAAGCCCATTTGCCAATTCGACTATGCAACATTGGTTTTGACAACATATGTTTAATAACATCAAAATGCGAATAAACATAAACATCTGCTTGATTTTATATATTGCTTCAATTTTGTACAAGAAAAATACAAGCAAAGGCACGCTTTCTCTATTGGACTATACCTAGTTTCAAAGATCAATCAAAACCCTACTAAGGTAATAAATGGGTCTTTCGACACCACTATCATCCTCTTGCGCTAGCATGCTACCTATTGTGTTATCAGAAGCTGCTATATACAATTTTAGCAACTTGTTTCCAATAACAGGCAATAAAATTGGTGGCTTGACCAAATAAGACTTGATTGCGTCGAAAGCATCTTGGTGAACCTGCTCCCACTTGAATTCATCTTCTTTCTTCAATCTCGAAATGGCGAAAAACTTGTGTTTTGCCACTTAGATTTGAGATGAATCTTCAAGGAAATTAATTTTCCCTAGTAGTGGATCAAGTTCTTTCTTGGTCGAAGGAGCCTTCGTTTCCATAATTGCTTTAGTCTTATTTTCGTTGATCTCTATGCCTTTCTTGTGTACTACAAAACCCAAGAATTCACCTGCACGCATACGTAAAGCACATTTGGTTGGATTCATTTTCAATCCATATTTCCTCATTCGTTCAAAAGAACGTCGAAGATGGTCTAAATGACCACTTTCTGAGGATGACTTAACCACCACGTCATCTATGTATACTTGCATAAAATCATCAATAAAATCGTGAAACATAGAATTCATTGCCCTTTGATAAGTGGCACCAGCATTTTTTAAACCAAAAGGCATGACCACCCATTCATAAACACCTAATGCCCCGACATCGAAAAGTCATTTCGACACATCCTCTTCGGCAATAAAAATTTGATTATACCCTGAGTAGCCATCTAGCAAACTGAGATAATCAAATCCTGCTGCCGAATCTATTAGCATTTCTGCTACGGGCATAGCGTATTCATCTTTAGGTGTTGCATTATTTAGATCCCTAAAGTCTACGCAAACTCTAAGTTTTCCATTTTTCTTCATTACTGGAACTATATTAGCTAACCAATCAACGTACCTGGCAGTTCTGATGAATTTGCTTTTGAACAACCTTTCTATTTCTTCCTTGATCTTAGCCAATATCTGAGGAGCAAATCTTCTTGGCGTTTGCTTCATCGGTTTCTTCCCCACGTCGAATGGGTATTTGTAATTCCACCACTTCGACTCAAACCGGGCATTTCATTGTACTCCCAAGCAAAGCAATCTTTGAACTCCTGCAGTGAAATAACTTGGGTTACGAAGCGACATCAAGATGTGCACTAATATATGTTGGCCTTTTGATCGAGCCATCTCCCAAATCCACCTCTTCGACTGGATCTTGAGCTTGCAAGCGCTTTGTAGAATCTCTAGGGTCTTTTTCAAAACCCAATGGTTCGTCATCATAAATGCAATCCAGCTTGTCATTCATGACTTCACCATTTTCTTCAGATGAAGTTGTGGCTTCGACAGCCATTGTTTGTTGATTTAACTCGGCTTCCAAAGCCGTTTTTATTTTATTTTCGGCCATGTAAGCCGTAATTCTATCCCAAGCACTGGGTACTGACATCTAAACCTTCTAAGAGTCAGTGTCCCATCCTGTTGGAGGTAGCACACCATCAGGATAGACATTTGCACCTTCTATTTCCTCTCTTTCCCACACAAAACCATGTGTTGGGTATAAGTGAATGGAGGAAAGCACATTATCTGAAGAGATATATGCTTGGCTAGAAGATGAACATGGCGCAATATTCGCCATTTGCTTCTCAAAATTCTCCCCGGTGACATTATTTACGCCAAGAAGGAAATAACTTTGGTCCGCTTCGACGTACTCCACGGCACCATCATCCTCCACATTACCAATTTACGTGTAGGCTTGAGGAACAGCTCCTACGCCATGTATCCACTCTCTCCCAAGGAGTAGATTGTAGCTTGCTTTTGAAGCTATGACAAAGAACGTGGTGGTTCTTCGGCGATTCCTACCACCACTTCCACTTCGACAAATTTCAACGATCAGGCGATTTCCCTCATAATTGGTTAACATAATATTATGAGGTCTAAGGTCTGTATCAAACACCTATTGTCTTCAAAGATGGCCTCGAGGCATTAAGTTAACAACAGACCCCTCCATCGACCAAAGATCTTATTAATGCCTACGCCATTAACTTTGGCTTGGGCGTCTGAGGGCTTCGGATGGGTGTTGCATGCCCTCGTCCGCCTCTCTCTCGAAGTGGCCATCTGTTCTTCCACGCAGCCATTGTTCATGACATAGTAGCATACGGCTTGTGGTTAGCCATATCCCCAATGAAGTCTTCTTCGACGTCGTTTGGGGATCATGAATAAAGATCGTACTCACTCGGCGGAATGGACACCACGTTGCGGATGACGCCGGCTAGCCTCGAGTCGTCGAAATCAAGTAACATCTTCCTCCATGTCGAATGAAGCACTTTTCTTTTTATAGATGTTAATGGAGGAAGATCCTCTCCATAGCGAGCCTTCTTGGTTCCTCTATCACAATAGATTTCCCTTTAGCCTTATTTCCAACCCTCACTTGATTGGCAGCACCTATACTTATCTTTGTGTTCCCCACGGTTTTAGGAGTCACACCCTTAACCGCTTTTTGGCGTTGCTCGTTAGCAACCGGTGTTGCCTTCTTTTTCGAGCTACTGTAACGACGCCATTGGGTCTTCGTCATGGGATTCTTCCCTTTATAATTGTTTTTATAATTGTATTTTGAGGCCTCACCGCGATTGGCTTGGCGCTCCAACTTGTTGAGCAAAGATTCTTGTAGTGTCTACATCCAGCATGTATCCACTTCTCATTGGATGGATCTGCTCTTGGAAAAAATGGTTTGCGAGGCGTATAGCGCAAACTCCTTGGCTACACCCTTACCACGAAGAAGCTGCGCTTGTGTTCGAAGCCTTGCTCGAATTCTTTACCTTGTAAGGAAGGTCCTCTCTTGAAGTGAAATTTGGCCTCTTATCCGCCATTTCCTCTTTAGGGGTTGTCGAACTTCACAAAGATTCGACACTTTTAGCCGCTTCTTTATCAAACACAAGATCGCACCTTGGACATAACATGACCTCGAGCTCAATTTGCACCGGTTCGGAAGTCTATCAAATCTTCCTCACTTGGGGTACACAGATCGCACCTTCTCCTCATACTCTTCTCGAGTAACGTGTTGCACAAAGATTACTCTTTTTCACAACACTTTTGATTTTTTCAAAGAGGAGGTTTGGTAGATTTTGGAGAATCCACCATTTTTGCGTCTACCATATTGATACTCATCTCAATTGGTTCCGCATACATCGCTCCACTTGATGGAGAGGGTCGTCATCAATTTGCATCGGTGCTTTATTCTTTTTATCTCCGAATTTGAGCCTTCCTTCTTCGATCGCTTTACAACCATGTCCTGAAAAAGTACACAACGGTCGGTTGTATGTCCCAAAAATTATGAAACTTACAATAACCCTTTTTCTTCCTCTGTTCGAGAGGAGGAACTTTCGAGCCATTTGGCACTATTATTTGGCCATCACTCACTAGCAAATCAAAGATCTCGTCACATTTAGTAACATCAAAGGTGTACGTTTTAGGCACAAATCTATCATTCTTAGGCTCTACAGATTATTCCCATTTGCGTGCCTTAATAATTTACAAGCATAGGGAGGACCAGCTTAAGTTCACCCACGTCTATTTCTCCGATTCGACATCGCTAAATGCAAAGTCGAATTGTTCATCTACATAGGCTATCTTTTCTTTTTGTGAAAACCCACCGAGTTTTCTTTTTATTGTACTTATTCACTCTAGCCTTTTCCTCTCTAAGCCTTTCGACTTGTCGAACTCTATCGGCTAGTTGGGCCATGTCTCTCAAATGAGACGTATCCAATTTCTTTCGAATTGAATAGTCAAGGCCACTGCACCATTTCGACAAGCTCATGTTCGAGCACTTGCGTAAAACACCTTGCCTTCATAACTCGAATCTATTCAAATAATCATCAATAGCCTCGGTACTTTACGTCGAACACTAGCCGCTTCTTTAAGGCTAATCTTCGATCGCCCATGTAAATTGCTCATGAAAAGCCTTTTCTAATTGCCCCCATGTGTACATGGAACCAGGGGTAGTGTGGTAAACCACGTAAAGGCATTCTTAGTTAGAGAATTTGGAAAATATTTCATCTTCAAATTCTCATTTTGGGCTATGTCCCCTGCCTCAGTCATGTAACGGGCAATGTGTTCGACAGTGGACTCATTGGTATCACCCCCAAACTTAGTGAATTTAGGGATTTTCCAAATCTTGGCAATTCATGCGCAACACGTATTCACACAGTGGTGATATGAAATTAGGCCTATGCAAACCTATGTTAAGGCCATTTTGCGCCATTATGGTTTCGACCAAAGTGGCTATGTTGTCTTGAGCACAAACGTTATTTCGTTGCACTTGTCGAACAACTTCATCAGCGTTTTGGTTTCGATTCACCATAACTACCTCAGGGATGTGATTTCCCATTTGTTGTTCGCCCATAACCGCCTGGGCTTCGACAGTCACTGATCTCTGTGGGGTGTTAGGCATGTTGTTCCCGCAATTTGGTAACTGCCTATTGTTTCCCGTAGGAGCCCCAAAGAAATCTGCAATCCTACCCATTTGGTCTGCTAACATCTGATAACTGGTATTTGTGTTCTGAATCAAAGGATTGAACACGGTACCAATTTGTTGAGTCAGCATATTAACCATATCATGATTGCTTTCGTCCACTTGTTGTCTTAACGCCAACAAGGACGCATTGGTTAATGCAGTAGGATTTCGACCAAGTATACCCTCAGAAGATACGTGTATGGTGGTAGACTCATGTTTTGGAAACGTGTTTCCAAACTATTCCCTGTTGCCACATAAGGACTAGAAGGAAGTCCTACGCTTTGTGGCAAGGCCATAGATGATGTCGAACCAACATTAGTCATTGACATCGTGGGGACGGTTATTGATGTCACTGGGGCCGTAGTCCCTGTAACATTTCCACCGCTGACATTGGCAGAATCTACCGTTGTTCCTTGCACTTGTGATATCACAGGGCTGGAACTAGAGGCGTTGTTAGAATTGGTACGTACCATCCTACCACTCCTCAAGTGCATACAGGTTTATACACTTAACAGAAACGACACAAAATAACTGGCAAAGGTCCCACCGGGCGTGCCAATTTGTTCGCTGGTGTTTTTAGCAAACAATCACTAGTTTTCAATATTAAGACTGTGAGATCAAACTAGAAAATCTCTTTGACAATTGCCTCTAAGTTTTGTGTCTTTTAGCGTGCGTAAGAACAAGAAAATAGTAGGAAGAGATAGTTTGAAAGCAGAATAAAAGCAAGAAGTGCAACAAACGTAAAAACAAGTAAAAATTGCATTAAAATGATAGATAGAAGAAGGTGGTCCACCGACACGCATAAATATGATCCGATTCACTCTTGTTTCGCTTTGACTTGGAAGTTGAGTTTCACGAGTTTTTGTAAAGATGTGGTGACCCCGTTTTCCTATTACAAGGGAGTATTTATACTCGGATACAATCGTGGGCAAGCACGATAACTACTTCCTAAAAACTGGGAAATAACCGCCACTAATCGATGCCTCCTCGCGCTCGACCCGACTTGTTGTCGAAGGATTTGGCGAAAGTATTGGACCCAACTTTGTCGAACAATTGGGCCTCTCTGTCGAAGGTTTCGACATTGTTTCGTAGCTTGAAGAACCAAGTGCATGCCGAGTTTGCTTGCGTTATCGACGCGACTTGTACAACTTTTATTGTCGAATTTATGGTACATTGACTTGAACATTGACTGCGCACTCACGAATACTATTAAATGTGCAATCAATACCATTTAAAGCTTAATTAAATGCCCTTGTCGGAATTTTGAGGTAACGATGTGTGTGTGCGAAAATTGAATTGAAAAATGGAAGAAAAGAATGAAAGAGAAGAACTCGATAAAGGAGACACTACCAATCGAGAGAAGAAACGTGTTGCGGCGACAGAGTTTCAAAGTGAGTTTCATGAGATGCAATGAGTTCCATCGTGGTGAGATGCAACAAGTTTTGCGCAAAGAAGAGGAGAGATGGTTTTGCAAATGAGAGGGAAATGAGGTTTCAAATGCAAGAGGGTTTTGGCAAAGAAGAGGGAAATGAGGTTTCAAAGACAAGAGGTGAGATGATTTTCGCATGAGTACAATGAGAGCCGCGAAAGAAAATGAGGTTGAGCGCCTAAAATTTTAGCATTTTCTATAACGGGTCTAGCATTGGAACTGATATGAAAAATGTAAATGTTGTAAAAATAATTACAAAACTGCCACCGTCTCGCTTTTAATAACAGTTCAGTTTTAACCGATATGAATTCTTGTTATAAAATGCATTTTTTCCACTAGTGAAAGTTGTGCATTCGACCGTCACCTTCACTAGCAGCAACATCAACAACACTGGAGGTTAGCTTTAGCAGAGAGGATAGTGTTTGGCATGGTGGTGATGAAAGGAAACAAACTATTCTGCGTAAAATAGCTTATGAGTTAGAATGTTTTGCAACAAGTTTTGGGGTCGTTTTATAAGAGGGTGTATTCATTTTTTATTTGTTTATCCTATTTTAGTATTTATTTTGGTGAAAGAAATGATTTAAAACCTATTTAAGAATTAATTACTGAGAATATACAAACATTAAATACGAATGACATTTATGAAAACATTAATACTCCTTTCTTTTTATTTTTATTTTTACTTTTTGATACCTTTTTGACGTTTTAGTCAAAAAGCATTGTCTCATTTTAATTGTGAATGTGTCAATTTATAATAACAATGAAGGATTAATAATTTTTTCTATTATGTCCTTGAAGAATTTATGTTGTTTTCTTTTCTCAATACTTAATTATTACTCCTTTAGTTTCATTTTCAATGTCGGTTTTTTGGGCAAAATGTGTTCCGATGTATCTGTCGTTTTCAAGTTTTAATGCAACGTTAATACCCCTACTTTTTAAGTCCAGCAAAAGTTTTGAAATATTTAGTAACAAAAAATTGTTTTTTTAAGTTGAGAAAAAACAGGGAGTTAATAGCTAATTTAGTTCTCAATGTGACAACAAGTGTTGCATTGATTCGTAAAGTGTTTATGCCCCACAAACTATTTTTAAAATAGGTTTAAATATGTTTTATATTCCTGCATATATAGAGGTTTTTGATTTTTGCATATGAATATATTTTTGTTTTTCGTCTCTAAGATATAGAATTTTTTTCATTTAGTCATTGTTGGTTTTTTTTAGTCCATATAGTGTTGTTTATGTTTGGTTCTATCTCCTAAAGTTTGAGACCACTTTGATTTTAGCCCCTGAATCATGGACCAAATCCAAAAATAGATACTTATTTATTGCGAGGATGCAAATAAAAAAAGAATTTTCTAGGGACGATAACTAAATTTATGAAACTAAACGCATGAAAAAAATAAGGACAAAATACAATATCAGCTTTTTTTGCAAGTACAGAAAACATAATCAATTTTTGATAACATTAAAAATGACATGGGTGCCAACTAATCTACGCGAAAATGTCATGTCAATTAAAATAATTACGCATCAGTATTTGAGAAGACTAAAATTTAATTTGGTCAACATTTCAGAATTTTACAAAATAGGGAAACCAAAATTGTGAAAAGTAAAAAATGGCACTAAATTTTCTTCAATGAACATTTCTTTTCGTTTGTTTAATGGCTGGCTTGATCACCCTGAGTTTAACGGTTTGGTGGAACAGTGGTGGAGAGGGTTTTCGATTAGGGGTAAAAAAAGGTATGTGATTAAAGAGAAACTTAAATTGCTGAAAGCTAAGCTCAAAGTGTGGAATAATGAAGTGATTGGTCGGATGGATCTTAACATTAACAATCTTATTTCTGAGACGAATGATCTTGATCAAGTTATCTTAGCGGGGGGTACGATGGATGATGTGGCTAATATGAAGGAGGTGTCATCGTCCTTTTGGAAGCAATTACATATCAAAGAGAGTATGATCAAACAAAAATCTAGAGCTAACTGGATCAGAGAAGGGGATCTCAAAACTAAGTTTTTTCATGCCTGCATTATGAATCGTAGTAGAGCTAACCAAATTGTGTCTTTAAATAAGGAAGGGACGAGGTTGGAGGAGGTGGAGGAGGTGAAACAAGAAGTAAAAAGTTTCTTTGAAGCCAGCTATGCAGAACTGATTATGTAGCGACCTATTATCAGTGGTATTGAGTTTGACAAGATTAGTGAAGATGAGTGTAGTCAACTTATTGCTCCGTTTATAGAGGACGAGGTGAAAGAAGCAGTGTCGAGTTGTGATGGGAATAAAAGCCCAGGACCTGACGGTTACAATCTTAACTTCATAAAAAATTGTTGGGAGGTTGTGAAGGAGGACGTTATGGGTTTTTTTGAGGAATTTCATGTTAGTGTGGTGTTGCCTAAAGCCATTTCAGCTTCTTTTTTGGCTCTTATTCCCAAAAAGGAGAATCCTCAAGAAGTAAGGGACTATCGGCCTATTTGCCTCATCGGGTGTATTTATAAAATTTTGGCGAAAGTGTTAGCTAGTAGATTGAAGAGGGTACTTCTCAAGCTTATTTCTCCTTGTCAATCGGCATTCCTCTCTGGACGCCAGATTTTGGATGGGGTGTTGGTGGTCAATGAGTTGGTTGATCTGGCTAAGAGAAGGAAGGATGAATGCATGTTGTTTAAGGTTGATTTTGAGAAGGCTTATGATTCTGTTTCTTGGGGGGTTTCTTGAATACATGATGGCTCGAATGGGATTTGGGGTAGTTTGGATTAATTGGATCAGATCTTGCTTACATGATTCTTCTATGTCTGTTCTGGTCAACGGGAGTCCTACTGATGAAATTCAGAATCACAGAGGCCTTAAACAAGGGGATCCTTGATCTCCTTTCCTTTTTCTCATTGCTGCCGAGGGCTTAACTGGAATGGTTCAAAAGGCGGTGCGGGATGGTGTCTTCTCTGAGTTCAAGGATAACAACAGTCTGAGTTTTTCCTTTCTCCAATTTGCAGATGACACTATTCTGGTCGGCAAGGGCTCGTGGGATAATTTATGGAGTATAAAGTCTATTTTCAGAATTTTCGAACTTGTATCGGGTTTGAAGGTGAATTTCCACAAGAGCTGTTTGTATGATGTTAACCTGTCCAATGAATTTCTTGAAGCGGGTGCTACTTTCTTGTCTTGTAGTACCGCCGCTATCCCTTTTAAATTTCTGGGTATTCCGGTGGGTGCCAATCCCAGAAGGAGACACACTTGGGTACCAATCATTGACAATGTGAGAAAGAGACTTTCATCGTGGAGCGGCCGTTTTTTATATATTGGGGGCAGAGTGACTCTTATAAACTCTATCCTCAATAGCATCCCCCTTTATATGTTTTCTTTCTTCAAGGTGCCAAAGATTGTCATCCAATAGCTTATTAAGATCCAGAGGGACTTCTTATGGGGGGGTAACAGAGCGGGTCGTCCTGTTTATTGGGTGTCTTGAGATAAAGTTTGTGGACCTAAGAAGGATGGTGGTTTGGGGGTAAAAAATCTTGAAGCGTTCAATATGGCCCTTTTGTGTAAGTGGAAATGGAGGTGCATCAATGATCGCAATGCTAGCTGGAGGCCGTTTTTATCTCATCGATATGGTGATCTGAGGTCTATTTTAACGAGGGTTGTCTCCTTTAGATGTGGCACAAAGGACTCGCTATGGTGGAGAGATTTACTTCTTTTGGAAGATGGCACGCCACAGTGGCAGGGTGCCTTTGCTTTTGGTCTCAGGCCAATGTTGGGTAGAGGGAATTTGATATCCTTTTGGTCGCATAAGTGGGCTAGTGCTAATACTTTTCAGGACTTGTTCCCTAGTCTCTACCATTTGGCAAAGTTTAAAAATGGTTGTATTAGGGAGCATGGGTATTGGGTTGATACTACTTGCCATTTGAATCTCGTTTGGGACCGTATTTTGACGGCAGAGGAGAGGGTGGACTCTGATATGTTGTTAGACATTTTAAACTCTATTCACCCCGAAAAGTCCGAGCATAATAAATGGCAGTAGAGACTTGATAAGTAACAAGTGTTTATGGTCAAATCCTGTTATATTTTGTTGTTGAACCTTTGGCACAATGATGAGTTGGATAGCGACATTCAAAGCGCTTTAGATGACATGTGGCAGCTTTCGGTTCCTACTAAGGTGGGGGTGTTCGGTTGGAGATTGTTGTTGGGAAAGCTTCCAACCCGGGATGCTCTTATTTCTAAGGGTATCATTACTGACTCTCATGGGTCGAGTTGTCCTTTTTGTTTTGAGCATGATGAGACTATTTTTCACTTATTTTTCTTATGTTGGTGCTCTCGTTCAGTTTGGTCCTCTATTCACAATTGGCTGGGAAGAGTGCTCATGGATTGTCTTTTTGGAGTGGCGCATTTTAGGGCTCATGGCATGAGGTTGGAATCCAAAAAGGCTGGTAGATTGAATTATCTTTTGTGGATGGCAGTCACATAGTGTCTCTGGATTCATCGAAATCACATTCTATTTAGGGACCAAGTCTTCAATTCTCAAATAGTAGTCAATCATGTTAAATCTATATCTTGGAGTTGGTTCATTAGCATTGAAGGTCGCAACTCAGATTTGAAAATTTCTGACTGGTGGGGAAATCCTATTGTTTGTATGAACTCGATATAGTTTGGCCTTTTGTCTCATTCTTCTTGGGGCACTCTTTCCTCCTTGGGTCTTTTTCCCATGGGGTTTTGGCCCTAGGAGGTTTTAATGAAGCCCCTTATATCTGTACTGGTTGGGGTGCCCGTTTGCATCTCCCTTTATAAAAATTTTGCTTATCAAAAAAAAAAATATATGTTCCACCGGCTATATAGGTTAGTAACTTGATATTTGTTACCCCCGAAATTTCCTTCTTATATTTTTTTGACACAATTTTTCTTTTTATATTATTCTCTTCATCTACTTCTTTCTTCTATTCTATATATGTTGATCTTATCGTTGTTTGTGAAGTTCCAACGCCTCTGACCTCAGGTGCACGAGACAGGTGCTATGAAAATTTTAGGGAGCAAACTGGATATTGAGTTGTGCCAAAGGTTTACTATAATTTGCTTTCAAGACTATTTTTTGGGGCGCCGCTTTTTCTAATTTTTTCTTTTTTTTGTTGATAATATCCTACTTTTGTTTCTAACAATCTCTATATATAATTCGAAGGGTGAAAACACACTCACCATTTCCACACGTTTGGCAATTTTTAAAATGTTATTTTAGTAAACATATCACAATGCCACATACCTCAAATATTTGTGTGTTATCATCTTATGGTGAGTTGTGTTTTAGTGTGATTTTCTAAAGTTGTCCAACATGTTTGATTATTGCTGTAGTTGTCTTTTCATTAGTTTGCCACCTATATATAATTAACCATCCACTATAAATAGAGTTTCAAAACATAGAGAAAGGGGAGACGCCAGAACGTAAACAATTCAAAGAAGGAGAGTGAAAAAGAGAGAAAATAGAGTTTAAGCAAAAATGATGTTAAACTAAAAATGGAGGCAATAGAGAAGAAACAGAACAAAATATTAGACGAAATGCAGAAAACATGGAAAAACATTGAATTGCTTTGATAAGGAAAAATTAAATAAAAAATTTCCAGAACAAAATCGAATCCAGAGATCAAGAGAAGAATTATAGGTCTCTTTCATAATAAAAAAAATTAATTAAATAAAACTACGAACAAGAAATTAGAATTATATATCTTACCAAATTCGGATCCGAGAGAAGAGGAAGAACAAAAGATTCATAATGTCAATGGTGCTTATCTACTGCAGCTGCTTATTCCGATCACCGCTTCTACTCAGTTCAACCACCGTTGTTGCTCAATCCGCCCACCGAAAAACATAAATCATGGAAAAAATTGAATTGCTTTGATAAGGAAAAATCAAATCAAAAATTTCTAGAACAGAATCGGATCCAAAGATCAAGAGAAAAATTATAGATCTCTTTCATAATAAAAAAAAATTAATTAAATAAAACTACAAACAAGAAATTAGAACCATTCATGTTACCAGTCCAAATCTAAGAGAAGAGGAAGAACAAAAGATTCATCCAATGCCATAGGCGCTGATCTACTGCAACTGCTTATTCCGACCATCGCTTCTACTTAGTCCAACCACTGTTGTTGCTCAGTCCACCCACCATCGTTGCTCCCTTGAAGAGTACATAGTGATGATGGCAACACCCATGCTCCGGCGACCACCTTGACCACTACCATAGTAACCCTCTCATCTCTCTTTGCCTCTAACCCTGTGTGCCCTCTCCGTCGGTCGTTTTCTATCTCCTCGAATCGAAACCCCTCTCTCTCCACCTGCCATCTCCACCATCTCACCCCACCTCCTTCACCGAGGCCAAACCTCCACCATGCTTTGCCCCGACGAACAAACACACCACCACCGTGAATCACCATTACCAGTATCGTGCCCCTTTCTTTCTCAATTTCGTCCTCTCGCTAGGGTTACCATCCTTCCCCTTTTTAAACTCCCTCTCTTTATTAGTTTTTTTTTTCCTTTTTAAAAAAAAAAACTGTTTAACATTTTTAATCAACACATACTTGCAACCCCATATCGCACTCCCACCCCCCCCCCCCACCCCCACCCTTCAAATTTCTCGGGCCTTTGTTTTAAGATTGTGGGTTTGTCGAGATTGTGGGTATTTTCCAATTAATAGTTAAAATAAATCAATTTAGAATCCCATATAAATTAAATGTAATAATAAATTGGCTATTATATTAAAAGTAAATTAAGTAATAGTTTTTTTTATAATAATAGGGGTTAAAAAACCCAAAACGAGAAACAAATATTACAAAGGAATAATTCTCGGAGTAGAAACTCCATTACAATCATCATGCACAAGCTGCATAAGAGAGGGAGGGGGAACATCACACACTTGCAAGCCGTCTCCTCCATCACAAGCCAAAGCATCTGCAACCTTGTTTGCTTCTCTATAAATATGGACGACACTAATGTGCCAATCAAGCAGGAGAAGCTGTTTAATACAAACCATAAGAGCTCTACGAGTCATGCTCCCATTGTTGTTGCTATTGAGGAGGTTTGTAATTACCTGTGAATCCAACTGAAACTCCACATAGAAAAAACTCTATCCCGAGCCATCTTCAGACCCTCCAAGGCTCCCACAATTCTGCGTTATAAAGCCAGTATACCAAAATACAACCCCGACGCTTGCTTCCTATCGGGTTAAAATGGTCCCTGCTCTTGAAAGATGAAGGTATTATCATGCGTCTTCTTGTTCCGCCAAATCCAAAGAAAGTAGCATGTAGTAGCCCATATGCTCATGCCAATACGCTCCTCGTAAAAGGAAACGTTTGCAAGGCCCAATCACTAAAGGAGGAGCCATAAAAATTAGAGCGAAGATGAGTAGGAACTAACCTTCGCCAAGTACCAAGTGCAAGGGGGCAATCTCTAAGAACATGAATAACCGTTTTAGCAACCCCTGGGCAATGATAAGAATCTGTGGTGTCACCACTCCACCGGCCACAGTAAACCTTAGTCGGAAGCTTCCCATGTAATAATTTAATTGCTCAACATTGAGTGTATTTCTTCTTCTCATTGGTTAACAATTTTTTTCAATATTTTTCTGCCTTAAATCAGAGTAACACAAAATCTACTATGATCCAAGTTTACGTGCCAAGCATATACGTGATAAGGTAATGATATTTTTCTTTTTGAAGTGTATTTTTAGTTTTTTTGGTGGTGAGATAAAGTAATGATCTATTAGAGATTGTATATACAACTAGTATACAGACCAGTGCGAGGCACGGGAGAATTTATGTTTGAAAATGTCAATAAAAATAAAAGTATATTGAGTATTCAATAATATGGATAGTTATTGAGTAGAAAATAATAAAAATAATAATCATAATACACGATATCAAAAAATAAATAAAATTGAACAATTTCGGTCAAATGAAAAGAGTAGCCTACAACCATAACAAATAAAAGAGTAGCACCCAACATAGACCCATGATATGAAAGAAAAAACAACAAATTGATATAACTATTTTTGTGTATATTATGTAAACCTTAGGAAAATTGTAAAATTAATTATTAGATTCTAATAAATTTAAATTATATTTCTATAATCAAATAAATCTAATAATTACGTTAGTAATTAATATAAAGTAATTATTTTTCTAAAACTATTAATATTTAAATTTTTATTTTTGAGTTTGCATGAAAAGACAAAAACAAACTGAAAATAATTCAATATTGTCCATAGTTTAATTAATTAAGTAAGTACATTAATATTCTTTAATATAAAAATTCTTCACTTTCTACACAATGGCATTTCTAAATTTTTGACAGAACCAAGCCCGAATTTCTTCGATTATTCCTTGGGATGGAAAGGAAGGAGATGGGAATACTCCTCCACTCCTCGTCACCGCCTCCCAAATTGTCCCCCGTCCGTCACCAAACCTTGTGTTCAGTCCTGAATTTTGGATGTTACCTAGTCCGAGTAACTAGGAGATATTGCTTCATGAGTCTTGAAGATGAGAGTCGGGTCCTTGAAGATTGAGCTCGGATGGTCCGAGTTAGCCTTCGGTCCACGTCGGGTGGGGTGTACCTGCAGGCACTTTGATGCCTAAGGCAGTATTTGAGTGAGGCGGAATGTGCAAGGAATGAGGACGTACTTGGAAATGGTGGGTTGCGCCTCTATTTATAGACGACAGTAACTGGTTCTAAGCTTCAGATCTGGCCGATTGATCCTGGTCGTCGGTCACGGAAATTCATAGAATGCGCGCGGTGCTTCGTTGCGAAGCGTGCTTTGGGCCGTGCTTTCTTAAACTGGATTGGGCATGGCCCGGTCCTTTAAGGGACCCTCGGCCCAGGCCAGAATAGTGGCCCCCCAAGTCAAGGTCGAAAGGATTGAACGAGCTCGGCTTGATTAAAATCGGTCATGTCCCTACAACTCGGGGGAGCCTGCATCTTAGAGGTCAAGTTAATTTTCAGGGAGTGAAGTCCTTTAGGGGAGAACTCCGCGTCTTTGACCTTAAAAAGATTGACAGAGCATTTAAGCTCGTAATCAAGTAAATCTTGACTCACCATTGAAGCACAGAGTCAATTGAGTCTTGACAGAGCATTTAAGCTCGGAATCAAGAGGGTCGAAGTCGCTAAGAACATCTTCTTTCGATCCCGAACTTGACTGTTTAAGTCCGCAGTAAGGGAGAAAGCTGAGCTTGTGGAAGCACAGGTCGAAGTCTCCCTTGGACTTCTTCCTCTGGTCTTTGACTTGACATTCATGGCAAGCCAAAGAGGAGGCCGGTTCGCGCCCCCGGTCCCCCGTCTCGGTGTTTTAAGCCGAGTCAAGAGGGGCCAAGACGCTGAAGAAGCAATTGAGGGTCGTTGTGGACCTGAGCCGCTGTTGGCCTCGCTTGAGCCCCGTGATAGAGCGTGTGCGCTCGGAATCACGGAGGGCTTTCTTTTACGGCGTCGCCGCATCCCTTCGTCCACCGAGTGGCCAGCTCAGTGTCGGAGTCGAGGGAGAAGGCGTTGTTGTTGATCGAAACCGAGTTGTGCAAGTATACACAATCGCAACAAGTAATACAATGATAAGTAAGATCGTCTCCACAGGGATTGTTGAGTTTACTTCTATTATTAAATTAGTAAATTAGCTAGTGAGTAAAACAAGTAACAATAACAAAGTTGTAGAATCATTAAAGTCATCAACATAAAAGTATAAAAGCAAATAAGATAGATAGTAAGTAGAAATGAGAAAAGCAAGTCGGATTGCTCTTTGCTAAGTAAATCCCCAAAAAAGCAAAGCGTTATAACGTCTAACGCTATAGCGTCAAGCGCTGTTGCAATTGTTTTTGTGCTTTTCAGTCACTCACGCCAGGGTTTCATTACAAGATGCCTATGTCTAGGTTCTAAATAAGTTCACCCCTGTATAATAAAGAACCCACAGCCTTTGCTCTATGAACTATTGCATTTCTATGTCTAGAGGGAGCAAAATCTATTTAAATGTCTTTAAATAAACTTTCGTTCATATCAAATCTTTGAAGTCGATCCATGAACCATGTCCAGTACCTACGAATATACCCATTTTTGCTTGATCATTTCTAAAACAAGTTTGAAAGAAGTATAACACAAAGATTGAAACGCAAAGCATGCAACATTATAAATACAATACTAATGGTTCATTACAAAGATCCGAGCAATCCAACTCAAGGTGTTTAGCTCATGTTCAGCATCATCAAAGCAATACAAGATAGAACACTCATATTACCTAGAATGAGGTGAGAAGAAACGGTGGCAAAAGATACACACCGAAGCTTCCAACTCATTCACCGAGATGATGCTATCACGCCGAGTTCACACCGAAGAGAAAACTAAACTAAAAATTACAATAAAAACAAAAGCTGAAACGTTTAACAATGGAGAAAATCTCCCCCAAAAACTCTCTCTAAACTCCCTACATCTGCGAATAATCCTCATGTCTTCCGAATGTGTATATTTGAAGGGAAGAAGAAGTAGTTGGCGTCAGAGTTAGTGGGTAAGGTGGTATGGCCATCGCACCAACTATCGCTAGCCTCCCACTCACACAATGCCATGTGTCCTATATTATCCCATAAAATCCGGCCGTGTCAGTCTGCACAGTGGGCACTGAAAACGAGATTTGGAGTGAAGAGCTTGGCGCCAAAAATACACTTCTGCTTCAGACTCAGCCGAGCTCAATGACTTAGCCGAGTTGCCCTCTTGCCGAGGTCTTAGCCAACCTGTCCTCTTGCCGAGGTGCCCTCTTGCCGCTATAGCGTTAGACGCTATAGCGCTTTTACACTGCAACACTCGCAAAACACATTAAATTGCTCAAAAGGGCACCAGATGTGCCAAATTAATACAAAACCGCTTCTAACCCTTCTTTTCCTACAACTATAACAATTAGATAAATAAGATACTAATATTACTTGAGAACTCACTTGATTTACATGGATAAAGGCATAAATAACTCATATAAATATGAGTCATCAGTTGTCACGAGCCGGGAGCCAATGTCGTCGTTCGTCTTGTTTTTCAAAAAACAAAGTTACTTGAAACAAAGAGTCATTTAATTTATTTGTAAGAAGTGTAAATTTGGCACAATTCTTGAATGTACAACTAACTATAGTAAATCCCGAGCTTAGCCGCGCCTTCGTGTCCTCGGAATCGGCTCTGAGAGCGCGCTTCAAGTTGGTATGCTCCTTGCCGGTCTTGGACACCACCGATACTGGCCCTTCCTGGTTCGGAGCTAACTTGCCGTCTCTAGCATTTTTATTTCCTACATCGGCTCGTCGAAGAACGAGGTCCCCAATGCTGAAATCCCGGGTGATGACTCTTTGATTATAGCGCTGTGCTATCTGGGCTTTGAAATTTCTGGGTATTCCGGTGGGTGCCAATCCCAGAAGGAGACACACTTGGGTACCAATCATTGACAATGTGAGAAAGAGACTTTCATCGTGGAGCGGCCGTTTTTTATATATTGGGGGCAGAGTGACTCTTATAAACTCTATCCTCAATAGCATCCCCCTTTATATGTTTTCTTTCTTCAAGGTGCCAAAGATTGTCATCCAATAGCTTATTAAGATCCAGAGGGACTTCTTATGGGGGGGTAACAGAGCGGGTCGTCCTGTTTATTGGGTGTCTTGAGATAAAGTTTGTGGACCTAAGAAGGATGGTGGTTTGGGGGTAAAAAATCTTGAAGCGTTCAATATGGCCCTTTTGTGTAAGTGGAAATGGAGGTGCATCAATGATCGCAATGCTAGCCGGGAGGCCGTTTTTATCTCATCGATATGGTGATCTGAGGTCTATTTTCACGAGGTTGTCTCCTTTAGATGTGGCACAAAGGACTCGCTATGGTGGAGAGATTTACTTCTTTTGGAAGATGGCACGCCACAGTGGCAGGGTGCCTTTGCTTTTGGTCTCAGGCCAATGTTGGGTAGAGGGAATTTGATATCCTTTTGGTCGCATAAGTGGGCTAGTGCTAATACTTTTCAGGACTTGTTCCCTAGTCTCTACCATTTGGCAAAGTTTAAAAATGGTTGTATTAGGGAGCATGGGTATTGGGTTGATACTACTTGCCATTTGAATCTCGTTTGGGACCGTATTTTGACGGCAGAGGAGAGGGTGGACTCTGATATGTTGTTAGACATTTTAAACTCTATTCACCCCGAAAAGTCCGAGCATAATAAATGGCAGTAGAGACTTGATAAGTAACAAGTGTTTATGGTCAAATCCTGTTATATTTTGTTGTTGAACCTTTGGCACAATGATGAGTTGGATAGCGACATTCAAAGCGCTTTAGATGACATGTGGCAGCTTTCGGTTCCTACTAAGGTGGAGGTGTTCGGTTGGAGATTGTTGTTGGGAAAGCTTCCAACCCGGGATGCTCTTATTTCTAAGGGTATCATTACTTGACTCTCATGGGTCGAGTTGTCCTTTTGTTTTTGAGCATGATGAGACTATTTTTCACTTATTTTTCTTATGTTGGTGCTCTCGTTCAGTTTGGTCCTCTATTCACAATTGGCTGGGAAGAGTGCTCATGGATTGTCTTTTTGGAGTGGCGCATTTTAGGGCTCATGGCATGAGGTTGGAATCCAAAAAGGCTGGTAGATTGAATTATCTTTTGTGGATGGCAGTCACATAGTGTCTCTGGATTCATCGAAATCACATTCTATTTAGGGACCAAGTCTTCAATTCTCAAATAGTAGTCAATCATGTTAAATCTATATCTTGGAGTTGGTTCATTAGCATTGAAGGTCGCAACTTTCGGTTTGAAAATTTCTCGACCTGGTGGGAAATCCTATTGTTTGTATGAACTCGATATAGTTTGGCCTTTTGTCTCATTCTTCTTGGGGCACTCTTTCCTCCTTGGGTCTTTTTCCCATGGGGTTTTGGCCCTAGGAGGTTTTAATGAAGCCCCTTATATCTGTACTGGTTGGGGTGCCCGTTTGCATCTCCCTTTATAAAAATTTTGCTTATCAAAAAAAAAAATATATGTTCCACCGGCTATATAGGTTAGTAACTTGATATTTGTTACCCCCGAAATTTCCTTCTTATATTTTTTTGACACAATTTTTCTTTTTATATTATTCTCTTCATCTACTTCTTTCTTCTATTCTATATATGTTGATCTTATCGTTGTTTGTGAAGTTCCAACGCCTCTGACCTCAGGTGCACGAGACAGGTGCTATGAAAATTTTAGGGAGCAAACTGGATATTGAGTTGTGCCAAAGGTTTACTATAATTTGCTTTCAAGACTATTTTTGGGGCGCCGCTTTTTCTAATTTTTCTTTTTTTGTTGATAATATCCTACTTTTGTTTCTAACAATCTCTATATATAATTCGAAGGGTGAAAACACACTCACCATTTCCACACGTTTGGCAATTTTTAAAATGTTATTTTAGTAAACATATCACAATGCCACATACCTCAAATATTTGTGTGTTATCATCTTATGGTGAGTTGTGTTTTAGTGTGATTTTCTAAAGTTGTCCAACATGTTTGATTATTGCTGTAGTTGTCTTTTCATTAGTTTGCCACCTATATATAATTAACCATCCACTATAAATAGAGTTTCAAAACATAGAGAAAGGGGAGACGCCAGAACGTAAACAATTCAAAGAAGGAGAGTGAAAAAAAGAGAGAAAATAGAGTTTAAGCAAAAAATGATGTTAAACTAAAAATGGAGGCAATAGAGAAGAAACAGAACAAAATATTAGACGAAAAGCAGAAAACATGGAAAAACATTGAATTGCTTTGATAAGGAAAAATTAAATAAAAAATTTCCAGAACAAAATCGAATCCAAAGATCAAGAGAAGAATTATAGGTCTCTTTCATAATAAAAAAAATTAATTAAATAAAACTACGAACAAGAAATTAGAATTATATATCTTACCAGTCCAGATCTGAGAGAAGAGGAAGAACAAAAGATTCATAATGTCAATGGTGCTTATCTACTGCAGCTGCTTATTCCGATCACCGCTTCTACTCAGTTCAACCACCGTTGTTGCTCAATCCGCCCACCGAAAAACATAAATCATGGAAAAAATTGAATTGCTTTGATAAGGAAAAATCAAATCAAAAATTTCTAGAACAGAATCGGATCCAAAGATCAAGAGAAAAATTATAGATCTCTTTCATAATAAAAAAAAATTAATTAAATAAAACTACAAACAAGAAATTAGAACCATTCATGTTACCAGTCCAGATCTAAGAGAAGAGGAAGAACAAAAGATTCATCCAATGCCATAGGCGCTGATCTACTGCAACTGCTTATTCCGACCATCGCTTCTACTTAGTCCAACCACTGTTGTTGCTCATTCCACCCACCATCGTTGCTCCCTTGAAGAGTACATAGTGATGATGGCAACACCCATGCTCCGGCGACCACCTTGACCACTACCATAGTGACCCTCTCATCTCTCTTTGCCTCTAACCCTGTGTGCCCTCTCCGTCGGTCGTTTTCTATCTCCTCGAATCGAAACCCCTCTCTCTCCACCTGCCATCTCCACCATCTCACCCCACCTCCTTCACCGAGGCCAAACCTCCACCATGCTTTGCCCCGACGAACAAACACACCACCACCGTGAATCACCATTACCAGTATCGTGCCCCTTTCTTTCTCAATTTCGTCCTCTCGCTAGGGTTACCATCCTTCCCCTTTTTAAACTCCCTTTCTTTATTAGTTTTTTTTTTCCTTTTTTAAAAAAAAAACTGTTTAACATTTTTAATCAACACATACTTGCAACCCCATATCGCACTCCCACCCCCCCCCCCCACCCCCACCCTTCAAATTTCTGGGCCTTTGTTTTAAGATTGTGGGCTGTCAGGATTGTGGGTATTTTCCAATTAATAGTTAAAATAAATCAATTTAGAATCCCATATAAATTAAATGTAATAATAAATTGGCTATTATATTAAAAGTAAATTAAGTAATAGTTTTTTTTATAATAATAGGGGTTAAAAAACCCAAAACGAGAAACAAATATTACAAAGGAATAATTCTCGGAGTAGAAACTCCATTACAATCATCATGCACAAGCTGCATAAGAGAGGGAGGGGGAA
Organism: Oxytropis ochrocephala; assembly: GCA_020916435.1. Classification (NCBI taxonomy): domain Eukaryota; kingdom Viridiplantae; phylum Streptophyta; class Magnoliopsida; order Fabales; family Fabaceae; genus Oxytropis; species Oxytropis ochrocephala. The sequence continues at coordinate 72,460,761 of CM037090.1, forward strand.
CATCACACACTTGCAAGCCGTCTCCTCCATCACAAGCCAAAGCATCTGCAACCTTGTTTGCTTCTCTATAAATATGGACGACACTAATGTGCCAATCAAGCAGGAGAAGCTGTTTAATACAAACCATAAGAGCTCTACGAGTCATGCTCCCATTGTTGTTGCTATTGAGGAGGTTTGTAATTACCTGTGAATCCAACTGAAACTCCACATAGAAAAAACTCTATCCCGAGCCATCTTCAGACACTCCAAGGCTCCCACAATTCTGCGTTATAAAGCCAGTATACCAAAATACAACCCCGACGCTTGCTTCCTATCGGGTTAAAATGGTCCCTGCTCTTGAAAGATGAAGGTATTATCATGCGTCTTCTTGTTCCGCCAAATCCAAAGAAAGTAGCATGTAGTAGCCCATATGCTCCGCCAATACGCTCCCTCAGAAAAGGAAACGTTTGCAAGGCCCAATCACTAAAGGAGGAGCCATAAAAATTAGAGCGAAGATGAGTAGGAACTAACCTTCGCCAAGTACCAAGTGCAAGGGGGCAATCTCTAAGAACATGAATAACCGTTTTAGCAACCCCTGGGCAATGATAAGAATCTGTGGTGTCACCACTCCACCGGCCACAGTAAACCTTAGTCGGAAGCTTCCCATGTAATAATTTAATTGCTCAACATTGAGTGTATTTCTTCTTCTCATTGGTTAACAATTTTTTTCAATATTTTTCTGCCTTAAATCAGAGTAACACAAAATCTACTATGATCCAAGTTTACGTGCCAAGCATATACGTGATAAGGTAATGATATTTTTCTTTTTGAAGTGTATTTTTAGTTTTTTTGGTGGTGAGATAAAGTAATGATCTATTAGAGATTGTATATACAACTAGTATACAGACCAGTGCGAGTCACGGGAGAATTTATGTTTGAAAATGTCAATAAAAATAAAAGTATATTGAGTATTCAATAATATGGATAGTTATTGAGTAGAAAATAATAAAAATAATAATCATAATACTGATATCAAAAAAATAAATAAAATTGAACAATTTCGGTCAAATGAAAAAGAGTAGCCCACAACCATAACAAATAAAAGAGTAGCACCCAACATAGACCCATGATATGAAAGAAAAAACAACAAATTGATATAACTATTTTTTGTGTATATTATGTAAACCTTAGGAAAATTGTAAAATTAATTATTAGATTCTAATAAATTTAAATTATATTTCTATAATCAAATAAATCTAATAATTACGTTAGTAATTAATATAAAGTAATTATTTTTCTAAAACTATTAATATTTAAATTTTTATTTTTGAGTTTGCATGAAAAGACAAAAACAAACTGAAAATAATTCAATATTGTCCATAGTTTAATTAATTAAGTAAGTACATTAATATTCTTTAATATAAAAATTCTTCACTTTCTACACAATGGCATTTCTAAATTTTTGACAGAACCAAGCCCGAATTTCTTCGATTATTCCTTGGGATGGAAAGGAAGGAGATGGGAATACTCCTCCACTCCCCGTCACCGCCTCCCAAATTGTCCCCCGTCCGTCACCAAACCTTGTGTTCAGTCCTGAATTTTGGATGTTACCTAGTCCGAGTAACTAGGAGATATTGCTTCATGAGTCTTGAAGATGAGAGTCGGGTCCTTGAAGATTGAGCTCGGATGGTCCGAGTTAGCCTTCGGTCCACGTCGGGTGGGGTGTACTGCGAGCACTTTGATGCCTAAGCGATGTTTGAGTGAGGCGGAATGTGCAAGGAATGAGGACGTGCTTGGAAATGGTGGGTTGCGCCTCTATTTATAGGCAGCGATGAATCGGTTCTAAGCTTCGATCGGCCGATTGATCCTCGGTGCGTCGGTCACGGAAATTCATAGAATGCGCGCGGTGCCGTTGCGGCGTGCTTTGGGCCGTGCTTTCTTAAAGCGGATTGGGCATGGCCCGGTCCTTTAAGGGACCCTCGGCCCAGGCCAGAATAGTGGCCCCCCAAGTCAAGGTCGAAAGGAATGAACGAGCTCGGCTTGATTAAAATCGGTCATGTCCCTACAACTCGGGGGAGCCTGCATCTTAGAGGTCAAGTTAATTTTCAGGGAGTGAAGTCCTTTAGGGGAGAACTCCGCGTCTTTGACCTTAAAAAGATTGACAGAGCATTTAAGCTCGTAATCAAGTAAATCTTGACTCACCATTGAAGCACAGAGTCAATTGAGTCTTGACAGAGCATTTAAGCTCGGAATCAAGAGGGTCGAAGTCGCTAAGAACATCTTCTTTCGATCCCGAACTTGACTGTTTAAGTCCGCAGTAAGGGAGAAAGCTGAGCTTGTGGAAGCACAGGTCGAAGTCTCCCTTGGACTTCTTCCTCTGGTCTTTGACTTGACATTCATGGCAAGCCAAAGAGGAGGCCGGTTCGCGCCCCCGGTCCCCCGTCTCGGTGTTTTAAGCCGAGTCAAGAGGGGCCGAAGACGCGAAGCAATTGAGGGTCGTTGTGGACCTGAGCCGCTGTTGGCCTCGCTTGAGCCCCGTGATAGAGCGTGTGCGCTCGGAATCACGGAGGGCTTTCTTTTACGGCGTCGCCGCATCCCTTCGTCCACCGAGTGGCCAGCTCAGTGTCGGAGTCGAGGGAGAAGGCGTTGTTGTTGATCGAAACCGAGTTGTGCAAGTATACACAATCGCAACAAGTAATACAATGATAAGTAAGATCGTCTCCACAGGGATTGTTGAGTTTACTTCTATTATTAAATTAGTAAATTAGCTAGTGAGTAAAACAAGTAACAATAACAAAGTTGTAGAATCATTAAAGTCATCAACATAAAAGTATAAAAGCAAATAAGATAGATAGTAAGTAGAAATGAGAAAAGCAAGTCGGATTGCTCTTTGCTAAGTAAATCCCCAAAAAAGCAAAGCGTTATAACGTCTAACGCTATAGCGTCAAGCGCTGTTGCAATTGTTTTTGTGCTTTTCAGTCACTCACGCCAGGGTTTCATTACAAGATGCCTATGTCTAGGTTCTAAATAAGTTCACCCCTGTATAATAAAGAACCCACAGCCTTTGCTCTATGAACTATTGCATTTCTATGTCTAGAGGGAGCAAAATCTATTTAAATGTCTTTAAATAAACTTTCGTTCATATCAAATCTTTGAAGTCGATCCATGAACCATGTCTGTACCCACGAATATACCCATTTTTGCTGATCATTTCTAAAACAAGTTTGAAAGAAGTATAACACAAAGATTGAAACGCAAAGCATGCAACATTATAAATACAATACTAATGGTTCATTACAAAGATCCGAGCAATCCAACTCAAGGTGTTTAGCTCATGTTCAGCATCATCAAAGCAATACAAGATAGAACACTCATATTACCTAGAATGAGGTGAGAAGAAACGGTGGCAAAAGATACACACCGAAGCTTCCAACTCATTCACCGAGATGATGCTATCACGCCGAGTTCACACCGAAGAGAAAACTAAACTAAAAATTACAATAAAAACAAAAGCTGAAACGTTTAACAATGGAGAAAATCTCCCCCAAAAACTCTCTCTAAACTCCCTACATCTGCGAATAATCCTCATGTCTTAGAATGTGTATATTTGAAGGGAAGAAGAAGTAGTTAGCGTCGAGTTAGTGGGTAAGGTGGTATGGCCATCGCACCAACTATCGCTAGCCTCCCACTCACACAATGCCATGTGTCCTATATTATCCCATAAAATCCGGTAGTGTCGATCTGCACACGATGGGCACCGAAACGAGATTTGGAGTGAAGAGCTTGGCGCCAAAAATACACTTCTGCTTCAGACTCAGCCGAGCTCAATGACTTAGCCGAGTTGCCCTCTTGCCGAGGTCTTAGCCAACCTGTCCTCTTGCCGAGGTGCCCTATTGCCGCTATAGCGTTAGACGCTATAGCGCTTTTACTTCGCAACACTCATGAAACACATTAAATTGCTCAAAAGGGCACCAGATGTGCCAAATTAATACAAAACCGCTTCTAACCCTTCTTTTCCTACAACTATAACAATTAGATAAATAAGATACTAATATTACTTGAGAACTCACTTGATTTACATGGATAAAGGCATAAATAACTCATATAAATATGAGTCATCAGTTGTCACGAGCCGGGAGCCAATGTCGTCGTTCGTCTTGTTTTTCAAAAAACAAAGTTACTTGAAACAAAGAGTCATTTAATTTATTTGTAAGAAGTGTAAATTTGGCACAATTCTTGAATGTACAACTAACTATAGTAAATCCTGAGCTTAGCCGCGTTCCAGGTCCTCGGAATCGGCTCTCTGGAGAGCGTTTCAAGTTGGTATGCTCCCTTGCCGGTCTTGGACACCACCTGATACGGTCCTTCCCAGTTCGGAGCTAACTTGCCGTCTCTAGCATTTTTATTTCCTACATCGGCTCGTCGAAGAACGAGGTCCCCAATGCTGAAATCCCGGGTGATGACTCTTTGATTATAGCGCTGTGCTATCTGGGCTTTGACAACAGCCTCGACCAACTGGGCCCTGTCGCAGACTTCTTGAATCAGGTCGAGCTCCTCTCTGATGGCTTTGTCGTTTCCTTCCCTATTGAGAGGGTACAATGTTCTCCAAGTGGATTCGCCGACTTCCACAAGTATAACAGCTTCTGTTACATATGTTAGGAGGAAAGACGTATGGCAATTCGTCGAGCCATGCCTCCTTTGCCCCTTTCAACCTCTTCTTCAGACCTTTCAACATTACGCGATTGGCTGCCTCGGCCTGACTATTAGTCTGGGATGTCGAACCTGGCTACGATGTTCTTCTTGACAAATTTGATGCAGTTTTTGGCAGTTATCTGTGCAAGTAGATCGGCCTCGATCCACATGGTGAAGTAGTCAACTGCAACGATGAGGAATTTGACACTGTCGCGGGCTATTGGGAATGGTCTAAGCAGATCTATCCCCCATTGAGAGAAAGGCCATAGCGCTGACAGAGAGGTTAGCTCGGCTGGTGGAGCATTGTGTACGTCAGCATATCTTTGGCAGGTGTCGCATTTCCTGACTAAATCTGGGGAGTCTTTTACCATCGCTGGCCAGAAGTAACCAGACCTGAGGGCTTTTTTCGAGAGACCTCGGGCCCCTAGGTGTTGTCCGCAAATGCCTTCATGGATTTCTTTGAGCACGTACTCGGCGTCTTCTCCTTCCAGACATTTCAGCAATGGAGAGGAAAGGGCTCGCCAGAACAACTTACCATCGACTATTGTGAAATAGGTTTCTCTTTTGCGAATAGCGACAACTTCTTTGGGATCGGATGGTTTGAGTCCGGATTCAATGTAATTATTGATTGGTTGTATCCATCCTTCCGGCACAACTATGGCATGGACATCGGTCATAGAGAGGGGGGTGAGGTCGACGCTGGGCTTTACCAGGCTCTTTTGGATGATGCTTCAGATGTTACCCGTTGGTTTGGTGCTAGCCAGTTTCCCCAAAGACATATGCCCGAACATTCTCGGACCGGGGGACGTGCCTTAGCTCTGCTTTTTCGAAATGAAGGAGTATCTCTTGTACTCGGGCTAAGTAGCGTTGCAGCATTGGGTCTTTTGCCACAAAATCTTCCTTGACTTGGGAAGCGTCCAACAATGAGTCGGTGTTTAGTTCAATGGTCTTGGCGTCGAAGCCCGAGGCTAGTTTCAATCCAGCGATGCATGCTTCATACTCGGCCTGATTGTTGGAGGCAGTGAACACGAAACTCAGGGAGACCTCTATCATTAAGACCTCCGAGTTTTCCAGGATCAGCCCGACCCCATTTCCTTTTGAATTCAAAGATCCGTCGACGTGGAGGGTCCAATTCAAGGATTCCAAATTAGACGGGGTCGGGGTCATTTCTGCGATGAAATCAGCCAGCACCCGAGCCTTAAGGGTGGACTGGTCTTCGTACTTGAGGGGCTGGGGTTCGACTTGACATCCATAGATGATGAGGGTGGGGAGTGATCGCTGGTGCAGAGCATGGACAAAGAGCGGCTCCTGACAGCTTATAGAGAAAGGACACATGAATGAACCGAATCTCACCGGAATGAGAGGGATCCTGAGGCTGTGCAGGTATGGGACTGTACAGTTGAAGGAAGGCTTAAAAGAATTGATTTGGACTACCTATACTAACAAGATGCATCTTCTTTTCGGGAGCCCATCCCATAAGAACTCCATAGTTAAGCGTGCTTGGCTTGGAGTAGTAGTGGGATGGGTGACCTTCTGGGAAGTTTTCTAGAAAGCATGCAAGTGAGGACAAAGCATGCTGAAAAGACTCGTGTTGGTTCGTGCAGGCGATCGACACTTCAGAAGCGATGCAGGATGTTACAAATGGTATCAGAGCAGACCTCTCCCAGTACGGTGTGGTTCGGGGATGAACCAAGCGGAAGCTGGTGGGAATGTGACATCCATGGATGATGAGGGCGGGGAGTGATCACTGGTGCAGAGCATGGACAAAGAGCGGCTCTTGACAGCTTATAGAGAAGGGACACATGAATGAATCGAATCACACCGGAATGAGAGGATCCCGAGGTGTGCAGGTATGGGACTGCATTGAAGGAAGGCTTAAAAGAATTGATTTGGACTACCTATACCAACAATATGCATCTTCTTTTCGGGAGCCCATCCCATAAGAACTCCATAGTTAAGAGTGGGATGGGTGACCTTCTGGGAAGTTTTTTGGAAAGCATGCAAGTGAGGACAAAGCATGCTGAAAAGACTCGTGTTGGTTCGTGGGGGCAGTCGACACTTCTGGAAGCAATCTGGGATGTTACAAATGGTATCAGAGCAGACCTCTCCCAGTACGGTGTGGTTCGGGGATGAACCAAGCGGAAGCTGGTGGGAATGTGACATCCATGGATGATGAGGGCGGGGAGTGATCACTGGTGCAGAGCATGGACAAAGAGCAGCTCCTGACAGCTTATAGAGAAGAGGCACATGAATGAACTGAATTTGCACCAGAATGAAAGGGATCCACGAGGTACATGCGGTATGGGACCATGCATGATTGAAGGAAGGCTTAAAAGAATTGATTTGGACTACCTATACCAACAAGATGCATCTTCTTTTCGGGAGCCCATCCCATAAGAACTCCATAGTTAATTGTGCTTGGCTTGGAGTAGTAGTGGGATGGGTGACCTTCTGGGAAGTTTTCTGGAAAGCATGCAAGTGAGGACAAAGCATCTTTGAAAAGACTCGTGTTGGTTCGTGAGGCGATCGACACTTCCGGAAGCGATGCAGGATGTTACAAATGGTATCAGAGCAGACCTCTCCCAGTACGGTGTGATTCGGGGATGAACCAAGCGGAAGCTGGTGGGCATGTGACATCCATGGATGATGAGGCGGGAGTGATCAGCGTGCGAGCATGGACAAAGAGCGACTCGACGACACTTATAGAGAGGGACACATGAATGAACCGAATCACACCGAATGAATGAGGGATCCCGAGGCCGTGCGGGTATGGGGGACTGCACAATTGAAGGAAGGCTTAAAAGAATTGATTTGGACTACCTATACCAACAAGATGCATCTTCTTTTGAGTCCATCCCATAAGAACTCCATAGTTAAGCGTGCTTGGCTTGGAGTAGTAGTGGAGATGGGTGACCTTCCGAAGTTTTGGAAAGCATGCAAGTGAGGACAAAGCATCTTTGAAAAGACTCGTGTTGGTTCGTGGGGCGATCGACACTTCGGAAGCGATGCAGGATGTTACAAATGGTATCGAGCGGACCTCCCCCGATCTGACGGTGTGGTTCGGGGATGAACCAAGCGGAAGCTGGTGGGCATGTGACATCCATGGATGATGATGGCGGGGAGTGATCACTGGTGCAGAGCATGGACAAAGAGCGGCTCCTGACAGCTTATAGAGAAGGGACACATGAATGAACCGAATCTCACCGGAATGAGAGGATCCCGAGGTCATGCGGTATGGGGTATGCATATTGAAGGAAGGCTTAAAAGAATTGATTTGGACTACCTATACTAACAAGATGCATCTTCTTTTCGAGAGCCCATCCCATAAGAACTCCATAGTTAAGTGTGCTTGGCTTGGAGTAGTGGTGGGATGGGTGACCTTCTGGGAAGTTTTCTAGAAAGCATGCAAGTGAGGACAAAGCATGCTGAAAAGACTCGTGTTGGTTCGTGGGGGCAGTCGACACTTCTGGAAGCAGTCTGGGATGTTACAAATGGTATCAGAGCAGACCTCTCCCAGTACGGTGTGATTCGGGGATGAACCAAGCGGAAGCTGGTGGGCATGTGACATCCATGGATGATGAGGGCGGGGAGTGATCACTGGTGCAGAGCATGGACAAAGAGCAGCTCCTGACAGCTTATAGAGAAGGGACACATGAATGAACCGAATCACACCGGAATGAGAGGGATCCTGAGGCTGTGCAGGTATGGGACTGTACAATTGAAGGAAGGCTTAAAAGAATTGATTTGGACTACCTATACCAACAAGATGCATCTTCTTTTCGGGAGCCCATCCCATAAGAACTCCATAGTTAAGCGTGCTTGGCTTGGAGTAGTAGTGGGATGGGTGACCTTCTGGGAAGTTTTCCGGAAAGCATGCAAGTGAGGACAAAGCATGCTGAAAAGACTCGTGTTGGTTCGTGGGGGCAGTCGACACTTCTGGAAGCAGTCTGGGATGTTACAAATGGTATCAGAGCAGACCTCCCCCAGTACGGTGTGGTTCGGGGATGAACCAAGCGGAAGCTGGTGGGCATGTGACATCCATGGATGATGAGGGCGGGGAGTGATCACTGGTGCAGAGCATGGACAAAGAGCGGCTCCTGACAGCTTATAGAGAAAGGACACATGAATGAACCGAATCTCACCGGAATGAGAGGATCCCGAGGTCATGCGGTATGGGGCCTATGCAGATTGAAGGAAGGCTTAAAAGAATTGATTTGGACTACCTATACTAACAAGATGCATCTTCTTTTCGAGAGCCCATCCCATAAGAACTCCATAGTTAAGTGTGCTTGGCTTGGAGTAGTGGTGGGATGGGTGACCTTCTGGGAAGTTTTCTAGAAAGCATGCAAGTGAGGACAAAGCATGCTGAAAAGACTCGTGTTGGTTCGTGGGGGCAGTCGACACTTCTGGAAGCAGTCTGGGATGTTACAAATGGTATCAGAGCAGACCTCTCCCAGTACGGTGTGGTTCGGGGACGAACCAAGCGGAAGCTGGTGGGCATGTGACATCCATAAATGATGAGGGCGAGGAGTGATCGCTGGTGCAGAGTATGGACAAAGAGCGGCTCCTGGCAGCTTATAGAGAAGAGACACATGAATGAATCGAATTCGCACCGGAATGAGAGGGATCCTGAGGCTGTGCAGGTATGGGACTGTACAGTTGAAGGAAGGCTTAAAAGAATTGATTTGGACTACCTATACCAACAAGATGCATCTTGTTTTCGGGAGCCCATCCCATAAAAACTCCATAGTTAAGCGTGTTTGGCTTGGAGTAGTAGTGGGATGGGTGACCTTCTGGGAAGTTCTCCGGAAAGCATGCAAGTGAGGACAAAGCATGCTGAAAAGACTCGTGTTGGTTCGTAGGGCGATTGACACTCATGGAAGCGATGCAGGATGTTCTGGTGGGCTTCGTACTTGATGCCGAATTCAGAGAGTTTGACTTCCCACTTAATGATTATGCCTGCTAGGTCGGGGCGGTGTAGGACTTGGCGAATAGGTTGATCCGTTCGAACCACAATCTAGTGCGCGACGAAGTAAGGCCTTAGCCTCTTGGCAGCGACCACCAAGGCAAGTGCCACTTTTCCCATTTTTTGGTATCTGGACTCCTCCCCCTGCAATACTTTATTCACGAAGTACACGGGCCGTTTCCCGTCCTCTGTTTCTCGAATTAGGGCTGCACTGACAGTTTCCTCAGCCACGACGAGGTACGGGTATAGAGTCTACCCTTCCACCGGTTTCAGCAGTATCGGCGGTTCTGAGAGTATCTGCTTAAGTTCGGAATACGTGTTTTCACAGCCTGGTGTCCACTTGAACTCGACTCATTTCTTTAAGATTCTGAAGAAAGGGAGTGATCGATTGGTTGCCTTGGAGACGAATCTTGATAGGGCTGCAATCATCGCGGTCAGCTTCTTTACTTCTTTCTTGGTCGTCGGGAGACACATGTTTGTTACGGCTCTGCATTTGTCCGGGTTTGCCTAAATTCCTCTTTCGGTAAGACAGAAACCAAGGAACTTCCCTGCTCTGACCCCGAAAGTGCACTTCTTGGGATTGAATCTGAGGTTACTCTTCCTATCCTTGGCGAATATTTCCTCGAGGTCGGCCACATGGCCTTCATCCCCCTTTCTTTTATAAATCACTTCGTCGAAGTAGACTTCGACGACCCTACCGATTTGATCTCGGAAAACTTCATTCATCATTCGTTGATACGTAGCTCCGACATTTTTTAACCCGAAAGGCATGACCCTATAGCAGTAGTTACCCCGGTTAGTCATGAAGGCTGTCTTTTCCTGGTCGGTCGGTTCATCGCGATTTAGTTATAGCCGGAGTAGGCATTCAAAAAGGATAGTAGGCAAAAGCCGGAAGCGTTGTCCACCAGTTTGTCAATGTTCGGCACTGGGAAGGCGTCCTTCGGGCAAGCCTTGTTGAGGTCAGTGTAGTCAATGCACATTCTCCATTTCCTGTTGTTCTTTTTCACCAAGACAACATTAGAGAGCCAGGTAGTGTATTTTTACCTCTTTGACGAATCCCGCCGAGATTAGATCATCAACTGCTTTGGAAGCAGCTTCTGCCTTTTCTTCGCTTTGAACCCTTCGCCGCTGGGCCACATGTTTAGCTCTAGGATTTACCGCTAGATGGTGGCATGCTACCTCGAGGGGAATGCCCGACATCTCGAAAGCAGACCACGCAAAAAGATCGGCGTTACGTTGTAGGCATACAGTTAGAGCTTCCCTTACTGTGTCGCTGAGGTCGGCTCCTATCTTGACAGTTTTGTTGGGGTCCTTGCCCAAAGGGATTTCGAGGAAAGTGCTTTGGGGCTCGGGGTGCTTGTTCTCTTTTTGAGCTCTTTAGCTAGTTCATCATCAGATTCATCTTTAGAGCTGTCGGGATCGTAGCAGACTCAGAGAGGTTTACCTCGAGGGTCGTCAGCGGGGGCCCTGGTACTTCTTGAGGTCGAGACCGAGTCCCGTGCTGAGTGAGGAAATGGCAGTGTTTCGCAGCCTCCAGGTCGGCTGGAATGGTTACGACCTCGCCGTCGATGGCATGGAATCTTAGCTTCAGATGAACGGCCGAGGCGACGACACCGAGTTTCGCCAAAGTCGGTCTCCGACGGTGCAGTCGTAGGGGGAAAGCATGGGTATCACTAAAAATGTAGTTTTGATTGCTTGGGCGAGCTTATTTTCCCCGTAAGTTATGAAAGTGTCGAAATAACCCAGGGGTCATCCGAACTTTTCACCAAAAACTGTAAGGTTTGGCCCAGAGTAGGGGTTCAGACTATCAGGGGACAAACCGAAAGCAGGGAGGAGGTCCTAAAACATGAGGTCGGCAGAGCTTCCTTGGTCGATGAGGATTCGCCTTACCTTAACACCGGATATGATTGCTGAGATGAATAAAGGAATGTGCTTGTTGGGTTCCCCGATGAGACAGTCGTCATCAGAAAAGAACAACGGTTGTCTCGGCAGGAAAGTCCTGTGGTGGGGAGTGGAAGTCAGATAAGCAATCTCCCGCTATTTCCGTTTCACCGCACGCTTCAATATGCCGGACGAGATGGAGTAGCCTTCAGCTAGTTCCATGACAGATGTTGCGTCTGTCAAATGTATGTTGTGGTGGAAGCAAGTGATTATGCTCTCACTATGGTCGCCAATGTTCGGTCCTGGATTTCGGATGTTACCTGGTCCGAGGAACTAGGAGATCTTGCTTCATGAGTCTTGGAGATGAGAGTAGGGTCCTTGAAGATTGAGCTCGGATGGTCTGAGTTAGCCTCCGTTCCACGTCGGGTGGGGTGTACCTGCAGGAACTCTGATGCCTAAGTCAGTATTTGAGTGAGGCGGAATGTGCAAGGAACGAGGACATACCTGGAAATGGTGGGTTGCTCCTCTATTTATAGACGACGGTAACCAGTTCTGAATGTAGGTGCAAAGCACCAAAGTCTGTAAATGTGTAATGTGCTGCAGTTGCCCAATAAATCATGTGCAAAAAAAAAATCGAAAAAGCAAAAATGCTAACAAAAAGAAGTTCAAATAAAGACATTGCAGTACAAAAGTAAAGTCAATGGTCTATACGGCTTGTTTCGAGTCTATAATGTTGCGTAGCTCAATCGCTGCGAAGAATGTCAAATCATGTTAGAATAAGTGCACTGGCCTAAAAAGTTCTGAATTGCTGCACAAAGCCCTTAATCATGCTCAACCTCCCTTTCTGAGCTTGAATTGTTAGTCTGCTCTTCTTTTTGAAAAATCTTTAGCATTCCCAAAAAAAAAAGCCTCTCTAAGTTTTAGCTAAGTGAAATCTTGAACCTTGCTATGATCTGAACTGAGTTAAGTGTCACACACACACTATTTGAGCAGGAGTAGGCTAGGGAACTCATTAATCAGAAGGTATTCAATTGAGTGATAATCTGAAAGTTGATGCTCAGCTTGATTCTTCTTTGTGCTTCATATTTAAATTAATTCATTGATTAAGATTGCTTGTTAACAATTGTGCTTGCTTGTGTCAAGTATCATTGCTTGAGGACTGTAACGCCCCGGGCCCACTCTCATGGCCCGTGCGCTACCTCAAAGAACTTCTCTACCTCATGTAGAGTTTTTGCCTTCCGTGGGAATCGAACCTCGTACCTCTTGTACATTTCCAACGCATTCCCACTGCCAATTGAGCTACTAGCTCAATTGGTGAGTGAAATGCGTTGAAATGTACAAGAGGTACTGAGGTTCGATTCCCACGAAGGCAAAAACTCTACATGAGGTGAAAGTTCTTTGGTAGCGCACGGGCATGAGAGGGGCCAGCATTAATAAAGCGCCTTTTATTGTAACGACTGGGTCCACCACCTCAGCGCTATTACTCAAGAACTCCTCTTCACCCATGTAGAGTTTTTGCCTTCAGTGGGAATCGAACCTCGTACCTCTTGTACATTTCCCTCGCATTCCCACTACCAATTGAGCTACTATTGTAACACTGGGTCCACCACCCAGTAGCTATTACTCAAGAACTCCTACACCCATGTAGAGTTTTTGCCTTAGTGAAATCGAACCTGCATACCTCATGTACATTTCCAACGCATTCCCACTACCAATTGAGCTACTAGCTCAATTGGTAGTGAAATGCGTTGGAAATGTACATGAGGTACGAGGTTCGATTCCCACTTTAAGGCAAAAACTCTACATGGGATGAAGAGTTCTTTGAGTAATAAATTGAGGTGTGGACCCAGTCTATTCTAATAAAAAGCGCTTTTTATTGTAGCGGCATGGGCCCATTCTCATGGCCGTGCGCTACCTCGAAGAGAACTTCTCTACCTCATGTAGAGTTTTTGCCTTCAGTGGGAATCGAACCTCGTACCTCTTGTACATTTCCAACGCATTCCCACTACCAATTGAGCTAGTAGCTCAATTGGTAGTGAAATGCGTTGGAAATGTACAAGAGGTACGAGGTTCGATTCCCACTGGAAGGCAAAAACTCTACATGAGGTAGAGAAGATTCTTTGAGGTAGCGCACGAACCATGAGAGGCCCGGCTATAAGCTCAATTGGTAGTGGGAATGCGTTGAAATGTACAAGAGGTAATGCGAGGTTCGATTCCCACTGAAGGCAAAAACTCTACATGAGGTGAGAGAAGTTCTTTGGGTAGCGCACGAGCCATGAGAGTGGGCGGGCGTTACAATAAAAAGCGCCTTTTGTTAATGCCGGCCGGGCCTCTCATGGCGTGCGCTGCCTCAAAGAACTTCTCTACCTCATGTAGAGTTTTTGCCTTCAGTGGGAATCGAACCTCATTGCCTCTTGTACATTTCCACGCATTCCCACTACCAATTGAGCTAGTAGCTCAATTGGTGAGTGGGAATGCGTTGAAATGTACAAGAGGTACGAGGTTCGATTCCCACGGAAGGCAAAAACTCTACATGAGGTAGAGAAGTTCTTTGAGGTAGCGCACGGGCCATGAGAGTGGGCCCGGGGCGTTACAAGGACAAGCAAGGTTCAAGTTTGGGGGTGTGATAACCCTCATTTATGATGGTTATTACTTGCTTTCTAAGCTTGTTTTTAAGTGAATTTATGAGCATGTCGTGTTAATTAGCTGGTAAATAAGTGTTTTAGTTAGAACTGATGGTGCAGGATTGAATTGGTTTGAACTGGGCATATTTATGCCCTTTGTGCTTTTAATTGTGTTTTGTTTAAGTGCTGCAGCAACACGTGCGTGCGCAATAGCAAAAATGCGCTAGATGAGAGAGAAAACTCAAAGGAATGCGGAAAACACGGAAATTGAGGCAATGACAGGTGTTAGAGCTGGATGGCACGGAAAGATATGATGTAAGAAGGATTTCTCACAATTGCCCTTTAACCTAGGACACATTTCTCAAAGAAGATATTTTCTAGGGTTGCGTGCAAGGAGGCACTATATAAGCCAACTTCTATTCCTCATTTAAGAGGTTCTGCCGAGGCTCTGCCGTCAAGAGGAAGTTTAGAGATAGCTTCTCATAGCGTGCTAAGCTCACCTTTACCTTACCAAATTGATACATTGCTGAGACTATTGTGGCAACATCACTGGAATTACATTTCTCTTGGTGCATTTCTACTTAGAAGAGTTGGACCAGATCTCCATTGTCACCATTGGAACTCCTTCACTATTCTCTCTTTATAGTATCATTTTTTACCTTGAAATTTGTAATATGACTTCTACTCTTTTGTTTAAGTTATTTTCCATGTTTTGTAAGCTCAATATGAGCTAAATACTCATAAATTAACCCACTCATTCTATCTCCTCTTTATGTGAATGGCTTCCATGAATTTAAGTTGTCTCAACTCTCACGCCTTCATCTTCTGCAAACTACTATTGCATATTTGGATTTCTCTTTGACTTTTTTTAATTGCTTACAATTAGGATTTTTTTTGTTTGTTAAATGTCAATATATAATTCAGATTGAGTGGCAAGAATCCACCACCTCTTTGATATTAGCCAAAGATAAATGGTGGTACTAGCGATAGGCATAACGATCTTGATCCTGCACATGGAGGTGCTTGGAGTTTTCAAGTTGGCTTCTCCCAAATTTCCAAATTTTCGTGCGCTAGTAAGAGAGCGTGTTGATGTAAATTACAGTTATGTCCTATTAGTATTGATTGTCTTTAAATAGGAAAGTTGGTTTTTTGGTCCAAGTATAAGATGTGCAGGATGCTAACATACATTGACTATTTTTTAACTGTGTGTAGGTTATATATATATATATATATATATATATATATATATATATATATATATATATATATATATATATATATATTTTTATATTGCACTGGCTAACTGACATCATTATCAAGAAACTATTTTCCATCATCTTCAAATATTGGCAAAACTACTTACGTGCTCACTACTTATAGACACTACAATGATTTAAGGATTTGCAGCGTTTTTTAGCATTGGTAGCGTTTTAAAAACGCTAGAGAAAGTTCGGCGCTACGGATCGTACACCACATTAGTAGCGTTTTAAAAACGCTAGTCATTGACCCAGCGCGTGTTTTGGACATACGTGGCGTTTTATAAAAACGCCGCCATTGACCCAAATGGCTTTTTACAATTCCTAGCGTTTTCTGTAAAACGCTAGGGATCCTCTAGCGCCTTTTTACAATTCCTAACGTTTTATTTAAAACGCTAGGGTTCCTCTAGTGCATTTTGTACATACCTAGCGTTTTCTTCAAAACGCTAGGGATCCTCTAGTGCATTTTGTTTATACCTAGCGTTTTCTATAAAACGCTAGGGATCTTCTAGTGCATTTTGTCCATAGCTAGCGTTTTTTCAATAAAACGCTAGGTATTGAATGAATTTTTTAATTTCATTTCTAGCGTTTTCACTATAAAACGCTACCTATTGACTGATTTTTTTTAAATATTTTTTTATTTTTGTTTATTCTCCATTTTAATTACAACCTATAAATTCATTCCCTTCCAAATAAAATTCATCAAATATCATTCCAATCCAATATCATTCCAACAAAATTCAGTCAACAAAATTCATCAAATATTCCAATCCAATATCATTCTAAGAAGTACTTACAACATAATATATATCCAAATCATATATACAACATAACTAACTAACATTATGAAACTCAAAACTTGCTACAAAAAGCTAGAAACAAAACGGCACCACTCCCCCCTTACTGTTGTAAGTTGTTCATCAGAGTAATGCTGGATGTGATTACCGTGGGGAAAATACTGAAAAATAAAATGAAATAAAATTAGAATTAAAATGGTTATTAAATGTGAGTAAGTATTATAATATCAATATAAAAAGAAATCTAAGTAGTTACCTTGATTGGGATTACTACTGCCGTGAAGGATAATCTCTCTCATATACCTCATAGTGTAGTACCCACAATCATTATTATTTGGTTGTTTAGGACACTACAAAGCAAAAGATTAGTTAATTAATTGTCACATTTTTATGACCAAAAATTCAATTAAAATTATAAGAATATTGATAAAAAAACTTACAGTTATGGGTATCCATTTTGTTTTACTCAGTAGAGTATCCCCGATATTGTTTCAAAACAACATGAACGCGTCATATATATATATATAACGTTAAGTTAAACAAAATACATATATTAAATTATACAAAATGAGAGGGTTACACATACACACCTGTCAACTATATGTACGAAGTCTACGTAGACTTTGTAATGACCTTGAAGTGAATCCAGATAGTAGACAACATTTCTCTTAGGGTTTATTGCAAAGAGTACCCAATGTTCCCTCAAGTAAATGAATCACGAATGAGTACACATTTACACTATAATACAATCCTCAAAATAAATAACCAAGTGATTGAAGACAAAATTTCTCACCTTATATTGAGTGGTGCGAAAAATAAAGATTCGTGATCAAAATTCTTGGCATCCCTGAAGCGTGAAAGGATATAACTTTCAATTTGACTCTTCTTAGCCATAATATCCTCTGGTTTACCTTGATCCCACACAATGATACACTCTGGGCACAAGAACAAAAACTTTTGTGTCCGTTGCGAATGGACCAGAAACTCATGTACAAAAACCTATAAATAATATATATACAACTTTCAGATCCTCATATATATACTCTAATATATACTCTAATATATAAAACTATTGTGTACAAATAATTTAATACATACCTCATATATACTCTAATAACAGTGACTGTGGCCATTCCATGTCATATACAGCTTTCATATCCTCAACATTGAGAATCATATCCTGTTCCACTCCCACAATTTGATCGGTCGGTAACATAATAATGTCATCGGGCTTCATTTTTTGAGTGACGTGGACCTTTAGATAAGTGATGAACTCCTCGAATTCATCATTGGGAGATTTTTGGACATGTTGGAGTGGCTGTATTTCCTTTCCTTTAATAGAAGGAGATGGTCGGGACACTTTGGTATTGTCTGTGGAAGGGGAAGGTCGGGACACTTGGGGTACCTAGTGTATATTAAAAAAATGATTAATTATTTAGTTAACACACATTATATATAACAATGAGTCATTAATTTATTAACAAAAATATTGTCACTTACAACGACAAGTTGTGCAGGCCATGCCACAAAAGTACTAAGTGTTTGATCCACAGTAAATATATCCGCACTAACAATTGGAACAGGCAATGGTGCAGACCCCTCAATTGAATAGTCTACTCTAACTCTCACATGGTTTTCAGACATGGGTAAATTGTGCATTGTGGCACTCAATTGGTTACATAACATGCCCACTACAACCTTTCGATGTGGGTTTGCAATATATAGCTCACATTCACAGTTATCCTAAATCAATTATAAAGAAAAATAAATATACATGATAATTTGATCAAATACATATGTACAAAAAACAGGTCGAGTAATAATAAATACTTGTGTTGAAGGGATGGTGCAGCTATCTCGTGCGCTATGTTGGACAGGTGAGGGTGCAGCAGGTGATATAGGTACAGCAGGGGGTGGTGCAGTAGGGGATGGTGCAGCAATGGATTGTGCACTGCAAGTGATTGTGCCAAGAGCTGCTTATACATCTGTCTCTCTTCCATTAATACAGCAACATTCTTGGATAACTGGTCATACTGTGACGCCATCACTTTACATTGCCCGCACCCCCTGCTATGGCTCTTTGGCCCAAAGACAGTGGTAGGAGGAATGCCATATCCATAACCTCTTATACGACCCTTATACTCTTCCCTTCCCAAGGCACGAGCAAGGACATCTTGTTCACCAGAGCAATCTGTTAAATCACCTTGTGATACAGATTGTGATATGTTTTGCTGATGCACAAACATAAGTATATAATCAGACACAAATTCCAACTTGCTAGGAATCATAAAATTAAAATTACAATACTTGAATTTTGGAATACTTACAATTTTGTCCTTGACCTCCTTAGTTTTCGGATCCACAATGTCACCCTCTTTGTTTTGTCGGGCCTCTAACCGCATAAAGATAACGATCAAGGATTCTTGAGTTGGATCTTTCCCCTCATAATAAATTAAACTAATTGTGTCTTACCAATCTTTCTCCGAGAATTTGATATCCACTAGAACCTCCTCTATAAGGTACTCTCGGGATTAGAAGCTCTTTCTTTATTCGCTTTACTCTTTTCTATTTAAAAAGATAAGTATACATTAATGAATGATATCTAGTTGTCAAATATATATATATATATATATATATATATATAACTTAAATAATTAATATACTAACCAAGAAATCCGGATCTATAGTGTGTATATGTACAAATTTGCTCCAATCCTCCTTACTTATAATTCTGGAATACAATGCTGGAGGCTCCTGTCTGATGGTCTCATCAGGAAGTTTCAGATACTTTTTTCCTATATCAGTTCTATAAGCCTGATGCAACCTTCCAGCTTCCTTGAGTATCCAACCTCTTCGGGCATCATCCACATCAAAGTGTTTCTACTTATACATAAAAATGGATTAAATAAATATAACTAAAAAATCACTAAATAAGATTATTAAAGAGGTCTAAAATTATATACATGTATTAAGGACCAGAAATCATCTTTCAGTTTAGGCAAAACTATATTATCTTTCTCATTCCAACTTTTAATCGAAATTGGAAACATTTGCTTCACCTTAGTACCAATAAAACTAATCAAATAATTAGATAACTTTGAAAGGTTGAGAACAACATTAATAATTAGTAATTAACTTACTGAATATTTCTCGTGTCCTTTACTTATCCGATGGATGATATTCTTTTTCGCTGTCATTCCACGGGGAGTGAACTTCTTTGTGTTTCTATGACCACCCCCATCACCACCCTCATGACTACTCTCATGATCACTAAGTGATGTCATCTGACTTGCAATGGCCCAAATGAAATAGACTCAGTGAGTTTTAGCTTTCTAATTGTTTAGAACCAACAAACACTTAACAAAATATAGAACAAGCATACGCCTCACCTATAATTACATATATAAACATAATCTGAAACAATGCTTATAAATGTAGCTATTGGAAGTTACTAGTAGCTATATAAATGTTACTAGTAGCTATATAAATGTTATGAAAAACAATGCTTGCTAGCTACGGCAATTGCAAATGAAGCAACTTTCTGAAAAGCAAAACAAGAACCTCTCCTATTTTCTCCTCTAAAATTCCTTTGGTCTATTAACATTCTTACAGGGTCCCTATTGTTGCGCCCGAAAAAGTCCCCGAGGGGTTTTTCCTCGTTTACAACTTTTTAAACAATGAAGTCGCCACCAATATTTTTTATAAGGAAAATATTGAAGAAAAACCTTTTTGGAAGGCAGATGGTCTTTTGGAAAACCGGAAGATTTGGGTTCGGGGGTCGGTTAGGCATGGGGAAGGTATTAGCACCCCACACCTCCTTTCTACTGAAAGGGAACCTTTAATTAAACGTGTGGTTCTGTGTGCTGATTTGAAAAATACTTTTATTTGCCTCTTTTGAAAAGACTTAATGAATTTTTATTAGCGGCGCTTGACGAGAGTTAGCCGCTTTGGGTTTTTTTGAAAGGAAAAATGTTTTTAGTTTATTGTGCTTGACGGAGGGGATCCGCTCCTACGTATCTCCCGGTGCGATGGAGAATTCAAAGCTACGTAGTTCTAGGTTTTTGGTTTTATTTTGTTTAATTGTGAAATTGAGCTTTCGTGATGATCAATTGAGCGAAGGCTCCAAGTGACCACCATTAGTACTCCATTGTTAATAATCATGCAAGCAAAGGCTTCGCAAGACCAATAACAAAGTTTTTGATTTAATGAAAAGTTTTTTAGGAAAATTAGGCGTTTATGATGATCAATCGAGCAAAGGCTCCAAGTGATCACCACTAGTTCCCATTGTTAATGATTATGCAAGCAGAGGCTTCGCAAAACCATTAACAAAGTTTTCTGGTTTATTGAAAGTATTTAGAAAAATTAGGCATTCGTGATGATCAATTGAGCAAAGGCTCCAAGTGATCACCACTAGTTCCTCATTGTTAATGATTATGCAAGCGGAGGCTTCATGAAACCATTAACAAAGTTTTTTTGATTTATTGAAAGTATTTAGAAAAATTAGGCATTCATGATGATCAATTGAGCAAAGGCTCCAAGTGATCACCACTAGTTCCTCATTGTTAATGATTCATGCAAGCAAAGGCTTCACAAGAATACTAACAAAGTTTCTTGATTTGTTGAAAGTTTTTTTAGAAAAATTAGGCATTCATGATGATCAATTGAGCAAAGGCTCCAAGTGATCACCACTAGTTCCTCATTGTTAATGATTCATGCAAGCAAAGGCTTCACAAGAATACTAACAAAGTTTCTTGATTTGTTGGGAAAGTGTTTGAGTTAGAAAGAATTAAAAAAAGCGAGAAAAGATGAAAATTGAAAAATGGGGTGTTATTAGTCGCAGGGGTGCAGTAAACCAACAAGGGGTGTAAACAAAGCAAGCCCGGTTCAGATATGGGAGGCCCGTGATGAGAAACGGGCTTAAGTGAGAGTGGGGGCGCATGCATGAATTAGGGGGTGGGGATTTGCAATCAGATAAAAAACAAAAGAAATAAAAAAAAAGAGGGCTGATATAATAAGCCCACATTAAATGAGAAAAAAAAACTAACCTAATTCCATCCTCCCCTTACGCACGCGCACCAGAGGTCGGGGAGAGAAGAGGCTGGTTTCAGCCATGAGAGAGAGAGGTCCGACGAGAGAGTGATGGAAACCGAGAGAGATAACACGAAGAGGGGAAAAACGCAGGGACAAAAACGAGAGAGGGAAGGGCGACGGTGAGTGTGGCGCTGACGGAACCGTCGGGCTCACCGGAGAAGACGAGTTCCACGGCGGAGCCTTCGCCGGCGGCGCATGGACTTCCGGGTTCGCTTTTTCTCCTTTTTTTCGTTGGTTTTTACTTTCTCTTCTCTTCTACTCCATTCCTTTGCTGACTTCTGGTTTTTTAGGAGATTGTGGGTGAACGAAGTGGGGGTTTCGTGGTGGTGAGTTGGAGACAATTTTTGAGAGAGGGGGGGCTCGGTTTAGAGAGAGGGATGGAGAACGACGGTGGGAGAGCGGTTTGCGTTTGGGCGACGGTTCGGTGGCTGGGTTGGTGAGAGAGAGATGGTCGATGGGGTGTGTGGTGGTGGTACATTAGTGGTGGTTTAGGGGTGAGTGGTGGTGGTCATTAGTGGTGGTTTAGGGGTGAGTGGTGGTGGCTGTTAGTGGTGGTTTAG
The DNA here is from genome assembly GCA_020916435.1 of Oxytropis ochrocephala. NCBI lineage: Eukaryota > Viridiplantae > Streptophyta > Magnoliopsida > Fabales > Fabaceae > Oxytropis > Oxytropis ochrocephala. The sequence goes on from CM037090.1 coordinate 72,482,607, forward strand.
GGTTGGTGATGGTGGTTGTTCCCTCTACATTTTGGACAGATCTATTTTTTGTATCAGTTTGATTTTTCGTCGCCTTGTGGTTGTCTTGAAATTTGTGCCTGACTGCCTTTTTATAGTTGAAATTTAGGTCTCAGCATTGATTACGGTTTGATCGGGCTTTGACTTATTTTTCAGGTTTTGGAGCGGATCGATCCCAGTACTTGGAGAGCATTCTTTGAACCCCGAATTTGTTCTTTCTTTGCTTATACATTGTTTATTATTTTTTATGATTTAATTATTTTTGTACATGTTATTATTTTTTGTATTTTTCTGACATTTGGACATTTGAACTCTCCTAATTTGTAATAAAAATTAAATAGATTCTTTTTTGACATTTTTGGATTATATAACACTTTTAAATAGAATTTTTGAAATCTTAGACTATATACATATGCTCAAAATAAATTAACTTCACAAAATATAAATAATAATAAAAAGAGTCTGGCCAAACACAAAGACGAGAACGGGCCAGACTAGACGAATACGCTAAAACGAGACTCAAATAGAAGAAATGAGCTCATTAACTAAAAACACTACTTATGTACGACTAAACCCAAATACGAAGATTAAATTGAAGAACGCACGAAAATATTGGTATTCGCGTGCCTGCTTAATTTAAACAACGGTATTTCGATTTAGTTGAGCTCGATGCTTGAAATTGGCTCAAGTTAAAGGACGGACAAAATTGGGGTATTACAGCTGCCCCTCTTTATTTCGCATTTCGCCAAAAAATATGAATTGGCCTTTTCATATTTGTTGGTGAAATGGAAATAAAGATATAGAAATAATACTAATTTTGTCCGCTTCAGAAAAGTTCAAATCTTTTTGTTGTTTTCCTTTTGAAAGAGGAGGTTAACACTTGTCGCATTAACGGGAAAGCAATAAATTGGGAAAAGCGGTAAATTGAGGAATTCGGAGGTTGCCTAAAAACCTTTTAACGGACTCTTGTCGAGTCCGAGCTGCGGGTGGCCTTTTCGAGCGGCCGATCAATATCAAGTCCGGAACTGATTTGATCAATGGATTTACGCTGTGCCTTAGGTGACACAACTAATCCGGGGACTTAACGGTTCGATGGATCCATCGCGGCGTGCTCGTGACGCCGATGTTGTGATCTGTGGAAGGAGTTCACTAACTCAAGAAGGAGTTCACTAACTCGGGGTTGATGGAGTTTACGAACTCGATTGATGGAGTTTACGAACTCGGGGGTGGCCTTTTCGAGCGGCCGATCAACATCGGTCCGAATCGATTTGATCAATGGATTTACGCCATGCCTTGGGTGACACAACTAATCCGAAGGACTTAACGAAGTCGATGGATCCATCGCATGCTCGTACCGATGTTGTGATTCGTGGAAGGAGTTCACTAACTCGTGGGAGTTTACTGAACTCGGTTTAATGGAGTTTACTTAACTCGGTTTGATGGAGTTTACGAACTCGGTTTGATGGAGTTTACGAACTCGGTTTGATGGAGTTTACGAACTCGGTTTGATGGAGTTTACTGAACTCGCGTCTTTGATGGAGTTTACTGAACTCGTGCTTGATGGTGATTTTCTAAAAATGGGATTCTTGGGACTCTCGGGTCCGAAGTAACTTTTCTCTTGGATGGTGCATGAAATGCATGCACTTGGGTATTTGGGTGCACATGGATGCAATGATTGATTTTGGTGGGATGCTTCTTCTGTTTGATTATTCTTTCGCTCTTCTGAGATGCGAATTTGAAAGTGTAATGCACTACTGTTTGATGCCATGGAGTGATGAATGGTATGGATGACATGAGAATGATGAATGATATGAAGATGTTGTGTTCTTTTGTGTTCCGCCTTCTGTGATTTTTCTTCTCTTTTGTTTTTGTTTTTTTCTTTAAGCAGCTTTCTTTTTTCTTGCTTATTTGTTTTTTCTTTGGCACTTTTTTTGTGGTTAAATCCATATGTCGGACTTTAAGTCGCCCCAGGGACGATGATCACGCGAGGATTGCGCACTGATTCGTTATGACTGCTTTGTCTCTTCTCTTTTTTCACTTGGGAGATCATTTCCTTCTGTATTTTTCAAGGATTTCATAATGATCCTGTAATGCTCTTGAATATGCACATGTTTTGCAAATCAATTTCATCAATCATAAAAATTATCATTTTGAAAGAAATCAATATAAGGAAAGCAAAGACACGAAAAGCACATATATGAGAGAAAAGTTGGACTTTTATTGATATGGAAATTGGACGTGCAGAAAGTCACGCCAATTGAAAGTATATTACAATCTTTCTTTTAAACTAAGAAAATACAAGAGAAAGGAACAGATCTTGTGATTTCATCTCTGAAGTAACGGTGCCCGCCGTCCATACTCATAACCCTGATCACCCGCTTATCCAAACCTTTGGGAGTGCTGATTGCCTTTACTTTTCCCGAGCCCAAGTTTTCTCGACCTAATTTTTGCACAATCGCTCTTTGCGAGTTTTCAATCCACCGGTCGCTCGATTTTGCCTAGACCGCCCTTTGCGGGTTTTCAGCCTAGCGAGCTAACTTTTCCTTGGCTTATCTTTCTCTTTTTTGTTTATTTTTCTAGGCATAATACTTCTTGATCACATCTGAGTTCACTGGATTTGGAATCTCATCTCCGTCCATGTTTGCGAGATTAGAGCTCCTCCCGAGAATGCCTTCTTCACCACATAAGGTCCTTCATATTTGGGAGCCCATTTGCCCTCAGGGTCCGTGCAGTATTGGCAAGATCTGCTTGAGTACAAGGTCTCCTTCTTGAAATTCACGAGGACGGACTCTTTTGTCAAAAGCCCTTATCATCCTCTGTTGGTGCAACTGTCCATGACACATTGCGGCCACCCGTTTCTCGTCAATGAGGTTCAACTGGTCAAGACGAGACTGAACTCATTTTGCTTCATCAAGTTATGTCTCCATTAACACGTGCAGAGATGGTATTTCAACTTCAATGGGGAGGACTGCCTCCGACCCGTAAACCAGTGAGTAGGGGTTGCCCCAGTCGATGTACGCACCGAGGTACGATAGCCATGCAAAGTGAAAGGAAGCACTTCGTGCCAGTCTTTGTAGGTTACCACCATTTTCTGCACTATTCTCTTGATATTCTTGTTGGCCGCTTCAACTCCCCCATTCATCTTGGGACGGTATGGGGATGAATTGTGATGCTGAATCTTGAACTCAGCACATAGGTCCTTCATCATTCTGCTGTTCAAGTTGTTGCCATGATCAACGATGATTTTGTTGGGAAGACCGTAACGGCAGATCAGATCTTTCTTGACAAACTTGGCAACCACTGAACTGGTTATACTTGAATATGAGGCAGCTTCAACCCACTTGGTGATCTCTAGAACTTTGCCCTGATATAATTGTAACTTGAATGAATCTTGGAGTGCCAGCCTTTCGATTTTTCTTTCTCCCTTTTTTTTTATTTATTTACTTTTTTTTTTTTTTTTTTTTTTTTTTTGACAAACATATTTAAGTAAATAAACTTATTTGTCCTAAAGCTAAAACTCTGAGAAAACAAAAGCAATCGATCATTGATCGGAATGGGTTTTTGGAGATTGTGTGTTTTTGTGGAGGAAGGATGATTGGGTTTAATGAAGTGCTTGAAGCTAATGGTAGGATGATTTTTATTCGGCATTGGCTGACGTTTGATGGTTTATGATGGTTTATTTGGCTTGATGAGGTGTTTGGAAGTTTTATTCTGCTAAGGGTTAGTGGAGGCGGGATGCCGAGGTCAAAGGGAAGTATTTGCGCTTTATTGAGACAAGGATCTCTTGTGTTTTGTGGTAACGCATCACCACCACTTTACATTTCTTTTGTATTTTTGGGATTTTCATTTTTAAATCTCTTTTTTTTTTTTTTTTTTTTTTTTTTTTTTTTTTTTTGATTTTTCTTTTTGGATTTGTTCTTTGACTCGGGTGAGCTTGATAAAAAGTGATGCATCTTTTTGATATTTGAGGTGATCCTTGTCTAGGGTGATTTTTGGATTTTTTGGCTTACGATGGGTATACAGCTTTTTTCGAGAATATGGGAAGATGGTCGAACTTTATTTCAAATCACGATTGCTCGTTTTCTCAAAAAAATTAACTCAAGGACAATAATTTATTTACTCCTATATACTTGCCTCTCTCCTTTTTTTTTTTTTTATTTTTGTTTTTGTGTTTTTTTTTTTTGAAGGAGAAAATCATCTTTGGGACTAGCACGATTCGGATCTCCGTAGTCGACGCACATTCATTCCCGATCTTCCCGTCCCTTCTTGGGAACTGGGACCATATTGGCAACCCACTGTGGGTACTTGGCCACCGCTAGGAACCCCGCATCAAATCAAGCTTGACCTCATCCCCGATTTCGTTGACATCTCTCGCTTCATTCTTCTTAATTTCTCGCTTGACTGGTGGGCACTCGCTTGACCGGCAACTTGTGTTCAACAATGCTCGGTATCTAACCCCGATATCTTTGTACGACCATGCAAAGACGTCGGCACAATCATGCCGAGCCGGATCAACTTTGCGTTCACCATCTTCCATGGCGGCGCATCCGACCTTAACTTCTCCTTTATCTTCTTCTCACCCGGGTTGACGATCTCAATCGACTCCCATGAGGTTGAATGATCTTTTATTCTTGCTCTATTAATCTCATTAATTCCGGAGGAGTATCCCAATCGTCCTCAACATCCTCCTCGGCTTGATTAACCGGGTAATCAAAGTCACAGTATGAGTTATGGGCATTATTATTTTCAGAGACTATTTTCGATCTGCATTAAAATGGAGCGGCGAATAAAGACAAAGAAAAGACACACAAACAAGAGATGAAGACAGAAATTTTATTGAAAATTCAAAATAACACTTTATTGATTGATGAGTTTTGACAAAAACATGTGTGCCCGAATGAAATGTTCCAAGGCCTTGGGCAGAGCCGAGGAATCTACATTACAATGAAAATTACTTTAAATTGAAAGATACGGGGAAATCCATGGTCTCCCAGTTTTGCAGCTTCTCTCCAATAGCACAACAACGCACTATGTTGACAACACAACCACTTGAGCTTGATCCTTCTTCAACCACATTAACCTGGTCAGGGTTCATCAACGGATTGGTGGTTACATTGGGTCGCTGGAATGATATGCTCTTCGCATCAAGTAATTCTTGCACCACATACTTGAATGCTTTACAATCCTCCACCACATGACCTACTGCCCCAGAATGAAAGGCGCAGGTAGCATTTGCATTGTACCCTCTGGGATAGGGAGGCTGATAGGGCTTCATTTGACGAGTATTGACTATTTTGTTGGTGATGAGATAATTAAACAAGTCCGTGTAGGACATGGGAATAGGATCAAAGGCGACAGGCTTCCTTTCACCGTAGTTCCGGTACTGGTAGTTTGACTGAAATGGCTGTGCAGGTGGTGCTTGAGAAGGAATAGCTTGCAGAGGATTGTTGTTGTGTGATGGGCCACCGGCTCCAATAATTGCGTTGGTTTCACCCTCTGTCCTTTTGTGGGGCCCCGAAAAGGCTTTTTCTTGACCGGAAGGAGGTGTTGGGCCATGAGATATTCTTCCGCGCGCATGCCATTCTCTACTCTTTCTCCCGTGGCGACCATTTCCAGAGAAATTCGAGGCTACGCTGCCAACCAACCTATCATAATATACCGCAGGAAGGGTATCCATAAACATGTGGACCATTTCTTTGTCCAGTAGAGGGGGTTTTACTTGAGCAGCGAGATTCCTCCACCTTTGAGCGTACTCCTTGAACGACTCATTATCTCTCTTAGACATGCATTGTAGTTGAGTCCTATCCGGAGCCAAATCATTGTTGTACTGGTATTGACGCATAAAAGCATCTGCCATGTCCTTCCAAAGAATGGATATTGGTTGGTTCCAAGCGCATGTACCGATCGAGGGAGCTCCAAACTAAACTTTCTGGCAGCGATGCATCATCAGGTTCTCATCTCGGGCATGGGCAGTCATTTTCCGGCAGTACATCGTCACATGACTGACTGGGCAAGTCGTCCCTCGGTATTTATCAAAAGTTGGTGCTTTGAATTTGGGAGGCAAGACTAGATTAGGGACCAAACACAGCTCATGGGCATTTCTGGCCCGTGAACCTGCTCCTTCTACAACTCTTAATCTCTCCTCTAGCATCCGATGCGACTTACGGTTTCAGGTAGGGTAATTCGAGGAAACCATTCACGCCAGTAATGAGGATTATTCATCGTCATTACGGTACGGGTTCACGCGATGTGGGTCACGTGGTGAATTGTATTCCCAGTTGGTCCTCGAACTTGGGGATGGACCGTCATTGGCCAATTGAAACCCGCCGGAGTTCCCCGGAGCGATGGCGAGGATTGGGATCTGGATCTGGGCTTGGGCGTCCCGCTCCAACTTCATTCGCAACTACGCCAGGTGAGCCGGCCGCGCGTTCTTGGAGGATCTCCTCCGGGATTTGTGTCGATGCAGGAGGCGTGTAGCCTAGTGGGAGACCAAAGGGAGGCCATTGCACTGTTTGAAGGGCTTGAGGGATCCCCGACCCAGGAGGGGGAGGGGTATTGTCTACCCCAGCAGCAGTAGCTTCAGCTGTACCAACATTTCTTAAGGCACTCAGCACTCTTATGACCTCTGCCATTTGAGCTTTCATGATTTCCATCTCAGCTTGAAGGACTTGATTCCCTTGATTCTGACCTTGCTGACCCTGACCATTAGGATTTGGATCTCCCGAATTCCGGCGATTCGATGTGGCGATGGATTGCCCCGATCGTGTCGCGCCTTGATTGTTGTCCATGTTCCTTGCTTGCGCACGCAGCGTCAAATAGCGATGTTTAACCAGCTTGCCTGGTTTTCTGTTGACGGAACACACTCATGAACACAAGAATGACTAAATGAATGCAATGCAATGCGATATGTATGATTATAACTTTAATGCATGAAGAGTGCAAATGACAAATTTTTTCAAGATTTTGTTAGATGCAAATGCAATGGTGCAAAATGATGTGAATGCGAAATGATGTGGATGCGAAATGACATGAAAAAAATAGTAATACAAGGAGGTTTAATTGGTGGTACTTTGAACATTTCCGAAGATACACGCTGCATGCCACCTCATGTAGGTGTTTATGAAAGAGAATTTACAACTTTTGAAATAAAGTTTGAGAAAAAGGGATGCTTAAGCTGAATGCAACAAACAAGGGCGTGCCCCCGTGTCCTACGAATGGTGGGAATCCTAAGGTCTAAAGTCGACGAAAAGGGTAATCCTCCCATGTAAGTTCTAATCATTTCCTCACAATGGCGACCAAGAGCTAGAGTCTTTCTCATGATGACACCCACAATCGTAGAAAGCTACCGAGTGTGAGGCATCGTGACAAAGCGCACTCTTGGGCGGAACTTTCATGAGAGCCATACAAACAGAGGTCTACGAATGGCAGTCACTAGTCGTTCCCACTCTCCTAGGTTTTTTGTTCAGACCTTGGGTTTTAGGCCCCACTCAACGCTCACAAGTATAGGGTGTGTGTGTGTGCTGGGGGCACAATACCTAGAAATAGCTACCCTTCCCCACCTGCAAATGAAAACCCAGAACAGTCCAGGCAAAAGCAAAAAATAGCATGTTGTCTACCCTAGGGTTTAATATCAAATAAGTCAGCCTAGAGTTTCAACAGCAACCAATTGCATTGCTTACCTCAAGAAAGGGAGCCAAGAAGAGGGAACATGATAGAATTGGGGAATATGCATGAAGAACTAAGCATACAAGCGAAGAAGATAAGAGGGGAAACAATCATAGTAGAAGAAGAAGTGAATGCGTATGAATGCAACAATGCTTGTATGAAAAAAGAAGAAGAATAGAGGCAAAACAATATATTCAAATCAAACACATAAATCACATATTTAATTAATTAGGCTCGACCCTCTTTTTGAAAAAGATTTTCTTAGGGTCCCCAGTGAAGTCGCCAGCTGTTGCGCCCGAAAAAGTCCCCGAGGGGTTTTTCCTCGTTTACAACTTTTTAAACAATGAAGTCGCCACCAATATTTTTTATAAGGAAAATATTGAAGAAAAACCTTTTTGGAAGGCAGATGGTCTTTTGGAAAACCGGGAAGATTTGGGTTCGAGAATTCGGTTAGGCATGGGGAAGGTATTAGCACCCCACACCTCCTTTCTACCGAAAGGGAACCTTTAATTAAACGTGTGGTTACGTGTCTTTGATTTGAAAAATACTTTTATTTGCCTCTTTTGAAAAGACTTAATGAATTTTTATTAGCGGCGCTTGACGAGTTAGCCGCTTTGGGTTTTTTCGAAAGGAAAAATGTTTTTAGTTTATTGTGCTTGACGGAGGGGATCCGCTCCTACGTATCTCCCGGTGCGATGGAGAATTCAAAGCTACGTAGTTCTAGGTTTTTGGTTTTATTTTGTTTAATTGTGAAATTGAGCTTTCGTGATGATCAATTGAGCGAAGGCTCCAAGTGACCACCATTAGTACTCCATTGTTAATAATCATGCAAGCAAAGGCTTCATGAAGACCAATAACAAAGTTTTTGATTTAATGAAAAGTTTTTAGGAAAATTAGGCGCTTATGATGATCAATCGAGCAAAGGCTCCAAGTGATCACCACTAGTTCCCCATTGTTAATGATTATGCAAGCAGAGGCTTCGCAAAACCATTAACAAAGTTTTCTGGTTTATTGAAAGTATTTAGAAAAATTAGGCATTCGTGATGATCAATTGAGCAAAGGCTCCAAGTGATCACCACTAGTTCCTCATTGTTAATGATTATGCAAGCGGAGGCTTCGCAAAAAACCATTAACAAAGTTTTTTGATTTATTGAAAGTATTTAGAAAAATTAGGCATTCATGATGATCAATTGAGCAAAGGCTCCAAGTGATCACCACTAGTTCCTCATTGTTAATGATTCATGCAAGCAAAGGCTTCACAAGAATACTAACAAAGTTTCTTGATTTGTTGAAAGTTTTTTAGAAAAATTAGGCATTCATGATGATCAATTGAGCAAAGGCTCCAAGTGATCACCACTAGTTCCTCATTGTTAATGATTCATGCAAGCAAAGGCTTCACAAGAATACTAACAAAGTTTCTTGATTTGTTGGGAAAGTGTTTGAGTTAGAAAGAATTAAAAAAGCGAAAAAAATGAAAATTGAAAAATGGGGTGTTATTAGTCGCAGGGGTCAGTGCAAGCCAACAAGGGGTGTAAACAAAGAAGCCCGGTTCAGATATGGGAGGCCCAGTGTGAGAAATCTGGCTTAAGTGAGTGAGTGGGCGCATGCATGAATTAGGGGGTGGGGATTTGCAATCGATAAAAACAAAAGAAATAAAAAAAAGAGGGTGATATAATAAGCCCACATTAAATGAGAAAAAAAACTAACCTAATTCCATCCTCCCCCCTTACGCCGCGCATGCAGAGGTCGTCGGGAGAGAAGAGGCTGGTTTCAGCCATGAGAGAGAGAGTCCGACGAGAGAGTGATGGAAACCGAGAGAGATAACACGAAGAGGGGAAAACGCGCAGGACAAAAACGAGAGGAAGGCGGCGGTGAGTGTGGCGCCGACGGAACCGTCGGGCTCACCGAGAGAAGACGAGTTCCACGGCGGAGCCTTCGCCGCCGCGGCGCATGGACTTCCGGTTCGCTTTTTCTCCTTTTTTCGTTGGTTTTACTTTCTCTTCTCTTCTACTCCATTCCTTTGCTGACTTCTGGTTTTTTAGGAGATTGTGGGTGAACGAAGTGGGGGTTTCGTGGTGGTGAGTTGGAGACAATTTTTGAGAGAGGGGGGGCTCGGTTTAGAGAGAGGGATGGAGAACGACGGTGGGAGAGCGGTTTGCGTTTGGGCGACGGTTCGGTGGCTGGGTTGGTGAGAGAGAGATGGTCGATGGGGTGTGTGGTGGTGGCTGTTAGTGGTGGTTTAGGGGTGAGTGGTGGTGGCTGTTAGTGGTGGTTTAGGGGTGAGTGGTGGTGGCTGTTAGTGGTGGTTTAGGGTTGGTGATGGTGGTTGTTCCCTCTACATTTTGGACAGATCTGTTTTTTGTATCAGTTTGATTTTTCGTCGTCTTGTGGTTGTCTTGAAATTTGTGCCTGACTGCCTTTTTATAGTTGAAATTTAGGTCTCAGCATTGATTACGGTTTGATCGGGCTTTGACTTATTTTTCAGGTTTTGGAGCGGATCGAGCCCACTACTGGAGAGCAATTCTTAACCCGAATTTCTTTCTTTGCCTTACATTTGTTTATTATTTTTTTATGATTTAATTATTTTTGTACATGTTATTATTTTTTGTATTTTTCTGACATTTGGACATTTGAACTCTCCTAATTTGTAATAAAAATTAAATAGATTCTTTTTTGACATTTTTGGATTATATAACACTTTTAAATAGAATTTTTGAAATCTTAGACTATATACATATGCTCAAAATAAATTAACTTCACAAAATATAAATAATAATAAAAAGAGTCTGGCCAAACACAAAGACGAGAACGGGCTAGACTAGACGAATACGCTAAAACGAGACTCAAATAGAAGAAATGAGCTCATTAACTAAAAACACTACTTATGTACGACTAAACCCAAATACGAAGATTAAATTGAAGAACGCACGAAAATATTGGTATTCGCGTGCCTGCTTAATTTAAACAACGGTATTTCGATTTAGTTGAGCTCGATGCTTGAAATTGGCTCAAGTTAAAGGACGGACAAAATTGGGGTATTACACCTATACTCACTATTTTGGAGCATATCATACCAATCAAGGACAATGAACATGTACAGACTAGAAACATTTTGATATATAGGACTTTGGAGCATTATTGATATATTTTTAAAAAAGAAACTCCATACCTGAGAAATCTAGTCACACAACTCTAGTAGAAAATGCACCACACAAGCAATCTGAATCACTTTCAACTGGAATATTAAAAATAGTGAAAGCAGATCCACAAAGCAAGTAAAAAGCATGGGCGGTTCAAGTTTCATAGACTCAATCAAATAGTCATTGCAGTGAGAGAGGTGGAGAGTGAGTGCAGAAATACCTTTTGAAAGGGAGAGAGAGTGCAGAAAAAGGAGACAAATGGGAGGGAGTTGCGTAGTAAGATAGCACTAACGAGAGAGAGGGAGAGCTGGTACGTTTGGGGTTTCTGGGTTTTCGGTTTTCTGGTCGCGTTCTTTGGGTTGTTCGCAAGGAGAGAGAGTTTCGCAAGGGATGAGCGAAGAGGTGGAGGTTTCTGGGTTGTTCGCAAGGGAGAGAGAGTTCGCAAGGGAGAGAGAGTTTGCAAGGGATGAACGAAGAGGGTTTCTGGGTTTTCACAAGGGAGGAGTTTGGTAGGTAGATGAAGAGACGTACTTGTTGCGTGAGTTTGTGTGAGAGAGCGCGCCTTGTGAAAATTATAATAACAATGCCTAGCGCTTTCTCGCAAAAACGCTAGGGAAGCCTAGGAATTATAATTACAATTCCTAGCGTTTTCTGTAAAACGCTAGGGATCCTATAGCGCCTTTTTACAATTCCTAGCGTTTTCTGTAAAACGCTAGGGATCCTCTACCTTTTTACAATTCCTAGCATTTTCTGTAAAACGCTAGGGATCCTCTAGTGCATTTTGTCCATAGCTAGCGTTTTTTCTATAAAACACTAGGTATTGAATGATTTTTTTTTTAATTTCATTTCTAGCGTTTTCTCCTTAAAACGCTATGTATTGACTGATTTTTTTTAATTTCATTTGTAGCGTTTTTTTTAAAACGCTACCTATTGACTGATTTTTTTTTAAATATTTTTTTATTTTTGCTTATTCTCCCTTTTAATTACAACCTATAAATTCATTCCCTTCCAACAAAATTCATCAAATATCATTCCAACAAAATTCAGCCAATATCATTACAATCCAATATAGATACACACATATGTACATATCACCAAAAGACCATATTAAACTAACAAGTACTTACAACATAATTAATATATATCCAAATTAAAGCTAGAAACATAACGGCACAACCCTCATGACTCTTTGCCTTGACCACTCTCATGATCACTAAGTGATGCCATCGACTGCAATATAACATAATCCATGTTATTGTTAAATTTACAAAAACAATATAATTATCTATTAATAAAAAATAACAAGATATCATTAAGTCTATATTACCTTTTCCTTTTCCTAGATAAAATTTTGTTTGCAATTAAGCGTCTTGGTATTTTTTCCGACGAATAGTAATTCCATCATTATGATCTTTTCTAAAATATACAACATCCTCTATAGAAGTATTTTCCCTATTATTGGTTCCGATGTTACAAGAAAGGGTCGTCTTCAACACCAACATCATCGGGTGCTTCATCATCATCGTTGTTATACACAAATTTTTGTCGATCAATAGAACAATAGACCAAATGATATTAATCGGATCGGTGACATAAAACACTTGTTGAGCTTGCGATGCTAAAATAAAAGGTTCATCTTTATATCCTAACTTGTTGAAATTCACCCGCATGAACCACGATTCATCAATCAGAACCAAGATTATTGTCACCCCATTCACATTTGAACACGGGCTCTGAAACATATTGTAATCCAACTCCCATATGTGTTCAATGAAGCCAAAGTATGACATATTCGCATATATGGGATTTACATCTTTGCACTGGATGCATGCATAGAATGAGCTACAAGAGTCACCCCACTATTTTGCATTTTACTCGATCATCTTGTTCTTTTGTATAGAAAGTGCACTCGTTCATTAGATAGCTGTTGTAAGAGAAGACATGTATATTTGGACCTTTTGCTAACCATCTCAATCTTTTTGAAATCAAGTAGGATTCGAAACACACTCACCATCAATGTGATGTTTTAGCCACACTATGAAACTCCTATTGTGTTCTTTTGCTAACCATACTTGCTTCTTTCCCCTGGAATTGACTCTTAAGAATCTCCGTGTGCTTGGCAACATATGAATCAACCTCACTATCATTGTGAAGAACGTTGCAAGTGTGGTTGCTCTAGTTCTTTCCTTGATACCATCACTAATTTAGTTCTGTCATCCCTTTACTAATCCTTCCTACATGACGAGACCTTGGCAGTCCCACAGAATATTCAAGACTAGATAGATAGCCCGTGCAAAACTCAATAGCCTCTTCAACTATGTAGCACTCAACAATACAACCCTCAGGTCGTGATCGATTTTTCACATATCCTTTTAATATCTTCATGTAACGCTCAAACGGATACATCCATCTCATGTAACATGGGCCACACAATTGCGTCTCTCTAACCAGATGAACTATTAGATGAATCATTATGTCAAAAAGGAAGGTGGGAAATACATCTCAAGCTCACACAAAGTGACAGTAATTTCTCTTTGCAATGTTGGCAACTTTCGAAGTCAATCACGCTACTACAAATCGCCTTAAAGAAGAAACAAAGTTTGGTTAAGGTCTGACGCACTTTCTTAGGCAAAATGGATCGTATACCAATGGGTAGCAAATGCTCCATGAGAACATGACAATCGTGGGACTTTAGAGACTTTAACTTGAGGTCTTTAATCGATACAAGAGTCGCCACATTTGAAGAGTATCCCTCTGGAACTTTAACTCCATGAAGAAACTCACAAAAGACAGTCTTCTCCTTTCTAGATAGAGTATGAGTTGCGGAGGTAGATATGTCACGTGTACCCTTCTTTACCGACCCAATTCAGGTCTCAAACCCATACTAACCAAATCCAACCTTGAGTTGATGGTATCTTTAGTCTTACCCGACATATTGAGTAAGGTACCAATGACACTTTCGAAGACATTCTTTTCAACATGCATCACATCAATGAAATGCCTTACATATAATGACTTCCAGTATGGCAACTCAAAGAAAATCGACTTTTTCTTCCACCCCCGTTTGGCAAGCTCTCCTACAAAAGGCTTCCCAAATTTAATGTTCAAATCTTCCACCTTTTCAAATACACATTGCTCGCGTCAAAGCGGGGGAGCTCTCACGTGTTTACGTATTCCCATCAAATGCCTTTCTCCACAATCGATAGTGATGAGTTGATGGCAAAAATCTACGATGACCAAGATAGATATTCTTCTTACCATGTTCCAACCACATCCAATCTGTGTTATCTTCACATATAGGGCATGCACACTGCCCTTTGTTACTGTACCCAGATAGATTGTCGTTATGCAGGAAAGGTCGTAATTGTGCCAAAGATCATAGCCCTCAGGGTGAAACTTTCTTCTCTGAACCCATCATACACCTCTACCCCGAGTCTCCCACATTTGCTTCAAGTCTTCAATTAAAGGAGCCAAGTATACATCAATATCATTTCTGGTTGTTTGGGCCCATAAATTAACAAAGACACATCATATATTTGCGTTTCATGCAAAGCCACGATAAGTTATAAATCGCCAAAATCACGGGCCATGTCTTGTGGGAGCTACTCGAATACCGTGTGGGTTAAATCCATCACAGACAATGCAAGGCGTAGGTTTCTCGGGTCATCCAGAAATTAGGATACTCAATATTAATTTTTTCCATTGCGGAGAATCTGTCGGGTGTCGTAGCATACCATCTTTAATCCTTTCATCCTCATGCCATGTCAAGTGTTTTGCATCTTCTGAACTACGATACATGCGCCTAAATCGAGGAATTATAGGAAAATACCACAACACCTTTTAGGCGGACTCTTTCTTCTTATACCGCGGTGCATTACATTTAGGACACGACTTTAACAACGCGCATGTTCATTCCGAAAAAAAATGCAATCATTCGGACAAGCGTGTATCTTCTCATAGTTCAAGCCAATAGACCCCAACATTTGCTTTGCATCATACGTCCGAGAAGGAAGCACATTATCATTCGGCAACATTCACTACAAGAAAAACTTGTTTTAGCCACGAGCAATTGCCACGGAGCTTATTCCGCGATAATTTGCCACAGTTTGCGACGGCATGTGTAAAAAGTAAGAGCGCGAATTTCCCGCTGGTATTTGCCACGGGTTTGCCACGGACTTGTGAAAGGACAGAAATTTGCGACGGAGATGACGTGGCAAGTCCGTGGCAACCGAATGATAAAAAAAAACTCCCACGATATTAGATCGATTCTCTCCTTCGTCCACTCACTTCTCACAAACAAACCCTCACTTCTCTCAAACCCTCACACACCGTACCCACTCTCTTCTCCATCAACCTCCGCCTTCTTCCACCCTCATCTGCCCTTCTCCGCCCTACAACCTCCTCTCCTCTGTTCCCTCTCATCAAACAAACCGAACTTCCAGAAATCAACAATCGAACCTCTCATGCTACTTCTCTTGTTGCGATAATTTACATTTCGTCTTCTCCGATCGTGCTCCTCTTCTCCGTTCGTTCGATCTTGGCTTCATCATCTTGTGTGAAGGTAACCTAAATTGGTTGTGGTATTTTAATTTATTTACGAACCTAAATTGAGAGAAGCGTGTTTCCATGTGTGTGTGCTTGTGAGAGAGAGGGAGAAAGAGAGGAATCGATTATCCCTTTGAATTTTCTATCGAGAATCGGAAGACTTAAAATCTATCTAGGGTTTTCTCGGTTCTTCTCCGGGTAAGTGTGTGCTTCGATTTAGCGTTGATTTCTTGTTTGATCAATTTGGGGATTTATTTGATTGCATGATTCGTTTGCTTTACGAGGCTTTTTAAGGATTAGGGTTTTGGAGTTCGTTATTTGGGGCGAAATTTTCGGTCTTTTTCTTACGAATGCTGGTAGCGAGAATTCTATGTCCGCAGGGCTTGTCTTTGTGTGGATTTCTTGCTTGGAATTACGAAAATTATCTGTTTCTTTCCTCAACAAATGAGAAGGAGTTTTTCTTTGAGCTAGGGTTGATTGTTAATGTGGGAAAAGGGAAGAATTGGGTATTTTTGAGTAACAATTTTGGTGAAATTCTATTAAACACACTCAAGTAGGTAGTGTGTGGTTGTCCGGCCGACGCTAGATAGCATATTTTTGCGTGTCCTATGGTTTCTGTGGTTCTGTTTGACCATATATGACTTAAAAAAATTGTGGCATCTTGTTGCAATTTTTGTTACTCTGGTTTATATCTACAAATTGTAGCTATTAGTTGAATGATGTTTTGTGTCAAGAGTTACAACTTCAATTTATCTATGGTTAAGTAAATGCAAAATTAAGATAAGTTTTATGGCTAAGAGTGCTTGCTTGTTTATTTCTTTTTACAAATGATCACTATCAATTTCACCGGGGTTCTTTGTATTTTATCATTCGATTTTTATTAAAAAATCTTATAATCTTGTGATTGTGTACCATCGATCGGTGATTTTTAGCTTATATGGGATAGGATTTGTACATAAACTATACTTATCATTTTTGTAGGGATCCGAAGGTATGCACCCCAAGTCCAAAACCGCAAATCACCGGCGTCGGAACCTCATTCGTTTCAACCGGTGGTGTTTATTACGAACCGTGGTGGCGTGGTAATGGATACAATCCCATGGCCCAAACTATTTCTTGGGCTAATGCATCCAATTCATCCTCTCTTTATGGCCCCAATGATGATTGAATCCAATGAAGAAGGCCACTCTTTGTCCAATAGTGGGTTGAATGAGGAAGATGATAATTCCACTAAGGATTCACGACTGCTGCTCCTAATCAATCAGTGCTTAAGAATGTCATTTAACTATTTACAAACAATGGCATGAGGGAGGATACATAGAGTGGCGGTTTAAATTATAGTTGATGAAGTTTTTTCGGTCCTCCAAATATTATAGAATCAGATACTGAAATACAATATTTTCTATCCTTGCTAGGAAATTGTGTGCAAGAACGACAAGGAATACAAAGACACTGCAACATCTCGCACCTCCATGCGTGAGGAGGGCCTTACTCGAACACCACAATGGAACTTGTTGGTCATTCAATTGTTAGTCCTTTTCTAAGCCTTTGTTGCTATCTCCTTGTTAACATAAACATATTGTGCAAATGTTAAATCAATGACATTGTTCTATAGCATAAATATTTACTGACTTGTACATATCATTTTGGCCTTGTATGATGGATGGGACTCCTAGACCTTGTAGTTGCACTTGTATGATGGATGGGACTCCTAGACCTCAAATTCTTTTGATGCGGGCATGTGCTACAAATCCTTATCGGGATCCATATTACGGGGCATGATGGCGGCATATGGTCACCAAACCGTTGGTATGTGACATTAATCGCTATATGATTAAAGATTACCGCATATGTAGGTCATAACGAGAATTGTTGATTTGCGATATTTATAAATTATTCTCATAATAAATGTGGATAGCCATGTTCTCATAACAAGAAATTTGTTTCTCAACGCTTTGTTATATTTGTCTTGTTTAAAGCAATGGTGATTTTTGAATGACCGAGATAAATGACCATATGATATTTTTTTGTTAGAGATATGCTCCTTTTATAGGAATGCCTCATGCCGAATGCCTTTGCCCCTTGTGAATGAACTTGTTATGACCTAATTGCTTATAAAATGTTTTTCTACATCATTACTAGTTGGGAATGCTAACATCTGCTTTTGGCGACCATATCTTCATGAATCTAGACATCGACATGCTATGAGAAGGGCAAGGGGGTGCAGGAGGGCGATTTGCAAAGAAAATCGATGTTGAGACCTCAAATAACTCGAGCAAGGATAAGAATAATGGTGGTCCAAATCCGATCATCACGATCAATTAGTTCATCCGTTTCCTAACCTTTGCCTTGGACTCTCTCTGAAACCTTTGAAGAACCATTTGATTATTTAAATATTTTCTATGAGACCTCACGAGGATTATGCATTTACGAAGAAAAAACTAGTTGCAAAGAGTTTACTTTTGCCTCAATCACATTTACAATATCTCAGTAATGTATAGTTGTATACCAAGGTGTTATCAATTTTGGCATACATAATATTATTTTTGGGATGCATAACCCACTTCACCTCTTTTCTTTCCTTTTATTTTGCCATTGACAATTTATTGAATTTTCTTTACTTTGCTCCTCTTATTTTGGTGACATACTTTGGAATATATTGGTTTTGTGGGACATCCAAATCAATCAACTAGTGTCCGTTCAAAATCGTCTTACCATTGCCTCGCAATTTGGCGACCATGTGAGGTAGTAAGATGTTAAATTTTTACCATTTGTCATAATTCATATGAAAGCGATCAATTTTGATTTCCTTTAAATAATAAGGAGAGAACCATGGATTTTTTTGTGTATTCTTGGATAAAATTATTTCTATTTCTAAAACCTCTAGAAACCTCTTAATTTTGAGTTTGATTTTGAGATAAACCATATTAACAATTGATATCACTTGAGTTCCAAATGCACTTTTTATCTTTTGGTTTTATATGGAAGGTGATTTTAAGTCCATAACACCATATTTCTTCCCTACTAGATGAATGACTTGTTGGTCAATATAACAAAGCATGTCTTTGACCAAAGTATGAGATCTTGATCACATGTTGAGAAGAATGAAATACTCAAGAAGTATAGTATGGAAGATAAGCAGTAAATTTTTAAAGATGCTTATTGGTCATCTATAACTAGCAAGCACTTTGTATTATATATTCATTTTAATTACAACTTTTCGAGGGACGGTGGTGATAAATGAAATACTAGTTAAGGAAAATGATAATATGATGGTTAAACTTTGGGGATGAGGGGTTTGGATTTAATTTAAATACACGATTCTTTGCAAACATTTCTATTACACTATCTTTGTTTAGTGAAAATTCAATTTGACATATTGGAGGATGTATTCTTTTGTGGATAAAACTTAGGTGTGGTTGGTGCTGTTTTCCAATCATACCATGACACGTAGATTAGTTATTTATATTATTCATTATCTTTTAGTTATTTTTTTAAAAATTAGTCCACATGTCATGGTGTGATTGGAAAACAACATCACCCACACCTATAGAACCACATACCCAATCTTCAAACTATTAAAAATTAAGCGGCGAGGCATTGCCTTTTTTAGGTCACCTTTCACCACACCTATTGCTTCAATATGAGTTTCAAGATTAAAGCTTCTGCCTCTATCTGTAAGGCAGGGTTCTCATCATTTTATGAAAAATGAAGAGAAGAAACAAAAAATTCAATTTGTTTGATTGAATTCTACAGTTAGTTTAAGACAGAGACGTATCCTTGACTAACATTTTCTATTTGTTTGACTTATCAGCCCTTTGTGGAAAGCTTGTCCAGCTGTCCCAAACATGGTTTACACAATCCTTTTAAGGCACCCGAGAGGTATGTTCAGATTATCCTTGTTATTCCTTCAATTACGCTATAGAAACACATTTTTGTTCAATATAAACCCTATGTTTATGTTGTCTATATTATAAAGAGACTTGTTGTCCAAAAGAGTTCTTATCTTTGAGCATGCATGGATTGAGATATCTAGACTATCCACTAGAGGTTTTCGGCAATTTTCGTCAATGAAACATTTGTTTACGGATAGAAAACAATACAACAATTTTGTTACTTGCCTTTTGAAATGAAAATGTGAGTTAAATCTTCAAATGGTTGGTTTGCAAGGTGTGATTGGAAGTGCTAATCCTTTTAAGATGCTTTTAAGATGCTTTTCCATATTCCTGGTTAAACTTTATTGAATTTGATAAAACATTATGATGTTGTTTGATCTGTGTAGCTAGTTCTATTTATTAGGATAATATTTTTGTTGTTATATGTTACTCTATTGAGTTATTTATTATCACTTGTTTTATTCAAGATCTACTTTTTCAATTGGAATCAGTACATATTTTATTCTCGCATGACCTTGAGTTTGAGAATTCTTCACAAGGCTAATAGAGAGAGTTTCTCCAAAGAGTTACAAGGGCTTTTGGGGATGTTTATGTGAATTCATTTAGTTGTTCATTAGTTGAATATTTACTGGGGAGAGGAAAGAGAGAACTAACATTATCTTCCATTAGTTGTTCATTAGTTGTAATTTTGTTGAGTATCCAAACCGATTGTGTATTAAATGATTGTTCATTAGTTGTAATTTTGTTGAGTATCAAACTGATTGTGTATTAAACATTATCTTCCATTAGTTGTTCATTAGTTGTAATATTGTTCATTAGTTGTAGTGGCGGCGCTTTATTTTTCTAAGTTATGTATCCAAACTGATTGTGTATTAAACTGATTAATATTTATGCAGCATGTATATATGTTTGAAGATTTAATTTTTTTTTAATTTTTTTATTTTTTGCGACGGATTTGCCACGCAGATTTGCGATGAAATTCGCGGCGACTTTGCCACGGATATTTGCGGCGGATTAGCGGCGGATTTGCGGCGGAAACATTTGCCACGAAATTCAGCAGTGGCAAATGATTTGCGACGAGCGTTTTTGCCACCAATTTTTGTCCGTGGCAAATGTTGTTTTGCCACGGAAATTTGTACATTTGCCACGGAAATGTCCGTGGCAAATCAGCGATTTTCTTGTAGTGATTTCTTTCAGAAGTGCGAGTAAATCGGTAAAGCTCTTATCCGTCCATCCGTGGTGAGTTTTCAAGTTATACAACTTGATCACAGCCAATAATTTTGTGAATTCAGGACAACCCGCATACAATGGTGTCTCTGCATCGCTTATCAACTTCTCAAAAATTTCGGGACAATCATTAAGATCCTCTTCAACCACCTTTGCCATCTCTTCAAATTCGTTAGCATCAAATGAATGTGTTCCGGTGTCAACCGCGCAGCGCATATCTCTTACTAATATCATTCATATTTGAAGATTCACCTTTTTCTCACCGTGCATTATCCAACAAGTGTAACTTTGATCAATTCCATTCGCCTTTAAATGTCGTGCCAACTCCTCTGCGATGGCGATTTTACATAACAACACCTTAAACAAGGACATTTCATACCACTAGAAGTCCTAAACGTTCAACAAAGACAACTCACAAAATAATCCACTCCAATGCATACTCCTTGGACGGATGATTGGCGGACATCCAATTTCTATCCATAATTTCCAAATATTTATAATAAAATCTTGAGAATAGAACTTTAACATATGACCCATCAAGCAATTCGAATATAATGAAGAATCAATTCATATAAAAAAAACAAACAAAATTTCCTCATTTAAATTTTTTTCAATTCCGCTCCTTATTTTCCCAAGCTATATCTATCTCATATTCTATTTCTATTCTCGGTCCTTTGGTCAAGACAAATGAACCATAGTCTAGTCTTCCAAATAATTAATGAACTTAATTTATGTGTAACAAGAAGAGGCTAGTGGTAAAAAAAAAGAGTCTAGTGTGCACAAGTGACAAAACTAATACATTTCTAAACTAGAACCCACAATTAATATCTAACAAATTTCCTAATTGTAATTTACAAGAAAAATTGCAACAAGAGACTATTGTAATTAGAGAAAGGAACGAAATTAATAAAGGAACCCAAAGCAGAGAAAGAAATGAAAACTCACCAATGTTGTCTGGTGAGAGGATCGAGAAAGATGATGTTCACTGAGAGAGATGATTTTCGTTGAGAGAGATGATGTTAATTTGCATTAGGGTGTTAGGGTTTTGCGTTTCTGGGTGAGTGATTTTGCGTTTCTGGGTGAGAGTGTTCGTTGAGAGAGGGAAGTAGCTCAATGGGAAACGTAAAAAAATTATTTAACCATACCTAGCGTTTTATGAAAAACGCTAGGGATCTATCTAGCGTGTTTTCTAAATACCTAGCGTTTTGAATAAAAGCGCTAGGGATCTGTCTAGAGTGTTTACTAAATAACTAGCGCTTTCTAAAAAACGCTAGGGATCTATCTAGCGTGTTTTCTAATTGGCTAGCGTTTTGATAAAAGCGCTAGGGATTTGTCTAGCGTGTTTTCTAAATACCTAGCGCTTTTTAAAAAACACTAGGGATCTATCTAGTATGTTTTCTAATTGGCTAGCGTTTTGAATAAAAGCTCTAGGGATCTGTCTAGCGTGTTTTCTAATTGGCTAGCGTTTTGAATAAAACGATAGGGATCTGTCTAGCGTGTTACCTAATGGGTAGCGTTTTACCTTAAAACGCTACTAATTAATGGTGTAGCGTGTTATTAAAATGGGTAGCGTTTTTATAAACGCGTACTTAAAGGTGGCGATCTCTTTTTGAATTATGACGTAGTGTTAGTTTATTATAGAAGGAGCAAAAATCAATTTTAAGGACTATTTATATAAGTTTTCATATTATAAAGACTAAATAGGAGAGACATTGACACTTTAAGGACTATATTGAGAGTTCATTCTAAAAATAATCAATTAACAAAAGAACCATTGGCATCTAGCGCGGGTAGTTGGTGCACAAAGTGTGAGTGTTGTAAACTCGAGATACCGAGTTCTTTTCCACCAATAAAAAAGTCAATTGACAAAAGTAATTACATGTTTGCCAACAATAAAACAATTAACATTCTTGGACGTTTGACATTTAATTAAGGTTTAAATTTGTTTTGATCCTGCAAATTTTGTGATTTTCTATTTTAACCATTGCAAAATTATTATTTTTAAATAAGTCCCGGCAAATACAAACTTTTTCAAAATTGCCCTTCTGTCAGTGACTCCGTTAACACATGCTGACGTGTCTAATCGAGCTCTTGCCACATAACTATTATTTTTATTTCTATTTATTTTAAAAATTGAGCTGGAAAAAATCCCAAATAAAAATTAGGTATCTTCATCTCCCCATCTTCTTCTCGTCCCACCCATTCCCCTTCCGTTTTCCCGTTTTAATTCCCTTTCCTTCACAATTAATTAATTAATTAGTTAATAATAATAATAATAATAATAATAATAATAATAATAATAATAATAATAATATAATGAAGGTAGCAGCAAGTGTCGTTGTGATAATAATAAGATTCTGTTTTGAACAAGTGTGGTTGTGATTGTGCTTTGCTTGGTTTTGGGTGGGAAGCAAGGTACTTGTGTATGGGGGTGTAGAGGTACGCAACCAACAATAGTAGACAGACACTACTACTCTCTCTATTGAAGTAACCATGAGTAACAAGCAAAAGTGTTAAGAACGAGAAATGCCAATTAATTAAGAATGGTTATATTAACAACGAGCATGAGCACAAGTTACTGTCAGCGTTGGTGTATCTTTTTAATGGTTGTTGGGTTCTAAAGTTAAGAAGAGCATAGTCACATTGAGGATGAAGAAGAGAAATGAACTGAAGAATATGGGGAGATGAAGAACATGAAGATTGAAAAAGATGAACCCTAATTTTTATTTTGGGAATTTTTCCTATTCAGTTTTTAAAATAAATAGAAACAAAATGATAATTATGTGGGAAGCCACTTGTGAACTATGTTGGACACATCAGCATGTGTTAACAGAATTACTAATAGAAAGGCAATTATGAAAAGAGAAGTGCTAACAACACTCTCTTTTAAACACTCAAACACTCACTCTATGAGTGGTTAAAATTCATGTGGTCCCACCAAATTAATGAGTCCCAATTACAATATTGTGGAACCCACATGAATTTTAATCAATCACAGAGTAAGTGTTGGAGAGAGTGTCTAAAAGAGAGTGTTGTTAGTATTTTTCTTATGAAAAAGTTTATATTCACAAGGACTTATTTAAAAAAACTATTTTGCAGGGACTAAAATAGAAAAACACTATATTTGCAGGGACAAAAAATATATTTAAACCTTTAATTGATATGAACTTTATCAAATGACTGTGTATCCGCAAAAGGACTAAAATTCCAACACATCATTATACATTATATACTGGACAGTATTCAACTTTTGAGTAATTTACCACTATTCAATTTACAAAACGCAACTGACCTATGTTCACAAGAGAAGGTCATCAAGAAAAGGGCTACTAAAAGGTAACTTGATGGTTCCAGAAGCTATTAGTAATGATATAGCCCATATTGGCATCATCCATTGAAACGCAAAAATTAGAATTCCTTTTCCTGCAATAGTTCAAATCAAATTAATAGAGAAAAAGTGGAGAGAATCATCAATGACTAAATAGAATATTGAAATGTAAGTGCTAAATACTTTAAAATTCAAAGATAGATGGTAAATGAAACCATAGGATAATTAAAATATATATTCAAGACCAGCAAGTTATACTTGAGAAAGAGGGAGATTGAAAGGAGATTAACCCACGACCGCTAGTTAGTAGTCACATGGTGTGGACTCCAACTATTGCATTAACTTTCCCTTTTAAAAGAGAATTAAGGACAACATAGGCTCTATTTGTCAAAATATAGCACATAGCGGAGAAACTAGTTTATAGCGAATTGAATTTAAAGTGTTTGGTAAAATTGGCGGTTAAACTAGCTTATAATTATAAAACGAAATTAATAGACATTTGTAATTAATGTTTAAATATGAGAGAATATTCATTTAATAGAGAATAATGAGGAACTTAATTAAAGTAATAAGGATAAAACTAAGAGAAAAAATGAAACACTATAAGCTATAAGCTCAAATGCTACTTCAAGTAGCATTTCAAAAAAACGCTATAAGTTTGTATTGTCAAACAATTATAAAAGGCTCGTTAGCTATAAGCTAGCAAATTGGCATTGCAAATCAGAGCCATAGCACTACAAAACTCTCACCATGGTGAAGCTCAAAAAAGGGTCGGACCCCGTGTACACAAAGAAAATAAAGCAATCAATCTGCTCTCATAGTGTCAACTAAGAAAACAATTTTTTTATAATAAGAATAAGAATTTAGATCCGGTAACAATATTTTCTTGATTGACAAACCAAAATCTCACCTCTCCCTTCTTCTATCAACGTAACTCTTGAAATAAAGTGATCAAATGTGTCACCGTAGGTGTGTCTTTGCTATGAAGCTTTGATACGAGGATACGATACGTGGATACGGGAAAATTTTGAAAAATTAAGATACGAGACGACATGGATACTTCAATAAAAAATTAAATTAAAATTTAAAAATATAAAACATAAAGATACTTGTGATCAAACTAAATAAGCATAGTACCAACAATGATTGGTCCAAGTGGTAATCGACTCGAGATCTCACTTCAGGTCTCAAGTTCGAATTTTGGGTGTGACAAAAACTCTATTGGGAGGAGAGAACCACACAGGCCCACAAAGTCGAATACTCGTGGCGAGCCAGGTTCCCCGGCATAGATTAGTCATCGACAAAGCCTGTGGAAATTGTGCACCAATGACATGGTAACCCAAAAAATAGGTAAGCATAGTTAAATGTCTTTTCCCCACCCATTTTAAAATATATTTTTCCTCTTACGAACATGTCACAAAAGATATACCGTTTACTAAAGTTAGAATATAACAAAAAAAACACCATAAGTCATATCCAAAAGAAGTTTAAGCTCTATAGAATTGTCTACTATAACTACTATTAACTACTTAACACTAACTATGTCATTCCCCTCCTCCATTTCCATCATCAAAAAATAACATAGCTTCCAACTCTGGTTCATCAAGAGATATCTCTGCTAATTCATTCCAACACCATCAAGTGGATCATGTGCATCTCCACTAACGTCCCACATATTCGTCTCTCCTTTACCATATCCTTCATCTTTTCTAGACAAAAGACAAAGATTAGCATGCACATAACTTGTGCCTTTTTTGGATCCATTTTATTTCTCTTCAAATAATCGATAAAAGAGTAAATATCTTTTTTTATTTAAAAATAAATATAAATTCTAGGATACTCTCAAGATACGTGATCCGGTAAGTATCCAAAGAAGTATCCCCGTAAGTATCCGGTCTTTTTTATTTAAAAATAAAAATAAATTCGAGATACTCCCGGACACGTATCCGGAAGTATCGACACGTGTCGATATCGGATACGTGATCGGATATGGGTGCGTGGCCTATTTTGAAGTATCGGGCTTCATAGGTGTGCTGGAAAGCCTCTCTTAGTAACAAAATGCAGAACGAGTTCTGAATGGAGTCTATCCCGTGGCTTCCACTCCTTGTTGTTGATCATGTTTTCAAGGCAGAAATAAGTGTGACAAGCTTATGTGTATCCAGTTTTACAATTCTTTAATCACAATTCAACACATGGATTTTTGAATAACATGGAATTTTAATCACAATATGTGTAGTTCGGGAAAATAAGTGACAGCTTACAGAAGCAAATTTGAGCCCAGAGCAGTGTGCATTTCGAGGATACAAGCAAGGCATGGAAGGGTATGTAGTTTTGGATGCTCACACTTGAGAAATTTCAGTTTTCGAGGATACACAAACTTCTATTCCTTTGCAGCATACCTCTACTGATGATTCTCAGGTGCCTAAGATAGCTCCTTCCCTACCTTTAACAGAACCTGATACTTTCTGTAGCCCATCACCACCAACTCCCAATCACTTCGATAGTCAAATAGAACTAAACACAAGCCCTCACATTTGAATGACTAGATATGTAACCATACTTCCACCACCAACCACCCTTGATGCTAAATGTGTAGATGTCTCATCAAATCCACTAAACATTCCTTCACTGTGTTACTGATTTACGTGGATTACATAACATTATTTGGTAATTTGCTGAGTTTGATGTACTCAAGGCTGCTCTCCATGATGCTTTTCAAATTAAAAATCTTGGCAGCTCAAGTTCTTCTTAGGACTTGAAATAGCTTTCTCTTCCAAAGGTATATTTTCTTGCCAATGCAGATATTGCTTAGAGTTGCTGGCAGATTCAGGTCTTACTGGATGCAAGCCAGTTACCACACCCCTTGACCCTGCCATTCAATTGCTTCAGGATTCAAGCTCTGCTTATACTGATGTTGGTAATTATAGACGATTGACTGGTCGTTTGATTTACTTCACAATCACTTGACCGTCCATCGCCTTTGTCATTCAATAACTTAGTCAATTCATGGCTCATCCAACAAAAGCACAACACAAAGCTGCTTTAAGAGTCCTAGGATACCTCAAAAGGTCCCTTGGTCGCTGTCTGTTCTTCCCACGCAGCTCTGGTTTACATGTCCTTGGCTTCTCAGATGCTAATTGGGGTGGGTGAGTTGATACTTGTCGCTCTAATGATTCTTCATTGGTCATTCTATGGTTACTTGGAAATCGAAGAAGCAGCAAAAGGTTTCGTGCTCTTCTTCCGAAAGCTGAATATAGAACACTTACTTTCCCTACCCCTGAATTACAGTGGATCTGCTATCTTCTTCAAGATTCGTCTCAACTTCCTACATGTTGTCTGGTGCTCTACTTTCCCTACCCCTGAATTACAGGGGATCTGCTCCCTCCTTCAGGATTTGTCTCAACTCCCTACATGTTGTCCTGTGCTCTACTGTGATAACTGATTGTAACTAATACTGTTAGTTTACTATTCCTGTTTAGCTAGTTAGTTACTGGATATTAAAGGAAGCTCTGCTTCCCTTAGTTAGATTAGCATTACTAAATGATAGAGACCCGAGTAAGGTCTCTGAAGGGAAAATGGGATATGATGTAATAAGAGTGTGGTGAGGGTATTTGGGTAAATAATGAGTGGGGTAGCATGTTTAGTGGCAAGTTGTTATGCCTTAGTAGTATAAATAGTGAGGTAAGGGAATCGTAAAGGTATGCAAGACTATCAGAGTGACCATTATGGTTAGGAAGAGAGAGAGTTTTCTCCTTCTCTGAGGAGCTTGGCTCTATGGTAAATTTGAATTGTTTTCCTTCTACAATTCCCTTACCCCCCACTATTGATACTACTAAGGAATAACAACTTGTCATTAGACATCCTACCCCACTAATTATTTACCCAAATACACTCACCACATTCCTTTTACATCATACCCATTTTCCCTTAAGAGCCCTTACTCGGGTCTCTATTATCAGTTAAGCTGTATCATAGTTAGTTAAGTTAGTAGGTTAGCTTCAAAATCAGTTACGATCTGTTGCAATCAGTTAGACGATAAACTGATTGCCAATTCTGTATAAATAGAGAGCATTGTTGTTAGCTTACTACCAATGTGGTCTAACAATTGCTCTCAAGTGTAATTCAAGAAATCATTCTTCAGAAATTCCACAAATACGTAAATTCTGTTAGATTCAATTGTTCTGCATTTCATCTCCTAAAACTGGAAGTTACTGAGCTGGAAGGTAGTTAGCTAGTAGATTAGTTGGGTATATAGATAAAATGAATGTGTTGATTATGGTAATGAGAATCAGTTTCAATATTTCATTTTCTCATGATTTTGGTTTCTCTCGCTCTTTTATAATTCTGCAATTCCTCTCGTACTACCCAGCAAAACTCATGCTACATTAAATTGACAAGCAAAACTCGTTACCCGTTGCTACTTACTCGCGGAACGAAATCTGGTCTCTGCATTGTCACCCAGCCACTCTCCTGTTTCCCTGAGCTTTTTCTGCAACTGTCCTTCAGATGCTTGTCCCAAGAACAAGTCCATTGTAGTCTTCTTCATATCTAAATCTTTGTTCATTCTTCAAAGAAAGTAAAAAATAAAATAAAAATATAGGAAAATTGAAATCCAGAATTAAAATTACAGGTTACACATTCCCTTTTAACCACCTCTTGTAATTAATTGAAGTTAGTTTAACTCCACTGGTTAGTTAACAGTTAGAAACTAGTTAAGCTAGTTAGCTTTCCAGGATCTGATTCCCACAAAGTAACTTCAATTAATTACAAAAGGTGATTAAGAGAATGTGTAATCTGTAATATCTAGCTAGTTAACAAACATGGTATGCGCTATTTGGATAAACAGTTTAATTAGAATTTACATAAACACTTATCATATAAGTTATTATTAAAATAAAATATAAAATAAATTCAAAATGTTTTCAATTCTATCATGTTGAGCTTGTAGAAATAAGAGGAAGGCGATTTATGATTAGGCATAATGGTTTTTAATTATGTTAATCCTAACAAACATTATAACTGTCAAGGATATGCAAAGTAGAGGTTAGTTAAGAAAGTAAGAAAAGAAGAAGGAGCAGAGCGTGTGTACCTGGGATCAGGCTCGCCGTCTCTGAAACTTCCGGCACCAACGGCACGTTCAAGTTGCATGACAGAGGGTTGCGGCGGTCGACGGCGAAGATTGTTTCGGGGTAAAGAGGTTGTGGTATTTGCGGTGTCGAGTGAAGGTTTTTGGGGGATACTGATTTGTTCGCGTGATGAAGAATCTGGGTTTTGGGGAAGGGTGGAATTAGCAACAATGGGTTTGGTTATGATGGAATGGTAACACGAACAAAACATTGCGACTCTTTCTCTCTTTGGTCAAGTTTGCGTTTTGCTCTTCTTGCTGCTTCACATACATAAAATGCTTCATGCATTGCAGATAAGATCAATCAAGCCTTGACAAAAATATCTTATTTCCGCGACACTTTTTCTTTCTTCACCGAGTCCATCATCAATTTGTATGGTTCAGAAAAATATTTAAAAAAATGCTACAATTCTTTTTTTTTAAAGCCACATCTACCATTTATTACTATCTATCTATACATTTAACCTACTACCAATAAATTTTATTTAGTCTCTACGGGAAATATTACAATTTGAAAAATTTAAAACTTTAATATAATCTTGTTTTCTAATCTCTACGGAAAATATTACAAATTGTTGGTAAATATTCACGGGATAATATTCGGACTAACTCAATTACAATTTGAAATTTTTTGTTTGTCTACTTTAAATTAGTCTTGATTTTCACTGGTA
Source organism: Oxytropis ochrocephala (assembly GCA_020916435.1). Taxonomy (NCBI): domain Eukaryota; kingdom Viridiplantae; phylum Streptophyta; class Magnoliopsida; order Fabales; family Fabaceae; genus Oxytropis; species Oxytropis ochrocephala. The sequence continues at coordinate 72,512,222 of CM037090.1, forward strand.
ATATTCGAACTAATTAAAGTATGTCTAATTCTATTAATAAAAGGGTGTTTTTTTTGGACCCCCACCCATTCCCTTAAAACCCCCCACCCACCCTGTGAAAAGACGAAAATACCCCTGTGTTTTTACAAAATCACAATTTCTTCACATAATTGGTCATACCTACGATTGACCACCTTCACTCGCATATACGCCACAGAAACGTATATACGATCTGCCCAGAAATTCCCCACTCGCATATACCCCACCAAAGACCCTATATCGATCCTTATTTTTTCCCATCGTATATACCCTTTCAAGCGTATATCGATAAGCGGAAATCACCACTCGCATATCGCCAATTATACCCTATATACGACGAGTAAAATAGTAAGCATCGTATATACCCCCTTTTTGATGTAAATACGATGAGCAACTCGATTTTTTTTTTACTAATTTTTTTTCCTTTGCTTGTAGTGTCCGGTAGGCATCGCAGAGGGACATGGGAGGTATCTCCTTTCGGAGAGAGAGGGGAGTCATCTACTGCTCCGAGTACGAGGACTCGGAGGCATAATCAGCTCCATGCTTCAACGAGGAGACAGAGACGGGCCGACCACCGAGTATCGGCTGGCGGCGAAGATCACCCAGCTAATTTTCCGGATGATGGGCAATTATATATTGGGGATTATCTGCAGCAGACTCAGCAGGAGGATTGGCATAGAGGGAGGCCGGTTCCTCAGTATGATTATCAGCCTCATCCTCAGTACCATCCACAGTATCCTCAGTACAATCCTCAACCTCTTCATTACCATCCCCCACCTCCCGAGTATCAGCAGCAACAGCCTCAGACTGATTCGTCGTTCTCAGATGAGTCTATGTCTGAGCAGCATCAGCATCAGCAGTACATCAGGCTTGGATTATGTGGGATTTCCTCGGATGGCGGAGAGGTTCCGGTCATATCCATGGTGCGGAGCCACTAGCTGGGCGCTACAGGAAGAAGAAGTCAGACCACCTGAAGCTGAGCCACTACAGGAGGATGATTGATGAGCTGAGGCCGGAGGATGTCTGCTGGCGACCATTTGAGGAGGACAGTGGTAGACCCTTTGGCGCATCTCCTCTCTGCAGAGGCTTCATCAGTTGGGCTGACTTCAGAGTTCCCTACATGTCTGATAGGTGCCTGCGACAGTTTGGGTACGCTAGATCATCCCGCGTGACCCTCTCAGAGGTCGTCTCGAGTCATCTTGATCAAGGTCTTTCGGATCGTCCACTTCATGGCATCTGTGGATGACATCATGCGCCTACTCGGGTTGCTCGGCGGCGGATGAGGCTATGCGTAGGTACTTACGATGAAGTACGTCCGGGCTTCTATCCCCAGACTATTACCTACTCCACCATCACCAGTACATCAGGCCTGGACACCCTCCCCAGAGCTACGATACGACGATGTTGATTGGATGAGGGAGGTTGTGACTGCTTGTAGGGAGGGGATTCGTGATGACGAGATCACACATGGCGATCGGGCGTATCGGACACTCCAAAGGTGGTGGGGATGGCGCGCCACCGGATGACATTGTTGGGAGCTTAGGCAGCGGGGGCGAGGCGGCGAGGAGGCGTTAGAGATTTTTTTATCACTTTTTTGATGTATTTGATGTTGGCACTTTATTAACTTTATTATTAATTTTTTTCGGATGTTTTATTTTACGAGTTTCCATACATTTTTGATTTCATTGATACGATAAAATAAAGTTACACAAGCGATACAACATAAACAACTAGAATTAAAATAGATAGATAAAATGAAAATACAATAGAAACTACTGAGCTGGTGGAGTTAATCGACGAAGGATCTCAGCGACGGTCCTTCTGGTTTCGACGTACAGATGAATATAACTCTTCCATTTAAACCTAATATGATTGGATATCATCTGTCGGAGGTCATCCTCAGTGTTGACATCCACAACAGGCCAATGAAGACCTCCATCAGTCCATTCCGGTTTCCGATAAACGATACGAATTATCTCATGCTCGCTGCGTTCTCGGTTGAACCATCCGCAGAGTTTTACGCTAAGAGCGACAAATGATATGCGATGGTTTAACCTACACGATACAACATCTCTCCCATCGAAACTTATACCATCATCTTTCAAGATGATGCCACGATGATCAATGAAACCCCATATTAGAATGAATGAGAGTGAGGAAGAAGGCTCGTGAGTATGACATTAGCGAAGCTGCATCATCTTCACTTGTGTTGTGTGAGAGAAGGAGGAAGTTGAATTTTTGGTGTGAAAATAGTGATGGTGGGAGTGAGTATTTATAGATGAGGTAAAAGATTATCAACCGTTGATTCCGTTGATCAACTTTGAAAGTGAAATCATGACTGTTAAAAAATTTTTTAAAAAAAAAAAAAAATGTAAGGCTCATCGTATATACATCATTTGGGACATATATACGATGTGTAGTTTTAACACATCGTATATATGCCACTGAAGAAGTATTTACGATTGGCCAGTAACGGCCAATCGTATATACTTCTTCAGGGCATATATACGATGTGTTAAAACTACACATCGTATATATGCCCCAAATGATATATATATGATGAGCCTTTTTTAAAAAAAAAAATAGATTTCAAAGGGCATTTTGGGGATTCCAGTGTGGGTGGGGGTTTAAGGGGAAGGGGTGGGGGTACAAAAAAACCCTTAATAAAAATAACACGACAACACATGTGCGTATGCACGGGTATACTGCCAGTATGTAATAATATATTGGCTCTGACTTTTCCCACACCCCTCCCTACTCACCAAACACTCCATAATCCCCTAAATACTCAAACTACCCTTAATAAACACAACAACTCTCACTCTCCCTCCCCCTTTCACACCCCCCTCACTCTCACTCTCGCTCTCACTCTCCTTCCCTCCCAAACCCTAACCCCCTCACTCTCAACCGAACTCTCACTCTCACCCTCCCTCCTCCATTCTCATCTTCTCCAACCTCTAACCTCCTCCATTCAAGCACTCTCGATTTTCACTCTCCTCTGACCGTCTCACCTCCTCATTCGTGCATAAGGTAATCTCTCACCCTCTCCATTTTTGCATTTTTTTTCTGGTTTTGCGCACTGTTCGGTTGTGGGACGATGACATCTAAGATGTGTTTGGCTAGGGACTGCCGAACCAGTTCTGTAAGGCACACTCTGACGTAGAATTGTTTAGCATGGTACGGTTGGGGGCTGTCGAACCTGTTCGGTTAGGCGCCTCCGAACCATCGTTGACAGGTTGTTTTAATTTGTTATAACTGTTATGTTTTAATTTACTAATTTTTGTTTGTTTTATCTGTTTGTTTGTATTTCTTCAGTTATGGCCAAGACGAGGGGTGGGCATTCTCGATGCTGATCCCGAGCCTCGGAGAAGGAGGACACCTCCTATGGCTTCAAACTGTAAAAGGAAGGAGGATGCACATGCTGATTGACCTAGCAGGGTTAGGGGTAAGCATGCTCACCCGACCCTAGCAGTAGAGGAGGATATAGGGCTCGACATTGAGCAAGATGCTCACCATCCATTCATTTCGATCTTGCCGGTCCGGGATGTTGATATTCTTTGCCGACGACGTTGCTTTGCGGGGATGAACATCAACAAGCTGGTCCTTATACTTCAACTATTGTGGATGAACATGATGAGGCTACTCCTCCTTCAACATTCCCTTTCCCAGGTGGGCCAAAGGTTGGACATGTCTTGCCTACATACGCGTCTCATTTTGCTAGATCCTTCTGAGATGGCCAGGTAACTTATTGTTGTAAAATTGATTATTATTTTGTTGAATACTTTGGCTTAGGATACCATTTATCAATTCGGGATCGTACGGAGCTAAAGATGATTTCACACGCACCTTGCCCAATTGTGCCTTATGCAAACATTAGAATTTTTTTGAATGCTTCTAGGTTGATGCCTCTAATTGACCCAGGTTTTCACAAAGTATCTGTTGGGCTACTTAATGCATTCATCGAGTGTTGGCAGCAAGATAATTCATCATTCCACCTACCTATTGGTGAGATGAGTATCACGCTCGATGATGTATCATCATTGCTGCACATCCCCATAGTTGGGAGTTTTTTTAATGTGCATGACTACACCAAGGCACAAGGGGAGAAGATGTTGATTGACTTTTTGGGCACCAACCCCACAGATGTCATTGCCTAGACAAAGGCCAAAGGCTTGTATGTTTCCCAAGCGTGGTTGAGGGATGTAGTGTACCCTAATTCCATCGTTGGCGAGCAATGGGAGGATGCCGCTAGGACGTATCTGCTTTACTTGTTGGGCATCACCTTGTTCGCCGACAAGTCAGGGAACAAGGTGAAGTTGGGGTACCTTAGTATGTTGCGTGACTTGGTTTCATATGAGTTTATGATGTTACTGTAGGGTTACTAATCAAGCTATCATATGTTCATTTCAGGCATGGATTTTTGAGCACTTTCAGGGTGCAAACTTCGGAAGCAAACATATGGACCCTATGTATGATGAGGCACAACTACGTGCCAAGCAGTGTGATGCTAGTTCCGGCCCGGACTAGAAGGCAGTCAAACTAGTGTGACACCCTTTACCCAAAAGTAATTATAAGTGAAGAAATACGAAAAACGAGTAAATTTGTTTTTCGAATAAGATTTCCAGCAACAACAACAACAACAACAAGGTCAGAATACCTTGCCAGATACTACCTTACAATCATCATCATCGACAACAACAACGAGATCAACAACAACAACTATAGAACCAGGATACCTTACCTGAACGAGATACCATGCCCCGATAATGCCCTACAAAGAACATCAACTATAGGACCAGGATACCTTGCCTGAACGGGATACCTTGCCCGATAATGCCCTACAAAGAACTACATCAATAGGACCGGGATATCTTGCCCGATAACACCCTAAATTCTTTGTTAAAAGCTCAGAACTATACAAATATTTTCCTTAATTGTTTAGGAGAGCAATTTGTTTCTCTTGAAAAAGATTTATTATCTTTAAAAGATTTAGTTGAAAAACAAATTTTCCAACAAAAATTAATTTTTGAACAAAGTAATGAGTTTAAAGCATCTGCAGAAACTCCTATAGTACAACCTCCTTTGCTAATAAAAGGTTTCAAAATGGAAGATAATACTTCTGAATTTATTCATATTTTGCAAGAACAATTAAAGAATTTAAATTTAAGTGTTTTATCTCAAGAGAGTGTTTCCGATAGTTTTGAGAGTCCTTCTGATTTTAGTAAGGATATAAATAATATTGATTATTTGACAAATATGTTTGCTAACCAGGACATTAATATTAATCCTATTTACACTCCTAAGGCCATAGAAAAATATTATTATAAGAGACCTTCACCTCAAGATTTACTTTTTGAGGAGCATGAACCATATCAGAATTCCTATTCTGGTAAAGCCATTTATGAATGGAATATTGATGGCTTAAATGATAAACAAATTATAGACACGGTACATAGAATGATTATGTATTCTATTGCTTGTAAACAACATAGAAATTCCGATAGCTCAATAGTTTCTTTCATAGCTACTGGGTTTGTTGGCCAATTAAGAGGTTGGTGGGATTATTATCTTACTGATGCTCAGAAAAAAGATATTCTTGACCATAAAAAGGAAGTTAAGCTGGAAACTAGTTCTAGTACTACTACTGTTAGTACGGGTGAAGAGGATGCGGTTTATACCCTCTGTTTATTCATACTAAAACATTTTATAGGAACAAATATTCCTATAGGAGAAAAATTAGCTTCTCTTTTACAAAATTTAAGATGTCCATCTTTGACTCATTTTAGATGGTATAAGGATACCTTTTTATCCAGGGTTTTCCAATTAAGAGACCCTAATTCTGTCCATTGGAAGACAAAATTTGTTGATGGTCTTCCTTATCTCTTTTCTGAAAAGGTTAGACAATCTTTAAGGAATAAGAATGATGGCATAAATATTAATTATGCTGACTTAACATACGGTCAAATTATTAGTTGCTGTATTAATGAAGGATTAGCTTTATGTAATGACAAAAAGTTAAGAAATCAATTGAAAAAGCAAAAGTTGACAGAAAAACACCAATTAGGTGAATTCTGTGAACAATTTGCTTTTGATTTGGGCAAAGAGTCGAAAGAAGGCAAGAAAGCTCAAAAGATAAAAGGGAGAAAACCCTTTGACAATAAAACAAAAAAAAATTACAAAAGTTCTAGAAAAAAGAATTTTAAAAGGAAAAGTTTTCAAGAAAGAAAAACAAAAGATAAGCTTTTCCAGAAACAAGGAAAGAGAAAGGCTAAAAAGTTAGACATAACATGCCATAAGTGTGGTAAAATAGGCCATTATGCCAACCAATGTTGGACTAAAAAGGCCTTAAATGAGATTGAAGATGATCAATTAAGAGCTCAATTAGAAAAACTTTTATTAATTAGTTCTGAATCAGAACAAGAGTTTGATCCTTCAAGTGAATGCATAGAGTGTATCAATGACACCTCTTCTGAATATTCTTCCACTAACAATAATGATTGTCAGTGTAATGAATTAAATTATTTGAAATCCATTGTTGAAATGAATGGATTAAATGTTCTAACAGGAGAACAGGATGAAGCTTTAAAAGCTTTAGAAGCCATAACTGATGGTAATTTGAAAAGGAAGATGATAGACACTCTTATGAGAGAATATATTAAAAAAGAAACTCCTCTAATTATAGAGGCTCCTTATCAAATGAGTGAGGTTTTATCTAGATTCCAAGAATCTAATATTAAAGAGACACCGGTGTCTACGACTGATCTAAGAAGAAAAATAAATCTCTTAAAATCTGAAATTGCTCAGATAAAAAAGAATAATGATATATTATTCCAAAGAATATCTTCTCTAGATATTCCTAATCAACCGAAGATATCTTCTCTAGATAATCTTAATAAACAAAAAGAGACTGCTCATTCTAGTAGCAGTTATTTGTCTATATTAGACAGAGTAACTTCACAAAAATGGTTTGTGAGAATTACTTTAGTTGTTAATAAAAATTTCATTTTAGAAAATGAGATAGCACTCATAGATAGTGGGGCTGATCTTAATTGTATTCAAGAGGGAATTATCCCCACAAAATATTTTTCAAAAACTACACAATCTCTTACCCAAGCTGGAGGAGATAAATTACAAATTAATTACAAGCTTTCAAATGCTTATATTTGCAACCAAAATATTTGTTTGCCAACTCATTTGATTCTAGTTAAAAATTTAACTCATAGAATTATTTTAGGTACTCCTTTTTTGCATAATATTATGCCAATTAGAAATATTGATCAAAATGGTATTACTACTATTATTGATAATAAGGAAATTATTTTTAAGTTTATTACTGATCCTCATACAAGGATGTTCAATGAGGTTAAGGATATTCTTCTTAAGAAAGAAAAACAATTATGTTTTCTCAAAAGTGAAATTAATATTTTCAAAATGAATGATTATCTTAATAAGGAAGAAACTAGGAAACAAAGTAAAATTATTGAACAACAATTTGTATCAGAGGTATGTAATGATCTACCCAATGCTTTTTGGAATAGAAAACAACATGTTGTTGCTTTACCTTATATTGATGACTTTAGGATATATTGACATCATGTGTCAAACTTATCAACTTACACCAATTAATAATTTAATATACAAAATTAAATTTAACAATCCGACCGTTGAATAACGTGATATAATCCTAGTGGACATGGATATTAATTTTCAAAAGAATTGGATACTCATAAGCGTGTTATCTAACAACACACATTTACTTATCTTTTAAATAACATATTAGCCATAGAAATAAAGTAGTGCGAAGGAGTGTCTATCAACAAATTTGTATTCATATGAAATTTGATATTTTGATCTCAAAGATAATATCATGTTATTCAACGGTCGTATTGATAATTTTCATTTTTTGTGCGAAGATATTAATTGGTATAAGTCGCTAAGTTTGACACCTAGTATCAATATATCACGTTTTGATTTTATGCATTGAGGTTGCAACATTTTCTTTCGTAAAAACATTATAAACCAGTTTTGTAATTTTATTCCCCACTAAAAAGGGTGTTTTTTTCGCACCCCCCTCCTTCCCTATCTCACCCCCCATAAATCCATTTCTTTCCGTTTTTACCCCTGATTTTTTTTAAAAAAAAAATTAAAAATTTCGGAATTACCTCTAAAAAAGGTAATTCCGGTTCAAAAAAAATTAAAAATTTCGGAATTACCTCTAAAAAGGTAATTCGAAAGATTTTCGAATTACCTCGAAATGAGGTAATTCCGTTCATGATTTAGAACCGGAATTACCTATTTATGAGGTAATTCCGAAAGTTAATATTTTTTTTTCAATTATTAATTTTTTTTGGAATTATTAATATTTTTTATTTCGAACGAATAAATTTAGGCTAAAAAATCGGTTTTCGGACAACATACTCTGATCGTAATGAAACCACAACCATTAGAAGCAAAAAAAATCAAGAATCAAGACTCCCTTAAAAGGGACTTCTTACGGGACTACGACCTCAAAATCCCAAATTCCATCATTTACTATTTTTTACGATTTTATTTAATTTTTCATAGTCTTCAAAAAATCTAAAAAAATTTGTATAGTTTTATTTTGGTTTTGTTAGATTTTTAGTGGTGTTTTTATATTTTTTAGAGTAGTTTTGACTATTTTTAGTAGCCTTTTAGTAATAAAAATTAAAACAAATCGTATATATACGCATCTTGCAAGTCCTGGATTGGCAGGGATGCCTAGATGTCGCCTGTTCACCTACTTCACGTGCTTATTTTCAGTCATTTTTAGACATTTTGGACCTGTTCTCAACTATTTCTGAGAGTAGAATAATTAAGAACACAAAGAACAATCTCGCGTGGATAGGAAAATTGTTCAACCCTTCATTAGCCTCTCTGGGCAAAATATATAGTGTTACAATCATTCATGGCTAATAATTGATTACCGTTACATAATTAAGAATTCAGTTACATAATAAAGGAGCGATTCACGGAAGGACGCCTAGGTCAAGAGTGGGGACCGCTCTTTCTGATGGGCGGGCCGAGCATAAGTGGTTCTCGGGATCTTAGTCCATCGGCGCTTTGCCTTTGATGCCGAGGTGTTGTAGTGGAGCTCGACGCGGTCGTGAACACAGTCCCTACAGCGATGAATGAGAAACATGAAGTCGCTCAAAAGGACGCCTTTGCTTGCTCGTTCCTGTTCTCCTTGTTGTTGAGTATAAGCCGAATACTATGGTTGACGCTACACCGCCAATTTTGATTTGCTAGTAATGCTTTGACCCCTTGGGAGTTGTGTTTGGCTCGCCAGTAGCGTTTCATGCATTTCATTAATGCTCCTATTTGTAACTTGTTCTTTTTGTAACTTGTCCCCTTTCTTTATCTATAAAAGGGAACATGGCGCTTTGCATTTGCTACTCCTCTCTCTTTGAGCCTCTTTGCTTCCTTTCCTTAAGCCGCTTTGATATTTATGGCTTGCTTGTTTTGTCAGTTGCTCCCCCTTTGGGCTCTGCACACAATCTTAAAATACCTCAGTGTGTTAAGATTGTTGGAGGGCTCAAAGAAGGAGTCGTGGACTTCCGGCATTTGTGGATGTTCTTCGCTGCAGTTGATCTGGTTATCCTCGTTTGAGATTGTGTGAAGAGCCCAAAGGTGGAGCTGTCTGCGAGGTGGCATTGCCGCGGCCTAATGGTTAATTGTTCCTTTTCAATGTAGAGGAATTTTCCATGAGCCCGGCACTTGGAGAATTTGTCCATGGACCACTCTCTTTGGATGGCCGCCCGATTTCCCGCTTCTTCCGCCGGATCTCTGAAAACTCGGGAGCGCGGCGCTTTCTTCTCGGCCGAGTTCACCGTGAAGTGCCTCAACTGTCTTGGTGGAGCTACCCAGGTTTTGGTGACCGCGGACTATCACTTTTATATTGAGACCTGCAATTGTATTTTTGACTTTCATTGGGCTCGGCTCTAGGCCGGCCGTTTTTGTTAGTGTGCCATGTATTACGAATAACGATATATGTTTATGAATGAGAATATTTATGAGAAGTGTTTTCCAGCTATGCTTTTATCTTTACCGAGTCTTTCTGATGATACCGCGGCCATACGTGACGTCGTCCTTGACGTGTAAGCACGTGCGATGAGACGTGACTTTTGAATTGACAGTTAATGATGTTTTGATCCTCTGGAACTGTGTCAACCGTCCGTCACATCGTGTAGCCACCACGTGGCTTTACCCTAGCCGTTAGAATCGAAAAGGCTTCACATCTCAGCCGTTGATCGCTGAAACTCGAATGGTTCACTAAATTACTGTATTTGAATAACTGGGTGCTTCCTTTTCCCCCTTTCGCTCCCTTCCTATTTTGCTTAGCCAAAACGACGCTTGCCTGCAAGAAACAGGGCACTACTTGCGTTTTCTGCGCCTTGATTCCTTCCACCATCTTCAGGTACGCTTATCTTCTTCACTTCTAGTAGTTTCTATTGCTCTTCCTTTCTGTCTTTTGGTGAATTGCGTAGTTATACCTGCAAAATTTATCCATGGTCTCTATAATAGATATTAGTAGCGATAGTGAAGGAGAGGTTACTTCTGAAATTAGGTGTAGCAATGCTTCCTGTGTTGGTAGACAATGTCCACGCTGTCGTTTAGACTGCATTAGGCAGAATGTGCAGGCTATGAACACTGTGTTTGCCTCTGATGATGAACCCTCTCGTTCCACAGGGGCAATTTCGAACCAATCTTCAATGGCTGGAGAGGACGTTGAAGATCATAGCAGTTACTCAGAAAGCATTGACTTAGAAGTATTGGATTCCCATTCCGTGTTGGTGACTGAGGAATCATTGGAACAAATTCAGTCACTCCATTGTCATCCGGTTGACGAAGGTGCTGCCATTGCAAAGCCAGTTGATCCGGACGAGTCAGTATGTGATTGCCCGGAGGCCGGGAATAAGCCCTATACTTATATGTATACAACTTTGTTTGAACACCTAGGCATTAGAGTTCCTTTCCCCGAATATTATCGTGCGGTACTACGGTTACTAAATGTAGCACCAACTCAGCTTCACCCGAACGGTTGGGCTTACGTGCGCGCCTTCGAAATTATGTGCGAGTGTATCAATGTATCGGTTACCGCAGAGAAATTTCTTCATTTCGTGCGCTCCTCGGTTAAAGACCCTCCTCGCTGGGTATCCCTAGGTAACCACACCCGTAGGCCTTTTATGAAAGTGTTTAAAAGTAGTTACAAGTCTTTCAAGGACAGCTTCTTTCGGTTGGAAGCCGGACCTTGTGATCCGTTTTTGCTAGTTGACGAGAATAACGTTGAGTACTTCCCCCTTTACTGGACTCCGCACCCAAACAACAAATTTACAATTGAGAGGTGTAGCTTATCCCCACTGATCGGGAGGGCGTGGGCCGGATTTGGTCATACGTTCAATCGGGTAACCACCCTTGGGCATCCCAAATTATACGAAAAGTTGACGACTCAGTAGGACTTATAGCATACCTAAGTAAATACTTGAACTTTGTGTCTTCTATTCCATTATGCGGTTTCGTGGTTTTGATTTTATATTTAATGTGTTTTTGCGAGGACTCTTCGGTATGTCAACGCCGAGTGTAGAGGACGGGCGCCGAATCCGTGAGGAACAAAAACGAAGCGGGGTATACCACCGACACCGATACTACAAAAACCTCCACTAAAGATCTTTCACGCTGAGAAAGAAGAAAAGGAAATCAAGTTCCATACGGTCTACTCAACCGCCTCCCCTCAAAAAGCCAAAATCATGCTGAGACCTCGGTATCCCCACCAGTGTGCCCGGGTAAGTCTAAATTGTTTGAATCCAATGCTCGGTGACACCGAAGACTTGGAAGATGCCTCTTGGCGGAAAGTCTTGGATGTAAAAGGGTAAAGGATGGGTCGGCAAGTGGTTCCTCAAGATCGCTTGGGATGTGCGGTATCCTTTAACGAAGGCCCTTAACCAGTCTCACTTCACGGGGATGTGGAGCGGGTGCGAGAAGATGGGCCTCGTCGAGTGCAGTAGCGATCAAGACTTACGCTCTTTGGACTTCCATCTTTGGCTCATCACTTTGAGAGTGCTTAAGGGGAATTGATGGCTGAAGGAAATACTCATGAGGACCGGTTGAAATCTATGGAGCGAGACCTGAATGCCTGTCAGCAGGAGAAAAAGTCTCTGGAGTAAGATTTGAAGAAGTATGAGCACAACAAAAGGTGACGGATCGAAAATCGGCTTGTCCGAGGCCAACGAAAGGCGAAGAAGGATCACGGCGGTCAAAGAACATGAATTGTGCAGGTACAAGGAAAAGCTCATTGCAGCGTATAATGATCTGGAAAAGGCAAAGGGGGAAGCGGCTGACTATGCTTCCCAAGTGGTGACAGAATTTGACCGCGGGTTTTATTTGGCCCTTAATCAAGCACAAGTTCATTTTCCCACTTTGGACCCTCAGATATTTGATCCCGACAATGTTGTGGTTGACGGCCAAATCATGGCCCCTATCATCGGTAACCAAACTTCGCCTTTGCTTGCTACCGGAGATGAAGGGAATACCAATGTTGTCTCCTGGACCTTGGATGGACTAGACAAGGTATTGAATGATCTGTCGCGGATGGTACTCCGTGAAATGAGACTCGGCGGTTGGTGATGGGGAGATGGCCGATGATTCTGAGAAGACTCATTCCGAGGGTCCCCCTGTTTGATTTGTTTTTGTTGGACTTTTGATGACCTGCAGTTTGTAATTTGAATATTTTGAAGTTTTATGTACTTTGGTGCTTTACCTTTTATTTGATTGCCTTTGCTCTTCATTTTGATCTTGAAATGCATTATCTTTATTTCGCAAACTGTCCATCCGTGCTATAAAGTACAACAATTGCAATATAATACCACACCTTGTATTTTCATCGCGACTTGTTTTTATGCATTCTTCGGCTTTTATTTTTCTTCCACACGACTTGCATCGCTGGGTTTATGCTTCTCCTCCTTTATTATGCAAGGAGGAGGTTTCGTGAAAGATCGTCCAATTTTTGCCGAGGATGCTTTCACATCTACCGAGTCTTGTTTTTGACCTCCTTGCTAGAAATTCGTTGATTTCTTGAGCAAACGCGATCCCTTAACTCGCCAAATAGTCGTGGTCGTCGATGTCTTTGCTATACAAAGAGGGTTTCTTCGCATGTCTCCGCGGTTAACTTTTCAGCTAACTGCTTCATAGTTATGTGAAGTGCCTCCAAGAGGTACACGAACTCGTCAGTTCGGACCAAACTTGGCAGGTCCTTTTGTCTTCGGTGCCCGGGGTCAACATCGAGCCAACTACTCGGTCCTTGCCGTTTCGGGACTTTGTTTTTTTCCGACGCATTCACGTGTTGTTTGTATGAGTTGTTATTGCAAATAAATTTGGCACTTTAAACATATTTGTAATCTTCGATTCTCTTTATTCAATAAGTCTCAGTACATTCGGGAGGCTATAGGCTCCCTACAAAAGATACATTTATTGATAATGCAAAACAGAGAATCGGTTTTTCATCCTCGGCCCTGTTGGGAAAGCCAAGGGTTTTTTCATCTTCAGCTATAATAGAACTGAAGGTTGGTGGCATTCCATGACCTCGGGATGTTTCCTCCGTTGAGCTTTTCCAGCTTAAACGCACCCTGGCCGACCACAGCTTTGATTCTGAAGGGACCTTCCCAGTTAGGAGATAACTTACCCACGGCCCCTACTCTTGTTGTTCGGCGCAAAACTAGATCACCTTCTTTGAACGTCCTCTTTCTCACTTTGGAGTTGTATTTTTTGGCTGCTCTTTGTTTGGTTTTGCTTCTTCCTTAACCTTTGCCATTTCTGGGTTTCTTCAAGCGATCTAAATTGACACGGCTACCGTTGGATCCAGATCTTGTGGTAGTCAATATTCTCCTTGGGCTAGGTTCCAGTATTTCCACGGAATGAGTGCATCACTACCGTATGTCAACCTGAAAGGAGTTTCGCTTTGTTGAAGGCTCACGCGTGTAGTGTTGTAAGACCATAACACTAATGGCAATTCTTCGGCCCAATTTCCTTTGGAGTCTTCTAATCTCTTCTTCAGACCAGCCAGTACCACCTTGTTTGCTGCCTCGGCTTGCCCATTGGTTTGAGGATGTTCTACCGAGGTAAAGGCTTGGTAGATATTCCAAGTTTTGCAAAGCTCGGCAACTGATTCTGAGGCAAATTGCGTTAGTTGTCGATCCACTATTGTCGCAGGAATCCCAAACCGGCATATTATTCTCTTCCAGTAGAACTTTTTTACCCTTTCTGCTGATATGGTGGCCACCGGTTCTACCTCTATCCATTTTGTAAAATAGTCGACAGCCACCAACAAGAATTTCATCTGGCCCGGTGCAGGTGGAAATGGACCGAGAATGTCTACACCCCATACAGCGAACGGCCAAGCCAAAGAAACTGATTGCAGGTTGGTTGGTGGGGCTTTTGAATCTTTGCGTGCATCTGACATTGGTGACATCGGCGAACATAGTCAACCGCATCTTTCTTCATTGTGGGCCAATAGTATCCTGCACGTACTATTTTTGAAGCTAAAGCCTGACCTCCGACATGGCTACTGCACACTCCTTCATGCACCTCCTTGAGTATTTCCTGTGCTTTGTTGTTTGTAACACATTTAAGGAGCGGCATGGAGAAACCTCTTTTGTATAGCTCGGATTCAATCATGGTGTAATTAGATGCCGCTTTTGCCAGCTTTCTTTTCTCGTCATCCTGCACATTCAGCTCTTCACCCTGCAGATAAGCAAGAATCTTGGTCATCCAGCAATCAGGGTCAATCTCGGTCGAGAAGACTTGGATTTGATTGATGCTGGGTTGGGCTATCATTTCTTGTATTACTGAATGGTTATTGCCAGGTTTTTTAGTGCTTGCTAGCTTTGCTAATATATCGGCCCTGCTATTTTGTTCTCTAGGAACATGTGTTAGTTCAAAGAAAGCAAATTTGAGTTTTAGCTCTTGTACCTTAGACAAATATTTGGTGAGTAGCTCGTCCTTAGTCTTGAAACCCACAGTGACTGGCCTGGTGACTAACAAGGAATCGCTACGGACTTTGAGGTGCTTCACTCCAATGTCTATTGCCAAATTCATACCAGCGATTAGTGCCTCGTATTACCTTGATTGTTGCCGGCTTTGAAACCAAACCGGCGGCGATCGTCTATAAGCACATTGTCGGTCCGTCCAATGTGACTCGGCTCCACGCCTCTCAAGTTAGACGATCCATCAACCGATAAAGTCCAAAGAATACTCGGAATGGGATTTGGTGTTGGCTCTTCCCGCTATCTCTACCACAAAATCTGCTAAGGCTGCGCTTTGATTGCTCCCTAGGTCGGTACTTGATATCATATTACGATAACTCGGCCGACCATGCCACCATTCTTCCAAAGAATGTCCGGTTTGGAAAATATTTGGCGAATAGGCAAATCTGTTTTGACAATTATTGAATGGCTCATGAAGTATTGCGAAGTTTCTGGCGCCAAAGTATTCGCATAAGCTATCTTCTCAATTTTCTCGTACTGTTGTTCGGGACCTCTCCACATTCTACCGACATAATAAATGGGGCATTGCTCCTTAGCTCTTTCTTCAACCAAAACGCACTTCTGCATGTTCCGTGACAGACAAATATAATAACAAAACAGCCCACTGGTGTAGGGGGAGTTAGAATTGGTGGCGTAGCTAGGTATGCCTTTATCACCTCTAGCGCTTCTTCACACTCTGCCGACCATTGGAACTGGCCATTCTTCCTTAACAATTGGAACATGGGTCGTATCTTGTCAGCGCTTGACCGAGGAATCTTGAAAGTGCTACTATTCGACCACCTATAATCTGGACCTCCTTTGCGTTTGTTGGGCTCCGGGCTTCTCTGATAGCTCGGCACTTGGCCGGATTGGCCTCTATCCCTCTGTGAGTCAACACGTATCCTAGGAATTCCCCTGCTTGAACTCCGAAAGAAAACTTGTCAGGATTTAAACGCAACTCATGCTTTTCCAACAGTAAAAAAGTTTTTGGAGGTTCGCGTGTGAGACTCTCGATTCTTGAACTTTACCACCATATCATCTACGTATACCTCAATGGATTTCCTAATCTCCGCCTCAAAGACTATCCATTAGACGCTGATATGTAGCGCCTGCATTTTTCAGTCCAAAAGGCATTACTCGGTAACAATAATTATACCTGTCAGTCATGAATGTTGTCTTCTCTTCATCTTCTGGACTCATCTTGATTTGGTTGTAACCGGAGTATGCATCCATGCAACTTAGGAGCTTATAACCAGAAGCTCCGTCCACCAACCCATCAATACTCGGCAAAGGATAAGGATCTTTGGGACATGCTTTGTTGAGATCCGTGTAATCCACACACATTCGCCATTTCCTGTTGGACTTCTTAACCATCACCGGGTTGGCCAACCACATTGGATACTTGACCTCCTTTTTGAATTGTGCATCTACTAGCTTCTTTGTTTCCTCCTGTATAGCTTCAGATTTTTCACCGCCTTGCTTCCTCTTTCTCTGGGCTACAGGTGCGAGATGAAGTTAGGATCAATACCTGGCATGTCCTGAGGCGACCATGCGAATACGTGAGTGTGGCTGGAGAGAAATTTAATCAACTGATCCTCAAGTTCAGGAGTCAAATTGGTGTCGATTCTTGTTTTCTGATGCTGGGCCGGTCCTATCACCACCTCTTTCAGAGTATCCACCGGTTTCAACCTTTGCTCCTCTTTTGCTGGGTCATATAATCGAGGGTCTAGGTCTAGAAAACTGCAGTTGGAACTAACTCCTTGCCCAAAATTTCTTCCTTTTGAATCTGTCTTTACCTTCGCACTTTCTGCAGAACACTTTCTTGCAACAACTTGGTCACCCCTTACTACACCTACCTTGCCATTAGGATGGGGGTACGATACTACTGCCATCAAAGCATTAAGTGTCGGCCTTCCCACTATTATGTTGTATGACGAATCTGCATCAACGATCATGTATCTCGAGATTACGATTTTTCGCCACGACTCTCCTTCGCGAAAGTCGTTCTTAGGTCCATGTAGCGCGCGACCTCAACTCGCTCACCGTAGAATCCCACCAAAGTTCGGGATAGCTCTTTAATGCCTCCACCGGTAAATTTAAGCCTTGAAGCACGACCATTACATAACGTTAGTGAGCTACCTCCATCCACCAAAGACACGAAGCTATTGAATAACCGCTGGTTGTGGACAGAGATTACAATCGGATCATCCGAGTGAGGCCGCACACCTTCAAAATCCTGCGCATAAAAAGAAATTGCGGGTATTCCGCATCGATTCTGAGATAAGTGGTTTCGCGGAGGAAACCGATAGAATAGATCTTGCATATCTTCTTCGGGATGAGGATGTGGCTCCTCTCTAGGAGAATCCTCCGGATATCGTGTTCACTCTTCCTTTTTCAATTTGCCTCATGCTCGCCTCGTTTGCCTCTTTCACCTCGCTTGGCTTGCGCGTTTGATTCTTTGGGCCGCCGCTTTGGGGGCCGCGCGCCGTCTTCCCTTCATCGCCGCCTTGACATACTTTTTAAGTTGACCGCTACCGAATGAGTTGCTCGTCTATTTGTTTGAGGTCCAAAGAATTGTCCGTGTCATGTCCTCCGTCGGTGGTACCGCAATAAGAACTCGTACTCTTACCCATTACGCCAACGAAAGGTGATGGTCGGCGTGATCGACCCATCATGGAGTCCTTCGTCTAGAATCACCGACGCCTTTGCTTTCGAGGTGTGAAGGCCAATTCTGCATTTGGAGGACGGGTGCGTCGCCCATTTGATTTTGCATTTGCGCCTCTGTCGCGTCGGTCGTAGGGTGCATGCCGGACTGGTGGGGAACGTCTCGGTGAGATCACACGCCTCGGCGGTGCTTGCATGTCCTTTTCATCCTTCCCGAGGGCAATGTCGTCCGCGTCAATGTGTTTTTCCGCTCGGACTCTAATCTCATCCATAGTCTGCGGCTTCCATAGGGAAAGAGCTTCACTAAAGGTTCCATTGCGAATACCCTTCATAAATGCTTTCACAAAAAATCTCTCGTCAGGATCATCTACTAAAACCGTTGACTTGTTGAAACGCTCCAAGTAGGCTTTCAGAGACTCCCGGAGAAGCTCTTGGCGTCGTCAAACATGTCCTCGGCTAGCATTCGCTTCTTTTTATTTGCCGAGAATTGTTGTATGAAACGACCGCCAAGTCTTCAAAGCTCGCTATCGAGCGTTCCGTAGCCCTCGAACCATTTCAAGGCTACGCTACTAAGGTTCCGCGAACATTTTGCGCCTAATAGCGTCGGTTCCTCCACGATCATCATTTGCATTTGGAGCATCAACATGGCTAAGGGGATCTCTGGTGCCATCGTATGTGGCAATGGACGGCTCCACGGCGTGGGGAAGTTGAAGCGACTGGATAGCGCAGAGAACGGTGAAACGCCGCAAAGGTGTTCGTGGCATCGATCACCAGGCGAAGTGTCTCATTTCGATGGTGGGCTTGCGGTTGCACTTCCCTTGCCTCCAAAGCTCGAGCACGTATAGCTTGCTCTTCATTACGACGGGCTTGGTCTCAAGCGTTTCGGGCTTGCGGTGTTTGAATGTGCAGCGGTACGCTTCAATCTCGGATCTCCAAAGTGCTAGACGAAGCGCCACCATTGTTCACATTTCTCGTGGTCACCATAATGCTGGTGACAATGAACCAGTTTTGAATTTGGTAGTGGGACGTAGGAAAAGTTTTACCTGGCCCCACGGTGGGCGCCAATGTTCTCAACTATTTCTGAGAGTAGAATAATTAAGAACACAAAGAACAATCTCGCGTGGATAGGAAAATTGTTCAACCCTTCATTAGCCTCTCTGGGCAAAATATATAGTGTTACAATCATTCATGGCTAATAATTGAATACCGTTACATAATTAAGAATTCAGTTACATAATAAAGGAGCAGTTACGGAAGGACGCCTAGGTCAAGAGTGGGGACCGACTGCTACAGACTGGGCCGAGCATAAGTGGTTCTCCAGGATCTTAGTCCCTCGGCGCTTTGCCTTTGATGCCGAGGTGTTGTAGTGGAGCTCGGCGCGGTCGTGAACAGGACCCATAGTTGTATTTGTCCTCTTTTTTATGTTGGCCATTTTATATATTTTGACTCGTAAATCGTTCGTATCATATTTCCAAAATAAAACGTGTAACACCCCAAAATAATTCAATTAATTAACTTAGTTGAGTTATTAAGGGTTTGCAACATTTTACTTTTAAGTCAAATAATTCATTAAGTGAAGGTTAATCATGTGTTGCATTTTAGGAAAATGTCTAAGTTAGGAAAGGGTGTGGGTAGAAGAAGCCCACGGCCTAATAAGGCCAAGGCCTCATTTAAGTCCCTTAGGACATGTTAAATGGTGCCTTCGTAGGAGACCATTACATTGCTCCAAAATAGTCAAAGTTACCAAATTAAGAAAGTAGAGAGAAGTGAAACTTAGAGAGAAGGAAGAGAACCGAAGGGAGAACCAAGAGGAAAAGGGAAGAGTGAGCTGAATCTTGAAGGATTCCTAGAAGTGCTAGTGAAGAGGGTGTGTCTACGGTTATAATCAGGTTAGGGGGCTCTTTTAATCCTTGTAATGTTTTGTGTTTGGTAGTATTTTGGTGTGAGTGGTTCTGATCACCTTGCATGTGTGTTTTATGTGTTGTTCATAAGTGTTTTGCTGTGTTTTGCTCTTTGCTGTGATTTGTGGTGAGGTACGATGGTGGATCGGTTGGGAAAGAGAGAGGAGTGTAACACTCTCTGTTCTGTGTGGTACGAAGGGAGCATTGCATGGTGAGGCATCAGAGTGTAAATCGGTGTAGTGTGAAGAAAATGAGTTTGCATGTAGAGTTAGGGAGAGGATCGGAGCCAATGGAGTGAGTATCCGAGTGTGCATGAGTGTGGTGAGCTGGAAATGGGTTGCATGTTGGGTTTAAGTAAAGAAACAGAGTAAAAGAAGCCAAATGGGAGTTAAGCGCCTTTATTACGCGCGTAAACCGAAGTACCCTTCAGCTTAGAGTGAGAGAAACCGAGTTGAGGGAAGTCAACGCCTAGAGTGTCTTAGTGTTGAGAGTCTGTTGGTGAGTTTGAGGGAGAGTATGTGCCTAAACACAACTAGCGAGGGGTAGGGACGCATAAACCGAAGTGTAGGTGTTTCGCCTTAAGGTTACCGAGGTGTAGAGGTAGTGAACCGAAGTCTTCAAGCCGAGGTAGCGTCACCGAGGTGAAACGCCCAAATGCCTAAGTGTAGGTGAACTGAACCAGGGAATGTCGAGAAGTGAATCCCCATGAGTTAGACGATTTTAGTGTAAGGGAGCGCGTAATTGTGAGTATGTCACCGAAGTGAGGGTCTGCGTGTAACATGCCGAGGTGCCAAAGCTGAGCTAGGTGCCGAGGTGATGTAGAATACCGAGTTGGAGTAGTTAGCCGAGGTACACACATAGTGTGCCGAAGTGATGTTAGGCGCCAATGTTGCCTAGCACATTGTGGGACGCCACTGTGAGTTCTATTTTAGCACCAAGTGTGCCAAGTACGGGAGCGATTAAGTCCATTTTGGTCCTTAGGTGACATTTTGGTCCCTAAGTGTCGTTCATGGTCCTCGGTGTGATAATTAGTCCACCATGGAGTGCCGAGGTGATTGAGAGGTCGGTTGTAGGTCCTGTGGTGATTCTACCTGGTGTAGTAGGGTCGGCGCCCTAGCAATCGTGATGATGTCTAGATGGTGTGGACATCGGTGTGGCGAGCGGAGTAGAGCGACGAATGAGTAACGGTGAACGACGGTGTAAGCATTCACATGCGTTATGATTGATTGGTGTGTGATTGCATTTGTCATGAAGTCACATGTTCATGTGCATATTACGACGGAGGAGGTTTCGGCCTCGATGTGGTAGGACTTCGGTCTCCATATCAAATAACGACGGAGTAAATAACGGCGGAGAGCCGATAAAGCTAAATAACGACGGTGGAGGTACCTCGTTGCATAATGCCCATGTGGTTGGGTTGCATACATGCATACATTTCATAATTTAATGTGTTTTGAGTGATTGATAATTGTTGTGGTTATTTGAACTATCGGTGAGTGGTCGTATTAGGCCGAACCGAGGTGCTTTAGTGCTATCTCTAACCTTAAGCTTCTTCACATTATATTACTTGTGTTAAGAGACTCACCCTAATTTGCTTTTATGTTGCTTCTCGTGTCGGCAACTTGCGGTACACATGAGTGATGGTTGTGCCTAGCTCAAGTCGGTTGTGTACGCTGCAGTGGTGTAACACCGGGTTGGGGCCGTAGTAGATTTTAGTGCTTTTATGCCGATCTTGTGTATTTTCGCTAGATAGTCTTTTGAACTAAAACTATCACATTTTGTTGTAACTTTTTACTATGTATTATGACTTGATGTCTTCTTGGCCGAGGTGCCTTATGTTATGGGCTTAGACCACTTTTAGATGTGATGCGCATGATTACATGTTTAGTATAATGTTGTGCAATTTGTTGAACTTAATTGAATTTCTGTTTTCCTTTTAAATCATCAAATGTAGCCTCCTTTGAGTGGAATTTTGAAACTCGATTTTAATTTAGTAGATCGAATTGATTAGATAAGGGGGTGTTACATTGTTGGTATCGAGCATAAGTTCGGTCTTGTCCGACCAAGTATTGAGTCTAAGTGTCTTAAGCCTCGAGTCTTAGGCTCGTTCTAAACCGATTCTTGATTGTGTGATCGGTGAAGTAAGAATGGCTAGAAGAGTGGAAGAGATGATCTTTGCTATAGGCTGCTGCGTTGGAGGAGATGGCAAATGCTATGGGAATCGACCTCGTGAGTGCCGATGATCTTTGGGCTCGTAGGCTCGCTACTTTCCGGAGGAGAATCCTCCTACCTTCAGGAGGAGGTGTGATCTGACGGGGCTCTAGCATGGTTGAAAGAAATAGAGAGAATATTCAGAGTGATGGATTGCACCGATGAGCAAAAAGTGAGGTTTGGAACTCATATGCTCACGAGGAAGCCGATGGATAGGTGGCTTGGAGTTCTTCCAAGACCTGAAGGCTGCAGAGGAGGAGATCACATGGGAGAATTTTAAGAAAGAGTTCATGAGGAAGTACTACCCAGAAGATGTGAGAGGAAAGAAAGAGATGGAATTCTTGAAGCTCAAACAAGGTAACATGGCCCGTGTCGGAGTATCTTTGCCAAGTTTTCCGAAATGATAAAGTTTTACCCCATTACATCGGACCGATTGCAGAGTTCTCCAAGTGTATCAAGTTTGAAACGGTTTGAAGCTTTGAGATCAAGCGAGGCAATTGGGTATCAAAGGATAAGGGTGTATTCCGAGTTGGTGGGCAGTTGTAGAATTTATGAAGAAGATAGTGTGGCTACTAGCCGAGCCGGGAAAGATAAGAAGACTTTTCAACCTCGATGCAGATTGGAAATCGTTCTGGGTGTATCGTGAAATCGAGCGCCAGCAACAACTGGGCTGCGCGGCCCGGCCCAATCGATCGGCCCGACACGCCGCTTGGGCGCACTCTCGCCCGCGAAAATCTCGCAAAAAGCGGTCGGACCTCGCGGTATATATACACCATTCGCATATGGTATCGGTACATTCTCTAACCTTGTGCTATCTGCGGCGACCTCTCACTAGATCGTCGGAGTGTCTTTGCGGTGTACCACCCGAGGTGCTCAACGCGTGAAGCCGGGGCCGGTCCTTTCACTCCTTCAACGGCCGCCCATTCAGCGAAGCAACAACTACAACACTTCATTGGTCAAGGTACGATCAATTGGCGACCACGGTGGGAGGCCCGCGCGCTATCCTACCTCATTCATGGCTCCACGCGGCCGGCCCAGACGCGGGCCACTTCTCGACTCAATCCTCGGGCGAGAATCGCCAGCCGGGGGCGTGGCGTCGTCCACATCCCACGAGTCTCGAGGACTTCGCGACAAGAGCCTTGGTGCACAGCGGTCGCGGACCTATCCTCCAACAGATTCAACCGCCTGCTCTCGGAGACTTGCCGCCCGAGCCGATTGAAGCGGGCATTCAGAACCTCTCGCGGACCATGTCACTCAAGCCGCTTTTGCAAATCCCGCAAAACAAAAATCAGTGATCGCATCGAGACGCGCGCTCATCTCAAGACGAAAAGAGAGTCGATTCAGCCCGCCGCGCGTCGGAAGAAGCGCGAGAACCCTCGCTCGCGCCGGCCCGTAGCGCGAAGACACCGCTCCCCTCCACGAAGGAGCATCTCTCGCGGAGAGCACCACCCATCGCTCTCGGCAAGACGGCGGGCGCATAGGTCTCCCGGCGAGAACGCAGCGTGAGACGCCGTTCGATGTCCAATGACTATGAAGATTCTAGCTATCGTTTGACACCGGTCCGCTCACCCACGGTACTCCTCCAATGAGTCGTCCGGTCACGTCGGTCGGCGAGAAGCGATCTTGGGATTCTCGAGAAGAGCCGAAGATTACGAGAGATGGAAGAATCGGGGACGTTCGCATCGGCCCAAGGAGAGGCCAAAGCGGCGACCCGAGAAGGCCTCTCGGCCTTCCACCAACCGCCCATCCGGAGGATTCTATGGAATGCCGGGCAACGAGGCATGCCTCGCAATGCTACCCTTTGGGTCGAACGGCATTCAGAACGAGCACGCCCGTTCTCCGGGAGATCAGCGTTACAAAATTCGAGAGATCTCCGCAAGCCGCCCAATCTCAACAAGTTTGACGGCCGAGGAGATCCGCACAAACATCTCCGTTACTTCAATAATTATTGTCATTATAGGAATTGGGACCGACCATGAAATGCGAGCTTTTTCCCGATCGTTGGACGGCCGAGCATTGGAATGGTGGGAGTCTCTTCGACCCAATTCCATCTCATCATGGGAAGACTTGATAAGAATCTTCTTGTCTCACTACACTGCAAACCGCTGCCAATATCGGTATGAGGAATACCTGGATTCTGTTGTTCAGGGCGACAACGAGACGCCGAGAGCGATATATCGACCGGTTTAACATCGAGGCCGAAGTGCGCTCGTGACTTGTCGGACAAGGACAAGTTGAAATATCTCAAGCGTGGTATTCGACCGGACCACCGGTTCGTAGAAGAGTTCACTCTTAACCATTACCAAGATCTCAGCTACTTCTTGACAAGGGCCAACGTCCACATGGCGTATGAAGAAACCTTGGCGCAAGAAAGGCCGTCGCGCCGACCTAAAGAAGAAAATGATGCAAAGCGGCCCAAAGGGCATGAAGGTCGCCGCGACAATCGGTCTGACTTTCGAGATAAGAAGTTCGATCATCGCACTCGGCTAAACACCTCTATTGCACAGATCTATAGCGAGTGCCAAAACAATGAATTTGTGGGAGTAAAGCGGCCCGATCCACTGTGCTCAAGAAGGGCACGGCCGACTAAAAGGTATTGTCGTTACCACAAAAGCAAGGGTCATGATACTAACGACTGCATGGCCCTCAAAGATGATATCGAAGAACTCATCCAGAAAGGAAAGTTGGGAAAGTATGTGAGGTCGGAGGAAGGCGACCGACCTCAAGAGAAGCGAGAAAGAAGGCGATCCGGACAGAGGGAAGGGTGCTCTAGTTGTTTCAAGCGCCCAAGACAAAGACCTGGTCGAAGACCGAGAAGCTCCACGGTCGGGGTCGCAACGTTGCAATGGTCATTCACGGTGGAAACCCGTTGGACCGTAGAGAATCGAATAAAGCCACAAAAAGGAAGTGGGGCGAGCTCGATGGTCGGTTCAACATCAACGATCCCACCGGTCTCGAAAGACCCCCATCTCGTTTGGAGATAGCGACACACGCGATGGCGAGCCAAGCGATTATGTTCGTTGGTAATCGTGGCGATTATGGCCAATCTTGAAGTTCAAAGAATTCTAGTCGACCCGGGGTAGCTCGGCGACATCATGTTTGAAGGCTTGATTGACAAGATCAAGGTTGATCGGAGCGAGATAATCCCGTGCCGAGCCTACTCCCTAACGGGCTTCAATGGAGCGGTCACCTACCCGCTGGGGACGATCGAACTCATGGTCACATTTGGTGACGACACCGGAGATAGCACTTTATACGGAGCCGGTCCGCACGGCGTTCCTCGTACTACCCCTCAAATCATGCTATCGATGTATCATTGGTAGGCCGACCTTGGGCAAGCTAGAGGCCGTGGCGTCAACAAATGCATCTCGAAGATGAAATTCTACAAAGAAAGACGACCGTGTAGTTACCACGGCGGCCGACTGGAGGCAGCAAGAGCGAAGTCACGATGCATACCAAAGAAATTTGCGATGAGGTAGACCTTGGCCCAAATGTTCAAAGCACCGGTGAAGGCCATCAAGTCAACGTCAGCGATTTGGATGCTCGGTATGATCGGCATAATGACCCGCAGGATAACGATGATGACTTAGCCCGAGAACCGAAAAAGCAGGTTGAAAAGGCGAACCTCATGGAGAGCTAATAGATGTGCGGTTGGGAGACGACCCAACAAAGATAGTCAAGCTTCGGTAGCGACCTACGAGCAAGTGAAGCAAGACCTTGTGCGATGTTTGAGAGACTATCTTGACTGCTTCGCATGGCGGGCATCGACATGCCCGGCATTCCTATCGGTAGCCTGCCATCAACTTTCGATCGATGAAGGCCGGTCAAGCCGTCGCTCAAAGAAGACGTGCTAACGAGGAAAAATCTCAAGCATTGCAAAAGCCGTTGAGGACCTCATAAAGGCCAATTTCATAGAAGAGATCAAATACACGACTGGCCGCCGCCCAATGTCGTCTTTGGTTAAAAAGAAGAATGGAAAGTGGAGGATGTGTGTAGACTACACCGATCTAAATAAGGCATGCCCGAAGGATGCCTTCCTCGTACTCCAACATCGACATAAGCCGGTCGATGGGGCCTCGAGCTTCTAATTACTTGTCTTTTCTCGACGCTTACTCGAGGTACAATCGAGATCACGATGTATCCCCGATCGACACAAGACGACCTTCATGACCGATCGGGAAATTTTCAAGATAAGGTGATGCCTTTACGGCCTCGAGAACGGCCGAGCGACTACTACGAAATGAATGATGAACAAAATTTTCAAGAGGCGGATCGGTCGAATCTCGAGGTGTATTTGGGCGACATGATCATCAAAAGTGTAACCGACCGGATCATGTGAGCGACCTCGGGAGATATTTGAAGAAGCTAGGAAGAACTCGCTCGGGCCATCAATCTCGAGAAGTGTACCTTTGGGGTGAGGCCGGCGATTTTGGGCTTCCACCTAACGAAAGAGGATAGAAGCAAACCACGAGAAGTGCGGGCGATGGCATATGAGGCCGCCCACGACTAAAAAGAGATACAACGGTGAGAGCGGCATGGTAGCTGCCTGTCGAGTTCATTCCCAAAGCGGCCAAGCAAGTCGCTTCCATTGCTTTTAGGCTATCAAAGAAAGAAAGAGGTGGATTTTGAATGGACCGACCAATGCCGCGTGCATTGGATGAATTGAAGCAAGCTCTGACCAATCCGCCAATTATGACCAAGCCGCTGCCGGGCGAGACGCTGTACTTATACTTGGCTATAACAGAAGAAGTCCTGAGCGCTGTGTTGGTCAGAGAATGCGATCTGAAACAAAACCCGGTTTACTTCATTAGCAAAGTGCTGCAAGGGCCCGAGCTGAGGTACCAGAAAATAGAGAAGTTTGCTCTTGCACTCGATTCTTCGCTCGAAGGTTGAGACCCTACTTTGTGGCCCACCAGGGTCGTGGTAAGGACCGATCGGCCAATCGGCGGAGTCCTTCATCGGCGGACTCGCGGGGCGAATGATAAAGTGGGCGGTGGAGCTCAGTGAGTTTGGCATTAAATTTGAATCCAGATCGGCCGCAAAAGCGCAGGTGTTGGCCGACTTTATAGCTGAAATGACTCCTACCCCAGGAGATAGAGCTGAAACGACCTGGATCTTGCACGTAGATGGGTCGTCTAATAGCAAAGGAAGTGGAGCCGGCCTAATACTAGAAAATTCTGAAGGCCTTGCTGTGGAGGTCTCTTTAACTTTTGCGTTCCACACTTCGAACAATCAAGCCGAATATGAGGCGTGCATAGCTGGCCTGCAGCTCGCCAGGGACTTCAATGTCGACCGGGTTGAACTTCGATCAGACTCCTTGCTTGTTGTCTCGCAGATCAAAGAGCTATATGATGCTAAGGGCGACGTCTTTGAAGAATTACCTAGCGAGTAAGAGAGAGCTTCTCGCCAGCGATTCGGCCGGGCTGAAGTGACTCATGTGCCTCGGACCGAAAATGTTCGAAAGCGGACATTCTATCGAAACTTGCGAGTACGAAGACCCCGGGGAATCACAGAAGTTTGATTCAGGAAACCCTAAATCGGCCGAGCGTATCGACCAAGCCAAGTCAGTCGTTGGCCGTTCTGTGTGTCCACACGGATTCAGATTGGATCGCCCCTATCCTGAGATACATTGTTGAAGGGGAAGAACCGAAGCGATCCGAAGCAAGCTAACTTGGTCGGGCTCGGCGCGACCAAGTACTCGGTTATAGAAGGAAAGTTGTGCAGAAGAGGATTCTCCTCTCCATTGTTAAGGTGTCTTACGTCGGTGCCGGCTTCCATGTCTTGAGGACATTCATGAAGGTATTTGTGGGAGTCACCGTGGCGCTGCGTTCCATAGCTAAGAAGGGCTCTCGGGGCGGCTATTATTGGCCGACCATGGGCGAGGATGCCAAGAAGCTCGTTGAAGTGCAAGAAATGCCAAATACATGCGATGCCCACATTGCACCTTCCACGAGTTGCAAAGTCTTGTCTCACCTCCCGCCAACGAGTAATTCTGCGTGGGTTGAAGCGAAGACTTCGATGAAGCGAAAGGCTGGGTCGAAGAGTCTGCGATCCGTTCTATGGGCTTACAGGGCGACCCCTCACTCAACGGCCGGAGTCCCCATTCGCATCGTATATGGGGCGATCTTTGTGATACCCATAGAGATGGGCGAGTGAATTGGAGAACTTGAATCCCCTACGGTGGTTGGCAGCGACCGAGCTATTCGAGAAGAATTGGACCTAATTGAAGAATCTGCACCCGAGTGTCACTAAGAGAGCAATTGATCAAGCAGGAAAGGTCGCGACGGATACAACACTCGCGTGCAAAAGAGACTTCACGGTCGGTCACCGCTCGTTCTAGGCGGGCGACGTAGGAAACAAGAATGCACGCCAAGGAAGCTCGCACCAAATTGGGAAGGTCCATACAGGTCATCAACAAGACTCGAAAGGGGGCTTACGAGTGGAAACCATGGATGGGGCGACTATCCCTTAACGTGGAATGCATAAAAACTTAGGAAATATTACGTTTGAATGTAATGAATGATTTGAATGTAATGACGACCGATCTAGAAATGAAAAGCAGGCAGGCGCTCTTTTTCCCACTGGGTTTTTTACAGAGGCCTGACCTTTAAAAACATGATGTGTTCTTTACTCTCGCAAGAATGTATGACCGGTCGCTCAAGATTGCCCGTGGCAAATGAGCGATCGAAGATTTATCAACTTGATCGGATCGTCGAAACGATCCACCTCGAGAGCCATCGAAATGGCCCAAGGGTTAGATAACCCAAGAACTTCAGGTCGTCGAAACGATCTGTAGCGTGTGCCGCCGAGACGGCACAAGCAACGGTCACCGAGTTGACTCGAACGAGCGCCATCGAAGTGGCCCAAGGGTTAAGTAATAACCCACAAATTTTAGGTCGACGAAGCGACCTATGTCGAGCGCCACCGAAGTTGGCCCAAAAGAAGGTCACCGAAGTCGACCGGTCGAGTGCCATCGAAATGGCCCTATCAAGGGTCGCCGAGTGGGCACCGTTTATCGGATAAGAAATGCCGAGCGACCTAAATCTAAAGTTCGTAAACTTAGAGAAATAAATGTGAAACAATCAGATTCAAGCAAACAAACAAAGTAAATGAAAAGAAATTGTCATTACAAACACGGGGCCTTGGTCGACCGAGCGCCCACTAATCAAAACGCACGGCGGGAAAAAATTGTTGTGCCCGAAGGCAAGTTAAACAGTTACAAGAATTACACCGCTCGCAGGCGGGCTTTAGAGGTTTCAGAAAAGAACGGTGGCCGGTCGAACAACGTTTCCATGTTCATCTTTTTGCTCAGGCAGCATGATCTTGTTCTCCGCAACGTAATGGGCGGGATTCACCATCTTCTCATCAAAATTGATGCTCAAGTCTGGATTCAATGCCCGCACCTGCCCGAGAGCATTGTAGAATTGCTCGACCGCTGCCTCCCTACCGGCCTGGGCCACCATTTGGATCTTCGCCGCCAGCTCGGCATTCTCGACCTCGGCTGGCCTTATCCTTCTCTACTGGATTCAAGGTCGGTTTGGACCGTTCACCGGCGTAAGCTCCTTATTCCTCTTGGCAAGCTTGGCCCGGTCCTCCTCGCCCCGCTGAAGAGCTTCTTTCTTGGCCTTGGCAAGCTTGTCGTACTTCACCTGCAGCTCAGTCAAAGACTCCTTAGCAGCGCGAGCCCCTGCAAACAAGAGATCGTCCAGCTATTAGTCGGTCGATCTAAGACAAAAGAAATAACGGACTGAAAAAGTAAAGTACCTTCAGCTTCGGCCCCCAGCTCGGTCATGATCTTATCTATCCCCAAACAGAGAGAAGCACAGACCTCCATCGGCTTTTTCCTGAACCACTCGAGCTCGACTGTCCCTAAACGCTCAAGCGAGAGAATAGGAGGTCGGCCTTGGCGGAATCCATGTCCCGGCGTCGAGCCTTATCCGCTTGGCGGAGCGATCGTCAGTGCGAGGAGGCGACCGAACAGCTGGCTTTTTCTTTGGGCCTTTGGGGGTTGGGGGCACCTTGGAGGACGATTCAGGGACATCTCCTGGCCGAGATCCGTCATACCTCCTAGCTCCTGGAATCGCAGCAGGGTTCAGAACTGACTCGATCACGGCCCCATTTTTACCGGCCATTCTTTCTGCAAAATAACGAGTTATGAGTTAGAAGAAAAGATTGACAGCAAAAATATAAAGGCAAAGTTCAAAAGCAAACCGATCTCGGCCTCCAGTGCCTGGCCCTCGAGCAAGACAAAGGGACGACAAGGTATGTCGCCTTTGGGTGCGGACGCATCATGCTCGCTAACGACTTGATCATTTCGAGGATTCCGTCGGGCTCACCCAAGTCCTTGACAGCGGTAAATGTAATCCCGGCCGCTGCGCGTGAGCCTCGTTCCACATGATGGGGAAGTAAGGGGGACCGAGCATTCCGTCCGGTGGACCTCCGATCTGACCTTACCACCTGCTCGGTGGGAGCGATCCAAAAGTCTTCGACTTCTCGGGCCGCTCCCAAGGATTCTTGATATGCTTTGAAGAATCGGTGATGAGTCTTCTGCATCTTAAAGGAGACCTGCTCCCTCTTCTCCTTGTTAGCCTTCTCCCTGAGCCAACTCAGCTCGAAGAGAGTAAAGAATAGCATGATCGACACCGGCCGACCCAGCTTAGTCAAAAGAACTTCAAAGGTCTTCAGAAACGCCCATGCGTTAGGGTGGAGCTGAGAAGAAGGCGACTCCCAATGTGACGCAGACGTCGTCGCACCAAATTCGATAAAAGGGGGTGATATTCATTCTCTCGAACACGAGCCGATACATCGTGAACTTGAAGTTGGGAGAATAAGTTGCAATGTCTTCGCCGTCCTTCATGCCTCTCACCCTCCAGCCCGGTGAGTCATCAAGGCGGCTCCGCAGGTCGGGCAAAGCAACGTGGCCGACAGTAATAATGCTCCTATTAGAGCGAAGAGTTTCCGATACCCAAGACATGTCAGACACATCTCGGGCTACATCTGCTTGAACTTCGGCCGACCCTTCGTTCGACCCTCCGATGTTTACCTCAAGACCAGAGCTACTGGCTTCGGGCTGAACCACCTATTCCTCGTGGACTTCTTCAGCTCGGCCGCTTTCAGCCTCCACCATCTCCTCGTCCGCGACTGGGACGGCACTCTGCGCTTCATCATCGTCAATGATAACCACATCGACATCTTCTTCTCCTCCCTCCGCTCGAGAAACAATGTCCTCTGGCGGTGGAGAGTTACTGCACGCTCTCTCGAGAATGGACGGACTGGAACCAGGGGCTCTTTGAGTTGGCCGATCCTCGACCGGAGAACGAGAACTCGAGCTCGTCTTTGCTCGAAGAACTTCTTGAAGAGCTAGAACCTTTGTCGCCCGAAGAGGGACCTGAACTCGCCTGCGTGGGGATTGGGCTCGCCCGGCTTCGACATATGTGTAGCAAAGGATTGCGGTGGTTTTCCGGGAATACGGGCGGTCAGTTTCGTCCGTGGCATGCAAAAACACCTGTGATAGAGGGAACGAGTCAGGTCGATCGAGCAGAACACTCATGAGAGGGGGCGATTTGGCCATCCCTCGACCTGACACCCCCTATCACGAGGCGTGGAAAAGTACGGAATACTTTCAAAGAAAAAACTCAAGTTCAGAAGGTAAAAGTAAAGATCGATCCACACCTTGAATAGATGTTGTGGATCGGTCGCGAGTAGACAGAAACAGCTATGAATGCAAGTCGGCGGCAGACGAGTCGGTCGCTGGCAGAGCAATTCTTGGAAGTGTGAGAAATGAACTCAGCAGAAGGGCTATTTATAGTGAGGACTCATGGCGCGAAGGGGACCGGGATACGAAGCGTCACAACGTTTCGTCTTCTCACCAATGGTTGCCTCCAGACAACCTCGGAAACACCAAACGTCACGTCTTAAATGCCAGCGAAGACCAACCGTCATGACAGCACGGTCGATGGTTGACAAGCGGTCGACACCGCCCTATAGAGAAAGCGAACGGCCGCGTCCGTTTCGTCAAAATGACCACTCACGGGGCATCGATTCAAGCCTCGGCCGCCTCTCCGGCGACCTAGGCTTGGGGGCAACGTTCACGGGTGTATCGGCAAATCGAATCGCCAACAAGCAACTAGGCTGCGCGCCCGGCCAATCGATCGGCCCAACACGCTTGGGAGCGCACTCTCGCCGTGAAAATCTCGCAAAAGCGGTCGGACCTCGCGGTATATATACACCATTCGCATATGGTATCAGTGCACGTTCTCTAACCTTGTGCTATCTCGCCGGCGCGACCTCTCACTAGATCGTCGGAGTGTCTTTGCGGTACCACCCGGGTGCTCAACGCGTGAAGCCGGGCCAGGTCCTTTCACTCCTTCAACGGCCGCCCATTCAACGAAGCAACAACTACAACACTTCATTGGTCAAGTGCGATCGAAACCTTACGACCATTACGGTGGTAGAGGAAGGGGGAATTCGAGGAGAGGAAAGCCTAGTAGGGGAGACGCTCCCGCTATTCCGACTGTTACAAGTGTGGATTGCACGGGCACAAGGCGAGGAGTGCAAGGTGAGGTGAAGAGGTGTTATAGATGTGGCAAGGAGGGCCACCTATCTGCTGAGTTTGGGCGAAAGGATATAGTCTGTTTCAATTGTGGAGAGATGGGGCACATCGGTCCCAAGTGTCCAAAGCCGGAAGCAAGAGAGAGGCGTGGGGAAAGTGTTTGCATTAGTAGGGTCCGAGGTAGAGAACGAAATCACAGTGCGTGTTATATCAACTGTTCCTCTAGTTGCAATTATAGATCTTGGCGCAACTCATTCCTTCATTTCGCCATGTGTGCTAATAGATCGAGTTTAGTGTTGTCTTCATTGGTAAGGAGATGGTCATTGACACTCCGGCTAAGGGGTTCGATGACTACCTCTCTGGTATGTTCGAAGTGCCCACTTGTTGTATTTGGCGGGGACTTCTCGTTAACTTAATTTGTTTACCACTGTGAGGAATGGACGTCATCCTTGGTATGGACCGGTTGGTAGACAACCATGTTCATATCAATTGTCATATTGAGAGATCGGTTAGTTTTCCCGCTACCGAGGTGAAGGAATCGGCTTTACTTCTGCTAGACAAGTGCGCAAGTTGTTAGGAGAAGGGGTTACTCTGTTTGCATTATGGGCGTCATTAATAATGAGAATCAAGTCAAGATTGAAGATCCGCCAGTTAGAGAGTTTGCCGAGGTGTTTCTTTGAAGAAATTCTGATGTGCCACACGAGAGAGAGATCGAGTTCACCATAGAATTGATTCTGAACAAGACCGGTGTCTATGGCACCTTATAGGATGTCCGCATCCGAGCTGTCAGTGAAGAAGCAGTTGGAAGAATTGCTAGAAAGGAAATTCGTGAGACCGAGCGTGTCACCGTGGGGAGCACTGTGTTTGCTAGTGAAGAAGAAAGATGGAAGCATGAGGTTGTGCGTGGACTACGCATAGTTGAACAAGGTTACAATTAAGAACAAGTATCCACTACCAAGAATTGACGATTTGATGGATCAATTAGTGGGTGCTCGGTATTTTCAAGATTGATTTGAGGCTCGGGCTACCATCAAATCAAAGTGAAGAACGAAGACGTACAAAGACGGCTTTTAGAACTCCGGTATCGACACTCACGAGTACTTAGTAATGCCATTCGGTGTCACTAATGCTCCAGGGGTATTCATGGAGTATATGAATCGTATTTTCCATGAGTACTTAGATCGGTTTGTGGTAGTGTTCATAGACGATATCTTGGTCTACTCCAAGTCGGCAGAAGAGCATGTGGTGTATGAAAAAGGCATACACTTGTGTGCAAGTATACACCGTCCAAAAACAAGTAGTAAAAGATCGAACCCACAGAGATTGAAAAACTCACTTTTAAAATAATATAAAGTAATAAAGTGTAAAGTCACTAAGTAACAAAATAATTTTGGATTTTGTTTGATGATCACAACTAAGTTAGAAAGAAAGCAAAGAAAAAATGTTGATAGTGTAAAAGAGAAAATCTAGTTGGAATGTCTTCATCAAGTAATTTACTTATAAGTGTATGATGCAGTATGTGATGCAACCTTGAATCTTTGTTGCATTAGCTATGTGTCTTTCGGTCACTTTCTTGAGAGTATCATTACCGACTCTTATGATCCTTGTTCTATGCAAGAAAGAAAGGGGTGTTAGTGCCAATCTTGCCTCCTAACAATTATCCAATTTGCTTAAGTGAATTCACTCTTGTATTTTAAGTACCCACAATTATCCTATGGACTATACTATCCTATGTCTAGGACTTAGCATGGTTTTCACAAAGTTTTCTTTATGTAAAACACTCACCCATATTAGTTCTTGAGTTCTTAATTGTAAGCCATTTCTGGTCATTTACAAATCTACTTATTCTAAGTGATCAAGTTCAAAATAAGTTTTGAAAAGATTATTAAGCAAGAACTAAAGTACAAACATACATACATACATCATACTTACATAAAAGCTCATTAAATGATTAGAACATTCCAACTAAGAAATGTTTAGCTAACAAGAGACATTGCAAGATATATATAAACTGAATAGACCATGTTTATATATATAGAAATCACAAAAGAGAAACAACAAGAGTAAAATTACAAATGTTGAAAACCTTTGTATGAAGCTTCTAGCAATGCACTAGCATTACTCCTTAGCACTATACAAACACTATGAAAATGAGTTAAGGAGGATTTATGAATTCCTTCCTCTTCCTCTAAAAATATAAAAACTAACTATGTATATTGAAATTTTGATCTAACTTATGGATTGTGATATATTTCCAAATGAAGATGTGAGGTCCTTTTATAGCCTTCAAGTGAGGTGCTTCATTTCTTCATGTTGAAGTAATCTTGAGTGGATCATAGCTGTAGTTGCTTTTCCAGAGGTTTATCCATGTTGAAATCTTTGACTAATGACATAGGGCGGTTCATTGATGTGTGAACATGTGTCCCTATGTTGGTGACTCTTCAAAGCTATGCCTATAGCTATGTGTGAATGGTAGCGCCTACTATACAAGGTGGGATGGCATCGAGAGAACCAGGCGGGAGGTCATCACTTGCAAGTGGATGCATATGAAACAGGTCGCTTATTCATCAAGTAGCGCGAATTGATGCGAGATCGGTGCAGAGCATTGATGCGATTAGCATTGAGACCGCACCGAACAAAAACATCAAACATACCACAATATATCCAAAATGGCCTAATAATAACTATAACCATTCAAATCACTCAAGATATCATATATCACATAAAATACTATATAAACTCTTTATTATTACTTGAAAGAGAGCAAATACTAAGTTTAAACATATGAAATACTCTATATAAAATAGAGTTATCACACCCCCAAACTTAAACCATTGCTTGTCATGAGTAATGACAAAGACAAACTATAAAAACTAAAATTCTAGAAGATAGATCGGTTTGAATTTTTGATTTTTATGAGGAGTTCCCTATGAACTTCATTTCTTAATAATCTTTCTTTTGCCTTTATTTCTTCAAAACTACCAAAGCTATTCAAACTCTTTTGTGTGTGTGTGAACCCACTTGAGTTGAGATTGGTTCCAAGACTAAGTGAAAAATTTCCTCCTAGCCTTTGAAAGGATTGGTTCATCTTTAGTCACACCAAAATATTTTTCCAAAGAGAGATTAGACTCACAAAATTTTCTCAAGTGTTGGGAGTTCTAATATCAAAGGGCTTGGTTGAATCTTTCAAAGCTTTTGAGCCAATGCATTTTTCTATTTTTTGTGTGGATCTTTTGAGCGGATGCAAATACTTCTTTGAAGTGTTTTTGTGCATTGATTTTTTCTCGCAATTTGCTTTTTCTTCAATCACGCTTTACATTGATGCAAACAAGACCGATAATGTTTTTCTTTTTCTAGCTCATATTACCTTCCTCACTGACCTCCAGATGCAAATGCACTTTGGCACAGGTCTTTGACCTCCAGATGCATATATTTTTTTCTTTGCACTTTGGCACAGGTTCAGTTTATTGAACTATCCTCCAGATACATTTATTCCTGCATGGCACAGGTCTTTGACCTCCAGATGCATTCATGTACTTAGGCACAGGTATAGTTTCAAAAGATTCAGGATATGGCTTGTCCACATTTTTGTTTTCTTTTTCTACATTGTTTACTCTTCACTTTTGAAATTCAGCCTTTGTTTTCATAAAACACCCCCAAACTTAATTCTTTAAGCTCTTCTTTCTTTTTAGTAAAGCTTTGTTTTGACCTAAGCTTACAAAAATTCCTTGCATCAGTTGATCTTTAAATAGCAAGGTTCTTTTCACAAACTCAGTTTTTGAAGTGTTGAAGTAAAAATAATTTTGGTTTTTACGAGAAATAAGGCTTCTTTTCTCTTTTCATCATAAAAATTCCATCCATAGGGCTTTCACCATATTTTTGAAAAACTGATCTTGTCTACTAAAATATTTAGATACTACTTTGTTAAGTACATCTAATATTTAAACAAACTAAAAACTACTTAAAACATATATATTTACTATATAAAACATATTAATTAAACACACAACATATTAGATAGAAATAAACATAATTTAAACATAACATGCAAATCCCCCCCCAAACTTAAGGGGTTGCAGTGCCCTCACTGCAAATATGTTTAGAAATACAAATCATTTGTTCAAAATAGGGGAGAGGGATTAAAAACAACCAGGGAAATAGTTTAAACAGATTTAACACAAGCTATAGTAGTAGTAGGTGAAAGCTTGTAAATGATACTCATTTCTTGGCTCCACTCCTGATTCTGGTGCTCTGTCTGCTTGGAGGAGTGTGTTTCACCTTCTCTTTGGGCTTGCTTGGTGTTGCTTCTGTAGGTGCAGATGCACCTACTACTTCTGGTGTAGTTGCAGGAATTTGTTCTGGAATTGATGCAGGTGCATCAGTCTTGACTGCATCAGATTTCTTCCTCTTAGGTGTTAATTTTGCTGCCTTCCTGCGAGTTGCTTGAAGAATTTCTGAGTGTTGTGCAATGCTTCCTCTTCTGTTTAGCCATTTCTTCCATAACCATTTTAATTGTTGCCTCATCATGCACGATTGTTGCTCATGTGATGCAAAGAGTAAGTGATGCGAGAGCATCACTCTGCATCTCAACAGATTTGAGTTCTCGTCTCCTTTGCAGATGATTCTTCTTCTTTGTTTTCTTTGTTGAGTCCTTCTTCTTCTCTTTCTGCACAATTTCTTTCTCAAGAGCGAAACAATATTAGAAATAATGTTGCTTGGGTCGAGAAGGTCTTGCTTGTTCTGTTGGCATAACGGTGTTTGTTCGAAAATTGGTTCTTACAGTGTGAGTTGTTTTCTGTGGTTCATTTCTTGGAGAGGGTGGTGGAGGGTTGTTTGTGGTGGTGATTGTGATAGGACCGGTGGATCATTGAGGAGGGTAATGGTGATTTTGGGATAGAGGATGATTCTTGGTTTGGTGAAATGATGGGTGTTTTGGCAATTGGTGAAGTGATAGGGGTTTCTTGTTGGGTTGATCTTGAGGTTTGTTTGGCATATTTCGCCTAGCAATTTCTTCTAAAATTACTCCTCTAGCCTCGCTCCTCTTCTTCTTCATCAATTTCCTCCTCACTCTCTCTTCTTCTTCTTCAACTTCTTCTATTTCCTCATCCATTTGTTTTCCAATTCCTCATCCTCGAGTCGAATCATATAAATCTTCCACAACAGGTTCTACCACAACCTTCTTATGTACTTTGAATTGCTTTCTAGTCACCTTCTTCTTGGTGCTAGGTTCCTCTATCTTCTCCTTACCTTTTCCTTCTTCTTCAACTTCTCTCTCTCTTCTTCTTCTCCTTCACATCTCAATACCCAACTTGGGAATTCGGGGGCATTCACTTGGCCCACAAGATCAAAGATCTTGTCAAAGACCAATTGAAGCCACCATGTTGATCATTTTGAAATTTCCAGACACCTCTGCCTTACGCATGTAATGCTCTTGCATTGCAGTGCGGGGCCTCTCACATTTCTTAATTTCTCCTTCACTTCAAAGACTCAAATTACGGGGAAATTTCCTTTGTTCATTAGCGGCTATAGGACACCTTCTTTCATGCATAATTCAGTTATAAGACAAGGGAAAAAGAAATCCCTTTGATTTTGTTGAGCATGCAAGAATTTCCCCTAGCTATCAATCTGCTTATGTCTACATTTCCTCGTGAGAGAATTGTATCTAGCAAGATCAATCTCTCTTTGGTCATAGCATATGTATGTGATGTAAAGCGAAATTGAATTGGCTATGAACAAATGCCAATTACCTAATGCATTTATCAAATAATTGCTTCTAAGCTTAATCTCATTAGGTGTAAATTTTTCCCATCTGAGATCCCGGTATAGCAATCCTATTCCTTATTTCTTCCATTTCTTTCTTAAAGGATTTGGCCACTCTATTCTCAAAATCATTCCCATTATACTTGAAATATAATGTTCATTTAATTTCTTGGCATGGAAATGTACAATTTTACCTCTCACCATGGAAGTGTAAGAATGTTCTGCTCCTTCTTGTGGTGTGATTCCAAAGATAGAAATCTCTCACTATGTCTTCAATGTAACCTCCTCTTGGTAGCACGAAGTGGTCCCAATTGATATTGGCCATTGTTGACATGAATGATGGGCTAGCCTTCTTCAAATCATACACTCTCTCGGGCAATAGATGCATGTTCCGTAGATGAACATTGTCATCATTTCTTCTTTGTTGATTCCTTGGCTTTGCCTTTCTTTAATGATGATGATCCTGCATGCATGGCTTTCTTTTCATACGAGGAGTTACGCTGCTTGCTCGATGATTTCTGTCTTTGATTGTTTCTTCACCATTTGTAATTGCTTTGAATTTCTAGGTTTTGATTGCTTGTGTGATTTGAGAAATTTTGGAGATGAGAATGTGAAATGCGGTTTGTGTTTCAGATGAGAGAAATTTGTGAGATTTGCGAATGAAGGGTAACGGTAACAAAGTTAAGGCTTTATGTTTCAGGAAGAAGGAAGTTAGTGGGTGTATTAGGTAGCCGTTAGCATTGCGTGCTGCGCATGCATCATGCCATGTGTCTTGCTTTGGCTACCAATGTGTCATTAATCTTGCTTAACCTTCCTTTAACCTTCCTGAAGCCTTATGATTCACACTTAACCAATTTTCTTCAAGTTTATAAATTTACGATCACGGGCACATTTTTTCCTCAATGCGGTGCATTTGATGCAAACAGCATTAGTTTCTTGCATTTCGCAAAACAACTAAAAACATAAAATTGCACAAAAATAATTAAAAACAATGGGTTGCCTCCCATTAAGCACTTGTTTTAAGAGTCTTGTCAGCCTGACTACCTCTTTTCACTTAGAGATTTTGCAAATAGGTGGTGGTTTTGTCTCTCACCACATGTTCACCATAGTACATTTTAACTCTCTCGACCATTCACCTTGAAGACAGATATTTGAGGATTTATCAAATAAGTCTCACTGCTCCATGTGGATAAACCTTTATCAACTTAAATGGT
This sequence comes from Oxytropis ochrocephala, assembly GCA_020916435.1. NCBI lineage: Eukaryota > Viridiplantae > Streptophyta > Magnoliopsida > Fabales > Fabaceae > Oxytropis > Oxytropis ochrocephala. Next base: position 72,551,577 of record CM037090.1, read on the forward strand.
CCCGACCACCTTGACCTTAGTTTTCCAGAAATAGCTTCAACCTAGAGTTGTATAGCGAACTAGTCCTCCTTCTTTCAATTCTCTTACGTGAATTTTCTTGTCATGCCATTTCTTAGTCTTAGCTTTGTAGATTTCAGCATTCTCATAAGAGGTTTGCCTAATTTCTTCTAGCTCATCAAGCTCTATCATTCTCTTTTACTGCCTTGTTCAAATTGAAATTGAGCTTCTTGATAGCCCAATAAGATTTGTTTTCCAATTCTACAGTAAATGGCATGCTTTTCCATAGACTAATTTGTAAGGGGACATTCCTAAGGGTGTTTTGAATGCTTTGTTCTATATGCCCATAAAGCATCATCCAAATGTAAAGACCAATCTTTCCTATTTGGACTAACCATTTTTTCTAGCATTCTCTTAATTTCCTATTGGATAATTCTCGCTTGTCCACTAGTTTGAGGATGGTATCTTTGTAGCTATCTTATGCTTAACTCCATACTTAGCTAGAAGGTTTTCTATGATCTTATTGCAAAAGTGTGAACCTTCATCATTAATGATAGCTCTAGGAGTTCCAAATCTAGTGAATATATTTCTTTGAAGAAACTTACTCACCGATTTAGCATCATTATTAGGTAATGCTACTTTGCGCTCTACCCATTTGGACACATAATCAACAGCTACTAAGATATATAAATTGCCAAAAGAGGGTGGGAAAGGTCCCATGAAATCCATGCCCCAAACATCAAATAATTCAATTTCTAAAATATTTGTTTTAGGCATTTCATGCTTATCGTAAATATTTCTGCTCTTTGACATTTATCACAATGATTGACCATAAAATAAGCATCTTTAAATAAAGTAGGCCAAAAATAACTGCATCGTAATACCTTAGTCTGCTGTTCTAGTGCTTCCAAAGTGTCCTCCATAAGGTGCGTAATGGCAATGCGTAAGAAATCGCTTGTTGCTCCTCTTCGTATGCATTTCCTCATTAATTGATCGGGGCACATCTTGTAAAGGAATGGATCATCCCAATAGTATTGTTTAACCATGTGGAAGAATTTTTTTCCTTTGTTGATATGTCATACTCACTGGTACTACTTTGCTTGCAAGAAAATTTACAATATCAGCAAACCATGGTGCAGGTGCATTTGATGCTCCTGCATTGCTTATAGCAAATGCAGTTTCATGTTTTGCATTGATCGTGATTGCCAATAGTTTCTCATCCGGAAAGCTTTCCTTGATTTCTTCTCCTTGTGTACCAAGTGATTCTCCTTCAATCCTTGATAAATGGTCTGCTACTTGGTTTTCTACTCCCTTCTTGTCTCTAATAATAACTATAACCATTCAAATCACTCAAGATATCATATATCACATAAAATACTATATAAACTCTTTATTATTACTTGAAAGAGAGCAAATACTAAGTTTAAACATATGAAATACTCTATATAAAATAGAGTTATCGACATGCCGAGCACTTAAGGGTAGTCTTTGAAGGTTCCGAAGGAGAAGAAGGCGTGTATGCGAAGCTATCCAAGTGTGAGTTTTGGTTGAGGAAGTGAGTTTCCTAGGCCATGTGATTTCCAAAGAATGGGATTGCAGTGGACCCTTCAAAGATTGAAGTCGTGTTGAAGTGGGAGACACCCAAGTCGACCACCGAAGTGAGGAGCTTCTTGGGATTAGCCGATTACTACGTAAGATTCATTGAGGTTTCTCCAAATTGGCGTTGCCATTAACCCAATTGACATGTAAAGATAGGGCTTTCGTATGGGATGACCGATGCGAAGAGAGTTTCAAGAGTTGAAGAGAGATTGACAACGTCGCCGATCTTGACGTTGCCCAATCCGCAGGATCCTTTTGTGATCTATTGTGATGCATCTAAGTTAGGTTTGGGCTGTGTCTTTGATGCAAGAAGGTAAAGTAAAGTAGGCGTGCGCTTCAAGGCAATCAAGACTCATGAGAAGAATTACCCCACTCATGATTTAGAGCTAGTCTGCCGTAGTGTTTGCATTGAAGATATGGAGGCATTACCTTTATGGTTCGAGGTTCGAGGTGTTTAGTGATCACAAGAGTTTGCGATACTTGTTTGATCGGAAGGAATTGAATATGAGCGAGAGGAGATGGTTAGAGTTATTGAAGGACTATGACTTCTATGCGAACTATCACCCAGGGAAGGCCAATGTTGTAGCTGATGCGCTGAGTAGGAAATCTCTGCATATGTCATCGATGATGGTAAAGGAGCTAGAATTGATTGAACAGTTTAGAGATTTGAGCCTAGTATGTGAAGTAACACCTCGGAGTGTTAAGTTGGGGATGCTGAAGATCACCAATGAGTTCATGGTTAGTATAAGGGAAGCACAGAAGGTTGATGTGAAGTTGGTTGATGTGTTTGTGAGAGTTGGCCGAGCTGATAACAAAGATTTTGAGTTGGATGCGCAAGGATTGTTGAGGTTGCAGAGGTCGGATATGTATACACGATGATGAGGAGATCAAGAAGGCAGTGCGGAGGAGTGTCACGTAAGTCGGTTGAGTATCCATCCGAGAGCTACGAAGATGTATCAAGACTTGAAGAAATTATTCGTGGCAAGGAATGAAGAAGGATGTAGCTCGTTTCGTCTATGCTTGTTTGACTTGCCGTAAGTCAAAGGTGGAGCATCGGCCGCGCGGGGTTGATGCAACCGCTGCATATTCTGAATGAAAGTGGGACAAAGATTTCCATGGACTTTGTAACCGGGTTGCGAGGACAACAAGAGGGTTTGACACCATTTGGGTGATTGTTGATAGGTGACAAAGTCATCACACTTTATTCCTATTAACATCACATACCCAGTCTTGAGGTTAGCGAAATTTATATCAATGTCATTGTGAAGCTTCATGGAATCCCTTTGAGTATTGTATCGCATGCAGATCCAAGGTTTACTTCGAATTTTGGAGGAGTTTGCAAGAGCGTTGGGTTCCAAGTTGCGTTTGAGCTCGGCATACCATCCTCGGGTCGATGGTCAATCCGAGAGGACTATCCAAATCCTTAGAAGACTTATTGAGAGCTTGTGTGCTTGAGCAAGGAGGTGTGTGGGATTCGTATCTACCATTGATAGAATTCACTTACAACAACAATCATCATTCAAGTATTGGAATGGCACCATTTGAAGCATTGTATGGCGTAGTAGGTGTAGGACTCCACTATGTTGGCATGAAACAGAGAGAGGGGTTGTGCTAGGACCCGAGTTGGTTAGAGAGACTACCGAGAAGGTTAAGATGATCGGAGAGAGAAGATGAGGCGTCCACAAGCGCATAAAAGAGTTACCATGACAAAAGGAGGAAAGACTTAGAATTTCAAGCCGGCGACCATGTATTCCTTAGAGTCACCCCCTGTGGATCGAGTTGGACGAGCTCGAGGTCCAAGAAACTATCACCTCGTTTCATTGGACCCTATCAAATCTTGGAGAGAGTTGGGAAGGTGGCGTGATCGAATTGCATTGCCACCCAATCATCAAATTTGCACGATGTGTTCCATGTATCTCAACCGAGGAAGTATGTTCTGGACGCGTCCCCATGTCATTCAAATGGATGATGTGCAAGTGAGAGACGACCTCCACCGTGGAGACAATGCCGATCGAATTGAAGACCGAGAAGTAAAGACCCTTGGGGGAAAAGAAATCAAGTTGGTGAAGGTGGTTTGGGTAGGAGGCTGCTTGGTGAGCATGCTACTTGGGAGCTAGAGAGCAAGATGAAGGAAGCCTATTCCGAAATTTGTTTGATTGAGGTAAGATTCCGTGGGCGTAATCTCCTAAGTAGGGAGGGGTTGTAACACCCCAAAATAATTCAATTAATTAACTTAGTTGAGTTATTAAGGGTTTGCAACATTTTACTTTTAAGTCAAGTAATTCATTAAGTGAAGGTTAAGCATGTGTTGCATTTTAGGAAAATGTCTAAGTTAGGAAAGGGTGTGGGTAGAAGAAGCCCACGGCCTAATAAGGCCAAGGCCTCATTTAAGTCCCTTAGGACATGTTAAATGGTGCCTTCGTAGGAGACCATTACATTGTTCCAAAAATAGTCAAGTTACCAAATTAAGAAAGTAGAGAGAAGTGAGACTTAGAGAGAAGGAAGAGAACCGAAGGGAAGAGTGAGCTGAATCTTGAAGGATTCCTAGAAGTGCTAGTGAAGAGGGTGTGTCTACTGCTATAATCAAAGTTAGGGGCTCTTTTAATCCTTGTAATGTTTTGTGTTTGGTAGTATTTTGGTGTGAGTGGTTCTGATCACCTTGCATGTGTGTTTTATGTGTTGTTCATAAGTGTTTTGCTGTGTTCAAGCCGAGGTAGCGTCACCGAGGTGAAACGCCCAAATGCCTAAGTGTAGGTGAATTGAACCAGGGAATGCCGAGAAGTGAATCCCCATGAGTTAGATGATTTTAGTGTAAGGGAGCGCGTAATTGTGAGTATGTCACCGGGTGAGGGTTTGAGTGTAACATGCCGAGGTGCCAAAGGCCGAGCTAGGTGCCGAGGTGATGTAGAATACCGAGTTGGAGTAGTTAGTCGAGGTACACACATAGTGTGCCGAAGTGATGTTAGCGCCAATGTTGCCTAGCACATTGTGGGGCGCCACCGTGAGTGCTATTTTAGCACCAAGTGTGCCAAGTGCACGGAGCGATTAAGTCCATTTTGGTCCTTAGGTGACATTTTGGTCCCTGAGTGTCGTTGCGGGTCATCGGTGTGACAATTAGTCCACCATGGAGTGCCGAGGTGATTGAGAGGTCGGTTGTAGGTCCTAGGGTGATTCTACCGGTGTAGTAGGGTCGGCCTTAGCACTGTGATGATGTCTAGATGGTGTGGACGTCAGTGTGAGCGACGGAGTAGAACGACGGAGTAACGACGGTGTAAGCATTCACATGCGTTATGATTGATTGGTGTGTGATTGCATTTGTCATGAAGTCACATGTTCATGTGCATATTACGACGGAGGAGGTTTCGGCCTCGATGTGGTAGGACTTCGGTCTCCATATCAAATAACGACGGAGTAAATAACGACGGAGAGCCGATAGGCTAAATAACGACGGTGGAGGTACCTCATTGCATAATGCCCTGTGGTTGGGTTGCATACATGCATACATTTCATAATTTAATGTGTTTTTGAGCTGATTGATAATTGTTGTGGTTATTTGAACTATCGGTGAGTGGGTCAGATTAGTGAACCGAGGTGCTTTAGTGCTATCTCTAACCTTAAGCTTCTTCACATTATATTACTTGTGTTAAGAGACTCACCCTAGCGCTTTTATGTTGCTTCTCATGTCGGCAACTTGCGGTACACATGAGTGATGGTTGTGCCTAGCTCAAGTCGGTTGTGTATGCTCACAGTGGAGTGTAACACCGGGTTGGGGCCGAGTAGATTTTAGTGTTTTTATGCCGATCTTGTGTATTTTACGCTAGATAGTCTTTTGAACAAAAATTATCACATTTTGTTGTAACTTTTACTATGTATTATGACTTGATGTCTTCTTGGCGAGGTGCCTTATGTTATGGGCTTAGACCCTTTTGCCGATGTGATGCGCATGATTACATGTTTAGTATAATGTTGTGCAAATTGTTGAACTTAATTGAATTTACATTTTTCCTTTTAAATCATCAAATGTAGCCTCCTTTGAGTGGAATTTTGAAACTCTGATTTTATTTAGTAGATCGAATTGATTAGATAAGGGGGTGTTACAAAACGCGTTTAAATATTAATTTAATATACAAACTTTTAAAAAAAAATAATAATTAAAAATTTCGGAATTACCTTTTTTAGAGGTAATTCCGAAATTTTTAATTTTTTATGAACCGGAATTACCTTTTTTAGAGGTAATTCCGAAATTTTAATTTTTTTTGAACCGAAATTACCTTATTTTGAGGTAATTCCGAAAAATTTAATTTTTTTTTTAAAAGGCAGGGGTAGTATTGGGTTTTTTTGAAATATGGGGGTGAGATAGAGAAGGAGGGGGGTGAGAAAAAAAACACCCCACTAAAAATCTGGATCCACGTTTTGTAACTCACTTCGGCCAAGCATCACGCCACCATGCTGTGCTTGCAGAAGGTATTAAGGGAGTACTGTTACTACAACTAACAAGAGCTAAGCTAGGCTTGCCAACCATTACATCCCTGCAACTTCTAGAACCTGACTAACTTTGACATCTATAAATGGTTTCAATTACCTGTAATGTAACTAACAAATATAGTCTTCAATAGACACCAAAACAAAGCAAAGCAACCATAAGACATAGAGAATGTTCAGTAGCAATAGCATGTAGCTGGTATAAATAAATTCACTAACAAAAAAAAGTGAATCGCAGTATACAAATACAATACTGAGTAAGTTGTTCTGGACCCCAAACTACCTAGTACAAAAGAGGTCAAACTTTTTATTATCCATTCTGGATACAAATTGTTAAGGGAAAAAAATGTGTACCACTAGGCTTACAAATAATAATCACAATTATCATGCAAAAAATGAGCACCATCGCATCAAAATATTTCTTCTCCACACGAAACACCAAGATAAAATGAATCAAAAAATGGGTTATCATTATGTGATAAATATGTTTCAGAGATCTTGATAAGAGGATTGAGCTTCATCTGTATAGCACCTTCCTATGAGATGCAATCTCACGTATATTTGAATCTTGATTGATAAAATTCACACTCTTCCAAGTATTACCTAGAGAAGGGATTTAACATGTGAAAAACTTTAAATAGTTGAGTTGACTTTTGCCCATCTTAATCATCAGAAAAAACTGTTGGCATCTTCATCCTGTAAGAAAATAGGAAATGTGTAAATGTCAAAGGGATATAATAGTTACATATGGTATCATTTCATCTGAGGGAAAAAAATGAATTCTTACCGTGACAGGGAAGAATATACAAGATTACATCATGGGAAATTTACATCTCTGAGGCAAAACCCATCCAAATGAAGGGATGTCTTTTACTCATTTGCCATGTCCGGGTGCCGAAATGAAAATAACAAATAATCATTTCTTCATCTTTGCATCAGAAATTTATTCACCCCCAATTACATTCTCAAGATTCTGAACTGCATGGAATTTATAGTCTTTGCTAAGATGCTTCAAAAGTGCACAATGTGTGCAAGAATCAGGCTCAATATCTCTATCTAGCATATCCTTATACAACCTTAAAGCTTCCTGCCAATGGCCTAAATTGCATTTCTCATGTATCAAAATAGTGTATGTATACTTATTAGCAGAAATACCCTTCGCTTCCATTTCTAAAAAGAATTTGTATGCTTGATCTATCTTTTTCTCTTTGCAAAATCCATTGATTAAAGAATTGTAGGTGATTACATTTGGATAAACACCTTTCTCCTGCATCTCAAAGAAGTACATAATAGCAAGTTCCAGCCGTCCCCTAATTGCATACGAATGAATCAAAACTGTGTAAGTAACAATTGTAGGAAATACCCCTTTCTTCAGCATATCATAGAACACCACTCTAGCCTTCCTAAGATGCCCAGCCATCAAGTGAGCATGAATGATGCTAGTATATGTCACATGATCCGGAACAACTCCATCGCTGAGCATTTTCTGCACGAGTTCATTTGCTTCTTCCAAATTGCCCAATTTATAAAGTCCATCGATGAGGACGTTATACGTGATCAAATCGGGAGGAAAGCCCTTAGCTAGCATTTCCTCCTGCATCCCAAAAGCCTTAGATGGGTCACCAAGCTTCAGTTCACCCACTATTCGAGTCGTGTATGCAAAACGGTCCGGCTGCAACCCTCTAAGCAGCATCTCATCAAACAGCTCTTTAGCCATTGGCAAATTCCCCACCATGCAAAATCCCCTAACAAGAATTGTAAAAGTAACCACGTCGGGGTGAGGCCCATATTTGATCATATCATCTTTTATCTTCCTGGCAACATCCACGTTCCCCAATCTGCAAAGACCATCTATAAGCGTGTTATAGGTCACAACAGTGGGAACAAGACTCTTGTACTTTAACTCAACAAACAAGAGAAACGCCTCCCCTAAGTTTCCCAACCTGCTGTAACCATAAATTAGAGTATTATAAGAAACTAAATCAGGCATCAGATTCTTATTGACCATAACACCCAACAACTTCTTTGCATCACTCACTCTCCCTACCTTGCAAAGACCATACATGATTGTATTGTAGGTCACCACAGTAGGAAAAGCACCCCTACTCAACATCTCCTCCTCGAGATTCATTGCTTGTTCAAGCATCCCTTTCTTACAGTACCCACAAATCAAGGGGTTATAAGTGTAAGCCGAAACCTTCAGTCCCAATTTCAACATCTCCTCGATCAATTCCTTTGCCTCCTTCAAATCGCCTTTACTCGACAAACCGTTCACCAAGACATTATACGTCACATCATTCGGAACACACCCATTCTTCTGCATATGAAACAAAAGCTCCATTGCTTTACCAACCTCCCCTTCCTTACAAAACGAATCTAACATAGTATTATAAGTAACAATGGTAGGCCTTATCCCACACTCAACCATCACATTATAAACTTCCCTAACTTCATTCACCATGTTCCTATCCCTAAGCATTTTAAGGACCCTATTACAATTCCTAACATCAGGCAACAATCCATTATGAATCATTCTATAGAAAATCAACAAACACTTCTCAAGCACAGATTTTTTCGCAAAAACCCAAAGCAACAAATCAAGAAGCTTAATCGATACCTTGGAATCGGAATACGAGCCACCAGAACCGCTAACCAAAACATCCAAAACGACTCCGTCGATTCGAACGCCAATCACCTTCTCCATTACCCAATAAGCAGACCTCATGAAACCGTTTCGAGCGAGAATCTCAAGGATCGCAATGAACGCAGATTCGGATCCTTTGAATCTGGGTTGTTTCTCAACCCACCGGAAGAACCGTAAGGCGACAACGGGTCGGTCACGAACTGAGTTGAGAAGTCGGAGGAGTAACTCGGGTTGGGAAACAGCGGCGCGGAAGTGATTGCGGTTGTATCGAACGGCGTCGTATTGGGAATAATGGAAAGTGTTTGTGTTGTAATTGGGGATTGTGCAGAAGTGGAGGAGGAAACGGGGTTTTAGGGTTAAGGTGAAAGCTCTTGAGGCTCTGAAAGAGAGGGTCATTGACTAATTTAATTACGGTTGAGTGAATGAAATGAAGTGATGATGAATGGTGCCATCAAAAGAGCCACCACTGTGGCCACGAACGGTTGCAGTGGCGGCTCGGGGGACAGCACAGCACTGCTACTACTCTCTCTATTAGGGTCTGTTTCTCTCTAGTTCACATTTTCGGTTTCGTTTCGTTTCGGAAACCCGAACCGACGTGTTCAAATTCACATCTAACAAAAATTAGTGGATTTGGCTGCTTTCCATCTAACAATTTGGCTCTTCATTAAATTAAATTGAAGATGAATCTCTGTCTGTCTAACAACACATTGTTTGTTTTGGAGGAAAGGAAAAAATTTGAGGAAAGAAAGAAGAAAGGGTATTTTTTTTGGTACCCCCTTCCTTATCTCTCCCACCCCCTTAACAAGGTTAAACCCAAAAATACCCTACATTTTTATAAAAATCACCTCGCACCAACCACTTTTTATGGTTCCGGATTTATTGTCAAAGATTGGTAAATGCAGTGCGAGAATGGAGATTCCCTGATTCTTCTAAAAATTGTAAATTCGGTTCAAGAAATTACTGAACCGAATTTAAATGGTTTCGAGTAAATCCGGATTTTGTTTGTTTATTTTCCTAAATACTATATTTAATTCAGTAAATGCAGTTCGTAATACACAGTAAATTTGGTAAATCCGAGGGGGTATTTAGGATTCCCGAATTTACAAAAACTCAGTAAATCCGGTTCACAATTGTGAACCGAATTTACCTCACTTGTGAGTAAATCAAAATTTCTTTCGAATTTACCTATAAATTCGATAACCTCACTTGTGAAATGTGATTTTTGTAAGTTTTCAATTGTGAACCGAATTTACCTCACTTGTGAGGTAAATCAAAATTCTTTCGAATTTACCTATAAATTCGATAACCTCACTTGTGAAATGTGATTTTGTAAGTTTTCAAGGGTATTTTGTGCATTCACAGTAATTATGGGGGTCTGGGAGAGAAGGAGGGGGTGAAAAAAAAAACCCAAGAAGAAATTCTAATGCACTTTCCTTTGTTTGGATGATGCATTAAAGATTTAAAGTGGAAAGAAGGAAGGAAACCTTTGAATGTGGGGCCCATTAAAAATATTTCCACCCCAATGGTGAGAAAGCTCACATTTTGCGTCCAAAGTATGTAAATTTGAATTAAAGGGATCTTGAAGAAGTACAAACTAACATTTCCTCGCTTTCTAACTATTAACCACTAACATTTGCCTATTTTGGTCCAAAAAATATTGTTTGCTAAGATTTTATTTTCTTCTTCCATGAATGCCCCCACACCGTCCTCCCTCTTAAGTAATTCTATTATTTTACTATTATTTTATTTTCTCTATTAAAAATGTATTGTGTCTTGTATCTGTGAAAATAGTATATCTCACCTATAGAAATTGTTCCAATTTATTTGTTGGGTAGCATAGAGACCAAACACAAGATAATGAATTATGTCGTATGAAGCATATGTAAAATGAGTGGAAAATCTAGAACCCCTTCATTAGCCTCTAATGGCAGTATATATAATACAGAGACATTGTAATAAATTGGAAATTATTACACAATACGGTTGTTGCGGTCGTTGCAAGACATATGGGAGAAATATATGGAATTCTAAAAAGTCATTTGTCTGCTGTTACGAATAAGCATTCCAATCAATGATGGTTTGATGGCATAGTTAAATTAAAATTGGGTAGAGGGAATATAGTAAGGTTTTGGACAGACAATTGGCTGGGAAGGGATTCTTTTTGTTTCCTTCGGTTTATGACAGGTGTCGGGTGCAGCAGGTGGTCGAGGAAGAGATGGGACTTGGTCCAAAACTACCGGTGGGACTCGAATCACGCCACTACGCCAGATTTGTCAAAAAAGAGCGCCCCTATAAGCAACGCTTTAAGTAAAAACGCCACAGATGGCCAAAACAGCTAACCCATACCAGCGCTTTTTAAAAAATGTCGCCCATCGCCTTTAACGCATTAGCCATACCCGCTTTTTAAAAACGCTGGGTATGGCTTCACGCGTTCTCCCAATACCCGACGCTTTTTAAAAAACGTTGGGTATTGGGTCACGCGTTCTCCCAATACCCAATGCTTTTTAAAAAACGATGGGTATGGCTTCACGCGTTCTCCCAATCCCCAGGGCTTTTTAAAAAACGCTGGGTATTGGGTCACGCGTTCTCCCAATACCCAGCGCTTTTTAAAAACGCTGGGTATTGGGTCACGCATTCTCCCAATACCCAGCGCTTTTTAAAAACGCTGGGTAGTGGGTCACGCGTTCTCACACATCACTTTCTTACCTCTCTTCTCTCAAACCCTCACACAACCACTTCTTTGCCCTCAACCTCCGCCTCCTCCCTCAATCTCTGCCTCCTCCCTCAACCTCTGCCTCCTCCTCTTTTTTTTTCTCATCTCTCATTCATGTTCAGCGTTGTCAGCACCACCATCGCAGGGATTCGTGTTCTCTCCTTCCATCGCAAGTGAGTAACAGTTTTGAGCATTCTATGTTGTTGCATTTTGTTGAAAAACATATTCTTTTTTTTGGTTGAATCTTTCTGAACTGATGATTGTTGAAAGGGTTGTTCCTCTTCTTCTTATTGTTAGATTCTGTTCTTATTTGAAGGTTAGCACACCGGTTGTTTGTAAATTTGCCTAAACTAAGTTTCAGTGTGCACATCAACTGTTTGTTAAAAGGCCCAAACCAAGTGCAGAATTTTTTTTTCTTTTCAGAGTTGGGCGTACAAACTGAATACTTGTTAAAATGTTATTTGTTCTCTCATTTCTGCTTAAAATTTTTATTTCTATGATATGACTTTTTTTATTAGGGTTTTGTAATAATCTGTTTTAGTATTAGGTTTTTATAAAAGTTTTGTTTTTTCGATTTTAGTTTCTAGTTAACTCTTTTGCTTTCACTTTCAGTTTTTTTCTATTTTAGTTTATTTCTGGTTTGGCATTTTACTAGTTTTATCTTTACTAATTTGACCCTGTTTTTTATTTTCATGGATGCTAAACATGGTGAAGTTGGTTTCTTTGTCTTGTAGAGCACGAGCAACTACGAAACTACCAAACAGGTTGGAGATTCGCTATTGTGGCTCTTTAATATTTACATCTTGTCCCTCTTGTGTTGATTTATAACACTTTGTTTAACACTTAACTATATGAAAGTATGTTCAGATTTCATTTATGATAGTGTGAACACTATGATAAAGCTATATTCTGTAAAGTAAAGAATACATACATATGAATACATATAGTGTTTATATAGTGATCAGAATATAGTGTTATAATAGTGTTCAGAATATATATATATATATGTATTCTTTACTTGTATGCTTAACTATATATGTATTCATAGTGTTCTTTACTAATATGTTGATATTGTATTAATTGTAAAGCTCATACTTAAAAGTCTGCTATCATTGTTTTGATTCGTATCGGTGTACTAGTTGAGATGACAAATCTGTTGGATTTGTTCACTTAGGGGATACTGAACCACTTGAAGTTATTGCATAAGTGCTATGACTTATGTCCGACTTATGTTATTTTCTTTGTAGCCATTATTTCCTGGAGAGGATGGGGTTGATCAGTTGTTAGAGATAATTAAGGTAAAATTTCTTGTGTTTATCTTGAAAGTTGCTTTCATTGGTTTTTGATCTTCAACTGAGTGTAATTATGTACTTTATATTGCTTATCTTGAAATTTGATATTCCTTGCGAGTTTAACTAAGAAACCGCTCATAATCAAAGCAAGTAGGCGTATGCTAGTTCTAGAAAAGAAGGTGCCAAAGTTTGAAATGTAGGTCATCAAAAAAAAGTTTGAAATAGAAGGATGCAAATAAAACTATGATTTCTGGTATATGTCTCCGGTTTTTTTAGAGTTTGATTTGAATACTATTAAGTTAGCTAGCTAGTTTTGGACAACTTAATTAGATGATGTAACTTGTTAGCTATTTTGTTTTGGTTCATTTTATGTTGACATATTAGTGCATTTGGATATAGAGAGTTTGTTTCGGTTATGTATTGTAATTTGTTAGCTAATGAATTTGATTGGACTAGGTAAATTGTAGATATAAAAAGGAAAATAACAAAACAGAAAAAAAAATAAAAAAAAATATTTAGGCAATGGGTAGCGCTTTTTAGGAAGCGCTGCCTATCCGAGGACGTGTTTGGGCAATGGGTGTGCTTTTAGAAGCGCCGCTATCCGAGGACGTGTTTGGGAAATGAGTGGCGCTTTTTAGGAAGCGCTGCCTATTTGAGGACGTGTTTGGGCAATGGGTGGCGCTTTTTAGGGAGCGCTGCCCATTGTTGAAGTGGAATCACCAGCGCCACGTTCAGCAGCGCTCAAAAGCGCTGCCCATGGATGAAAAAAAGCGCTGCCTATATACTAATTCTGTTGTAGTGTGCGGATCTGGCACGCACGATGAGGAGAGCGGCGGCTTGCGTACATGGTCGAGAGCCGCTGCAGCATCCACGCCAAATAAGAACTGCAGCAATTCTTGGAGCTGCTTGTTGGATTCTGTTATTGGTTTTTCCGCGAAGCGATGCTACGATTGGTTGATCAATTTTTTTTGCAGGTGGAGAGGAGCGCTTCTCGGACAATACTATGAATGCTTGCAAAAGATTATGGAGGAATGATGTGCATCAAAAATCTCTATATTCGCTTGGAGGGTGCTTCATAATAGAATTGCCACACGTGATGCTTTGTTCAGAAGAGGAATACTCCAGCTACAACAAGATAAATGTTGTGCGTTTTGTTTCCTTGAAGATGAGACAGTTTCTTTTGTTCTTACATTGTCACGTGGTTAAATCAATTTGGCAGCTGATTTTTTCTTGGATGGGGACGAATTATATTGATGAGGAGGATGTGAACTTGCACTTCATGGAATTCGGGAAGAGGGTAAAAGGTAAGAGACAAAAAGGAGTAAAGCACCTTATTTGGTTGGCGGCCATTTGGAATTTGTGGCTAGCTCGCAACAAGGTTATTCTCAAAGGAGAGGTAGTTTCTATTCCTTTTATATTGGCAGGGATTAAGGACACGGCATGGAGTTGCTTCAAGGCAAGGAAGGGAAGGAATTGTAACGTGTCTTGGTCAGATTGGTACAGTTGTCTGTTGGGTTGCTTTTCACAGTTGTAATTCTCATATGTACTCAACTGTATTAAAGTACTATTTTTAGACGGGGGAGAAGCAGTGGGTTAGGATGTTTATTCCCATTGCTTTGCATTCTCTATGCGAGGTACTCTTTTTCCTCCTTGAGTCTTTTTCCCATTGGGTTTTGGCTCAGGGAGGTTTTGAGGAGGCCCTCCCCTTTTCCATTCCATTGTATTTATTGGGCACTTCTTATGCTAACTATCAATGAATCTTTGCTTATTTAAAAAAAAACATTCCAATCAAGAAATGGGGAAGGTCTTCTGAGTGGTACGAGCCGACCGTCTAAGAGGGCTAGAGTAAACTTCTTCTTCAGGGGAGTTGTATATGGCTGAGCCTCTGTAGATACTGGTTGGTCCGGTTAGGAACTTTTGTTGTCAAACTCTTATATCCTAGTCGTGGGATCGGCCAAGGGTTTGAACTAGTCTTTGGTTCCTCTTTTCTTCAAGCAATTGCGTTGAGATGTAATCTTATTTTTCCGCTGTGTTATATGAGATATTATCCCACGTGTTTTTATGGTGTTACGTATTGATTATATTTATGAGCTGAACTGGTTGTTTGAGTAATTTTAAGAGACATGTGTAACATTCCATTGAATGCTGTCAATTCTAAAATTTAATTTTTATACTCTGATATTTGATTTAAGTTTTCCGGGTAGAAATGGGGTGTTACATTAGTGGTATCAGAGCAAAAGTTCGGTCTGTCCGGCCAAGTGTGTCTGTCATCATATTGTGTATGACAATTAGGTGTCTTGAATTAGTTCTAAATGGTTGTTTATGCCGCAGTTGCTAGGTTGATATGGCTAGACGGGTTGATCTTTGCTCTTCTTTGAGCGTTGCGGTGCTATAAGCGCAGTCGTGGGTACCAATGAGAATCATCGAGACCCGTGAGTCCGCTACATTTTAGAGAGAGAACCCTCCTACCTTCAGGGGAGGTACAACCCGTATGGTGCGCCGGCTTGGTGAAGGAGATTGAGAGGATCTTCCGGTGATTAGCCGCAATGATGAGCAAAAAGTCGTGCACTGTACACACACTCTATCTGAAGAGGTCGATGACTAGTGGTTAGAGACCCGGTGAGAGGTTGTGGGTCGCGCATGAGGAGGTTACACTCGGCCGTGTTCAGCGGGAATTCTTGAGGAAGTATTTTCCGAGGATGTCGGGAAGAAAGAGTCGGAGTTCCTTGAAATGAGGCGGGGAGTATGTCTGCTTCGAGTATCTTTGCCAAGTTCACCGAGTAGCTAAGTTCTATCCCCATTATCTCAAGTTTGGTCTTGAATTCTCAAAGTGCATCAAATTTGAGAATGGATTGAGAGTCGATATCAAGCGGCGATTGGGTATCGAAGATTAGAGTGTTCTTGATCCGGTTGATCGCTGCGGGATCTATGAGGAGGACAAAGAATGCCCGTGCTAGAGTCATGAGAAACAAGAGGGTAAATTTCGTAAGGAGTAAGCCATATGAGACATCTGCTGACAAGGGTTAACAGAGGTATGCTGGTGGTAACAGGTATGCTGGTGGTAGCAGGTCTGCTGAGGGTAAGAGGTCTGCTGAGGGCAAGAAGCCAAGTGGGGGAGATGCTCCTACTGACATTGTGTGCTTCAAGTGTGGCAAGTCGGGTCACAAGAGTTTCGAGTGCAAGGTCAAAAGAGTATGTTTCGCTGTGGAAAGAAGGTCACATGGCATCCGATTGTGATCGTAAGGAGGCTGTGTGTTTCAACTGTGGTGAAGCTGGTCACTTTAGCTCCAAGTGCACCAAACCAAAGAAGGAGAGGTCCACTGGGAGAGTTTTTGCACTGGCAGGTTCAGAGGGACCTAATGAGATTAGAGGTACTTGCTTTATTTATGGTACACCTTTAGTTGCTATTGTTGACACGGGTGCTACACACTCTTTTATTGCTTCTGTCTGTGCTGAAAGCTTGAATTTAGTCTTGTCTACGATGGAGAGGGGGATGGTTATCGACACTCTAGCTAAGGGTTCGGTAACTACTTCTCTAATGTGTGCTAGGTGTCCTCTCACGGGCCGTGAGATTTTCTCGTTGATCTTATCTGCTTGCCTTTGGGTGGGTTGGATGTGATTACGGTATGGATCGGTTAGTAGATAACCATGTACACATCAACTGTTTCAACAAGTCTGTTAGTTTCCTTCCTCCAGAGGAGGAAGAGTCTGTTTTGCTGTCTGCTGATCAATTGCGTGCGGTAATGAAAGAGGGTGGTCAGCCGTTTGCGTTGATGGCGTATGTCTGCTGAGAACCGAGCTGTAGTTGACGAGTTGCAGGTGGTGTGTGAGTTCCCTGAAGTGTTCCCAGATGAGATTCCTAGTGTACCACCAGAGAGGGAAGTTGAGTTTGGAATTGAGCTTGTGCCTGGTACTCGGCCTGTGTCCATGGCACCGTACGGATGTCAGCTTCTGAGTTATCTGAGTTGAAGAAGCAGTTAGAGGAGCTTCTTGAAAAGAAATTTGTGAGGCCTAGTGTGTCACCATGGGGAGCTCCGGTTTTGTTGGTTAAGAAAAAGGATGGGAGTTATCCGTCTGTGTGTGGATTACAGGCAACTGAACAAAGTAACTATCAAGAATAAGTATCCTCTCCCGAGGATTGATGATCTGATGGATCAGCTGGTGGGTGCTAAGGTTTTTAGCAAGATTGATTTGAGGTCAGGGTATCATCAGATTAAAGTAAAAGATGAAGACATCCAGAAGACAGCGTTCAGAACGAGGTATGGGCACTATGAGTACTCTGTAATGCCGTTTGGTGTCACTAATGCACCAGGGGTGTTTATGGAGTACATGAACCGTATTTTCCATAGCTACTTGGATCGGTTTGTGGTTGTTTTTATTGATGATATTCTGGTGTACTCCTAGTCTGAGGAGGAGCATGCAGAGCACTTGAGATTGGTGCTAGAAGTGTTGAAAGAGAAGAAGTTGTATGCCAAGTTGTCAAAGTGTGAGTTCTGGCTGAAAGAGGTGAGCTTCTTGGGTCACATTATCTCTGGTGATGGTATAGCTGTGGACCCAGCTAAGGTTGATGCAGTGTTGCAATGGGAGAGCCCAAAGTCTGTGACTGAGATCAGGAGTTTCTTGGGATTGGCTGGTTACTACAGGAGGTTTATTGAGGGGTTCTCTAAGCTAGCCCTTCCGTTGACCCAATTGACCTGTAAGGGAAGAGCTTTTGTGTGGGATGCCAAGTGTGAAGAGAGCTTCCAAGAGCTGAAGAGGAGGTTGACAACATCTCCAGTGTTAGTGTTGCCTGTGTCGGATCAACCTTTTGTTGTATACTGTGATGCTTCCAAGATGGGTTTGGGAGGTGTTTTGATGCAGCATGGGAAGGTAGTTGCTTATGCGTCCATACAGTTGAGGACACATGAGAAGAACTATCCTACTCATGATTTGGAGTTGGCTGCTATTGTTTTTGTGTTGAAGATTTGGAGACACTACTTGTATGGCACTAGATTTGAGGTATTCAGCGATCACAAGAGTTTGAGGTATCTGTTTGATCAGAAGGAGCTGAATATGAGACAGAGGCGTTGGTTAGAGCTGTTGAAGGATTGTGATTTCGGCTTGAACTATCATCCCGGCAAAGCTAATGTCGTGGCTGATGCTTTAAGTCGGAAAACTTTACATATGTCAGCTATGATGGTGAAGGAATTGGAGTTGATTGAGCAATTCTGTGATTTGAGCCTGGTTTGTGAGGTGACACCACAGAGTGTCAGACTGGGTATGCTGAGGATTGGGAACGACTTCTTGGCTAGTATCCGAGATGCCCAGAAGCTGGATGTGAAGCTGGTGGATTTGTTGGTTGCATGTGATCAGCCGTAGATGGGGATTTCAGATTAGATTCCTGTGGTGTATTGAGATTCGGGGGCCGTAATTTGTGTTCCCCGGATGATGCTGAGTTGAAGAAAATGATACTTGAGGAGAGCCATAGGAGCAAGTTGAGCATTCATCCAGGTGCCACCAAAATGTATCATGATTTGAAAAAGCTATTCTGGTGCCCTGGTATGAAGAATGACGTTGCGCAGTTTGTTTATGCTTGTTTGACTTGCCAGAAGTCAAAGATTGAGCACCAGAAGCCTGCAGGGTTGATGCAACCTTTAGAGATTCCAGAATGGAAGTGGGACAACATTTCCATGGACTTTGTGGATCAGGTTGCCAAACACTTTGTGAGAGGGTTTGACTCTATTTGGGTGATTGTGGATAGGTTGACCAAGTCTGCTCATTTTATCCCTATCAACATCACCTATCCTGTGCCGAAGTTGGCTAAGATTTATATTCAGGTGGTCGTGAAGCTGTATGGGGTTCCGAAGAGTATTGTTTCAGATAGAGACCCGAGGTTTACATCTGAGTTTTGGGGGAGCTTGCAAGAGGCATTGGGGTCTAGATTGAGGTTGAGTTCACTTTTATCATCCTCGGATGATGGGATGACAGAGAGAACCATCCAAATCCTTGGAGGATCTTACGAGAGCTTGTGTGCTAGAGCGAGGAGGTGCGTGGGATACACATCTTCCACTGATTGAGTTTACTTATAATAACAGCTACCATTCGAGTATAGGAATGGCTCCATTCGAGGCATTGTATGGTCGGAGGTGTAGGACCCTGTTATGTTGGCATGAGTCTGGTGAGAATGTTGTTCTTGGACCAGAATTGGTTATGGAGACTACAGAAAAGGTAAAGATGATCAGGGAGAAAATGAAAGAGTCCCAGAGTCGACAGAAAAGTTATCATGATAGGAGGAGAAAGGACTTGGAATTTCAGGCTGGTGAGCATGTATTCCTGAGGGTCACGCCTATGACCGGTGTTGGGCTTGCACTGAAGGCAAAGAAGTTGACTCCTAGATTCATTGGACCGTACCAAATCACTGAGAGGGTGGGAAAGGTTGCTTATAGGGTGGCTCTGCCACCTAATCTTTCGAACTTGCACAATGTATTCCACGTGTCACAGCTTCGGAAGTATATTCCAGACCCGTCTCATGTGATTCACATGGATGATGTAAAGGTACGTAAGAACCTCACTGTGGAGACTATGCCAGTGAGGATTGATGATAGAGAGAAGGTGTTGAGAGTGAAGGACATTGCCTTAGTCAAGGTAGTGTGGTTGGGAGCTGCTGGTGAGAGCATGACTTGGGAGCTGGAGAGCAGGATGCGGGAGTCTTATCCAGAGCTCTTTGACTCAGGTATGAATTTCGAGGACGAAATTTCCTAAGTGGGGGCGAGTTGTAACACCCTAAATGATTTAATTATGCAATTGATTAAATTATTTAAAGTGTTGCACTATTTTAATTATATTAAGTTATAATATAGTATTTTATAATATAGTAATTTGTCTTATTGAAGGGAGTGGTATTGGAAATACCGGAACTGCAGATATGGGCCCAAGAGCCCAAGCCCAATGACTTAGGCTCCTAGGGATTGTGCATTTCGCACCAAAGGAAGGAAAGAAAGAAAAAAAACGAAAAGAGAGAAGAGAGAAAGAGAGAGAACGGCGCAACCTTGAGGAAAAGGGAGATGAGTGGATCGCACCAAGCAAGGAAGGGAGAAGGAGGCTCTAGTTGCTGTGGTTTTTGCACGTGACTCAGAGAGAAGGAAATTCTACGGTTAAATTAAGGTAAGGGGAGTCTCACTCTATAATAGAGAGTATAATAGGGTGTATGTAGGTTATAGGGTCTCTAGTGTTGTTAATTGATATTGAATTTGATTGTTGCATGTTTGATTTTGATGGATTGAAGTGAATTGAGCATGAAATCGATTTCTAGGCTAGTGTTAGGGTTTGTGTTATGTTGATTTTCGTTTTGATGCATGATTGAGTGTTAAAACGTGAAATTGAATATGTTGGTATGATTATAAAATGTATTTGAGTAGTATATGATGATTGGGATTGAAAGAATTTGGGAATCGGGGTTTTTGAGGTATGGGCGCCAATGTGCTAGAGAAATGGCGCCACGTAATCTTGTGCTTGATGAGTGGGTGTGAGTGTGTCATCGCCAGGGCGCCACATTCTTTGGGAAAATGGCGCCACGTAATCTTTGTTCATGTGCCGAAATGTGTTAGTCTTTGGGTTGTCACTTTGCCAGGCGCCACATTCTTTGGGAAAATGGCGCCCAGGCCTTTGTTCATGTCTTTGGGTTGTGTTTTTGTGCAGAATGTCACTTGCTCGGGCGCCAAGTTCTTTGGGAAAATGGCGCCAGGATGCACTATTTGTGTCTTTGCGTGCGTGTGTGCGATGGATGTGGGTGCAAAATGCCGCCCCCAGGCGCTGTGTCACCGTTCAAGTGCAAGTGTGTCTTTGTGTCTAGGTGCGGGCGCCAAAAGTGGCTGCCCAATGCGCCTAGGAGTGTTGTGCCAGGCGCGGGGCGCCAAATGGCCACCTGTGGCGCCCGTGGTGGCGCCAGGTGGGTGTCTAAGTGATGGGCGCCAATTTGACGCCCATGGCGCCTGTGGTGGCGCGCGAGAATGGGTGTTGCGTGTGTGTGGGTGCTTGTGGCGCAAAGACAGGGCGCCAAATGGCCGCCTCTGTGGCGCTGTGTTGCCGCTCGCTGTTCAGGCGGGCGCCAAAGTCTTGCCAGGCGCCAGGCATGCGCGCGATGTCTCGAGACTATGTCTCGCTTGTGTCTTAGTTTGTGTCTAAGACTGTGTTGCCTAGGGGGGCGCCAAATTGCTAGGAAAGTGGCGCCCGATGGTCATGTTGCCGCCTGCCAGGCGCCAAATTGCCGAGTTTTTGGCGCTGGTCTTTGTTGCACAGGTGGCGCCAGATTGTGGGGAAATGGCGCTGAGGCGCCTTGTGTCTAAGTGTGTGCTGTTTTGGTCCCTAGGTGACAGTTTTGTCCCTAGGTGACAGTTTGGTCCTAAGGGTGTTGTTTTGGTCCCTAGGTGCCAGTTTGGTCCAAAAGGTGTCAATTTGGTCCCTAAGTGTTGAATTGGTCCTAAAGGGTGTTTTAGGTCCCTGAGTGAGGATTTAGTCCTCTGGTTGTGTTTAGTCCTTGGGACATGAATAGTGATGAGCTAGTGAATAAATGTAATAATGATGATGCCATGAGGGCATGGGCCATGGGGCCAGAGTCATGGGGACTCAAATTATTGATGAAAGTGATGAATGGTGGACTGCGGTCTTGGTGTATAAATGATTTTGATGATGTGTGTGTTCATGAGTCACATGCATACATTCGGCTGCGGTCGCGACGATATATTGTAAAGGCTGCGGTCTGGTGTTTTATTTCGGCTGCGGTCGCGACATATAATGAGTAATGATGGAGGCTGCGGTCTGGTGATAATGGTACCACATGCATCTTGCATTACATTGCATCCATTCTTATAAATGGTATTGAATAGATTGTGATGGTTATGATTGATTGACTCCTATAAATCTGATATACTGCTTATTATAGTTTCTATTATATAGTTCGAGACTCACCCTTTCTGTTGTTGTTTACCACAGGTAGTCATGAGTGAAGGCATAGCTCCTTCATTTCCCCTGAGTCGGTCTGCTCTGATACGTAGCACCTAGGGGAGGGGATTGTAGACTTAGTTGTTTATTTTGCTCACTGTGAGCTTTGTATTTGATATACTATGCATTGTTGAGGTTGTTGATTACTCTTGAGATGTAATCTTATTTTTCCGCTGTGTTATATGAGATATTATCCCACGTGTTTTTATGGTGTTACGTATTGATTATATTTATGAGCTGAACTGGCTGTTTGAGTAATTTTAAGAGACATGTGTAACATTCCATTGAATGCTGTCAATTCTAAAATTTAATTTTTATACTCTGATATTTGATTTAAGTTTTCCGGGTAGAAATGGGGTGTTACATTATAACACTTGTACTCCCCATGATCTGCTTGAACACCAGCTAGGAATCGCCCTTTATCTCTATGTATTGGGCTTTCATGGTGGCCAAGATATCAAGTCCCATGATCAAAGCTTCATATTCAGCCTGATTGTTGGAAGCTTGATCTCCATGTTCTGCCGCAAGGGCTAGTGATTACCACATTGATGCTTGCCCTCGTTTGATTGTTTGAACCAACAAACATGAGGACCCAGAGCTTCAATCTCAAGTAGTAGGTAGGCTCGGTTGGTGAATCACACACCTCCATGCATGGGTGTAGGGCTAGGAAGTCAGCCAGGGTCTGTCCTTTGACAGCCCTTAGAGGCGCGTAAGTTAAGGCAAACACGTTCAGCTTAATGACCCACTTTACAAGTCTCCCTTGCAAGGAAGGCCCATTAAGAAGGTATTAGATGATATCTACTTTGCACACAACCAACACTTATTTATGTAATAAGTAATATTCGAGTTTATTACAAGCATTGAACAATGATAAAATAAGTTTCTTGATAGGAGAATATATGGTTTCTCATTCATTGAGAATCCTGATGAGATAATATATAGCGCGCTCGACTCCATTGTAGCAATGTACAACTTCAATGGCTTCCCTGGCTGTAGAGGTACCAGGACCAGGGGGTTAGTTAAGGTAGTCTTGATCTGGTCGAAAGCCTCATGATGCTTAGTTCCCCAGACCATCTCCTCAGTGTTTTTCATCTTCAACGGGGGTGAAAAAGCTTTTATCTTTTCAGCCGAGTTTGCGATAAACCTCCTCAGGAAGTTGATCTTTCCAAGCAAGCTCTGCAGCTCCTTCTTCGTCCTAGGAGGCCTTGCTTCTAGGATGGCACGAGCCTTGTTTTTGTCTACCTCAATGCCTTGGTTGTGTACTAAGAAACCCAGAAAGTTCCCTGCAGATACGCCAAAAGCACATTTAGTGGGGTTCATCTTAAGATTGTGGAGTCTCATTCGCTTGAAAGCCTGTTCAGACTCATTCGCTCGTGGAGTCATCATTGGTTCATCTTCACTCCGTAAGTTAACTTCCACCAGAGGGTCTTGAGCTTCAAATGTGCGTGCCCTCCTCTGGATGGGTTCTATGTGAGGGGATTTGGCCAACATCCTTCCTCAAGGTTATCTGAAGTCCTCTGACATGGGTGCTTTCGGAGTTCGTCTTCTTCATATATTTCACTGAACTTAGCCTCTTCAATGATGGATTCTGTTTGGAATAGGTGCAGTCGATCCAACATGCTTTGTACTTCTCGTGGGAAATTAATCATTACCCTCGGTGTTAGGCTGTGGGTCGACCAACATTTTGAGTTCAAAACCTCTCTTTGTCCAATCATATGATGCTATACCCCCTTCCTCATAGTTAGTTGGAATGGATATCGGGCGTAGGTATGGGAATAGAAAACGGCTTCAAACATCTTCACCTCGGTAGGGAACAAATTGGGGTCAACTTCCACTATCTCCACTTTATCACCTGTCCATATCATTAACTTCTGGTGTAGAGTGGAAGGAATACATTCACTGGTGTGAATCAAAACTCTCCCCATAATTACAGTATAAGAAGGCCTTCCCTCAATAACAAAGAAATCTGACCGGGTTACCTTGGACCCAACCGTTACATCGGCCACCAACACCCCTAAGGCATGAGATGGGTGGCCCATGAAGCTTGTCATGGTCATAGTCGTAGGGATGAGTTCCTCAGCATTCTTGCCCAACTTCTTCATTGTTGTCAATGGCATGATGTTCAGCACAGCTCCACCATCCACAAATATTATGTTGAACAGTTTTCCATTCAGGTGGGCTTTGATGTAGAGGGGCTTCAAGTGTTTGGTAATGTCTGCCGTAGGCTTCTCGAACAACATTCCTCCGTGGATCGCCCTCGGAGCTCTGTCAAGGCAACCCATTCAGCCTCCTCAGCAAAGACATCCCCCTCCAGGGCTCTTGGCTGGTCTTTCTCTCCCAAGAATTCTGGTGGTAAGAATCCCACCATCTCTATGTCAGCAAGGAATTCCTCTCCGTGCATTATGTCATCCAGGATTGACCCCGTGAGACAGCTACTCTCAAAATTTAATGGACTGAAGGTATTTTCTTCTTCTTCTTCACCCAAGAGGTCATTGTTGCGTTCGTGTGGTATTCGCAAATATAGTGCAAGTATACACGTCGTACAAGTAATAAAGTGGAATTAAGTACGAGATCGTTCCCACGAGGATTGGTTTGCTCTCAAAGTTCACGTTTCAAAACACAAGAGATTCAAGTAACAAATCGGCAATAATGGTTGATCTTAATGCTAAAAAGATAAATAAAGCTAGTAAACAAATGTTGGTTGTGAATATGGATGAGAGATGAGTTGAGTTGTTGCATGTAAATAAATCCTTTCTAGTCAGACGTTATAACGTTTACAAGTTATTACGTACAAATGCTATTTTGTATAGACGTTACCACGCCCGAACGCTGCTTGTGAAAAGAGCCGTGCTTTTCAAAGACAAAACGCCGTGAGTTTCAAGTATAATAAAAGTAGCTCTTCAGCATGCACGCTGTATAGACGTTACAAAAGATACAAAAGATACACCTAAGTAGCTCTTCAGCATGCACGCTGTATAGACGTTACAACGTCTGAGCCTCACAGTAGTGAGTTATGCAGAAAATAAAATGAAAGTTCAGAAAAGTAAAAGCGTATCCATTTCCGGATCTTCTTCAAGCACTTTCGAAAATGGATGAAGGTAGATGATGAATGGGAAAGTGAAGTATGAGAGTGAGTGTGTCTGCGTGTTTGTGTGTGTCTTGAGAGAGAGTTGAGTCTTCATTAAATAGCCTCCTTGCTCACGTGTTGCTGATGTCACTTGCCCACCTACCAAGTCTGTTTTTTCTCTTGACATCCGACAATCGCTCGGTCTTCTGTTGTTTCTTCCGTGTCGACACATGGGGAATAGAAGATCTTCCGACTTTTTATATCTTTGACCATCATTGCTAAGCGCCAAAATTGAGATCTTTCACCCTTGCTCTGCTTGCTTTCTATAGACGTGGTGAGGGACGTGGTCACGTTCAGCACTCTCCCTGCACAAGCACAAGAAGCATCAAAACGCTCTCAAGGGCACCACTTAGTGCTAAAATGCACAGATTTATCAATTTATCCTCTAACTATTAAGAACTAAGAAACTAACATAAAACTAATTAAATTAACCTTGTATTGCTAGAGAACTTGCGTGATTTATTCTTTGAATGAGTATAAATAACTCATATAAATATGAGTTATCACACCCCCAAACTTAAATCATTGTCCTCAAGCAATCAAGACAAAACACAACTAATAGAAATACATGAAATCAACTACACTAGCAGGTTATATTCTCCTCAACCAACAGATCAAAAATTCATTCTCAAGGGGCTAATTCTCCACACACTCACACACCAATGCATAGTTAAATTACAGATTCATTCTTTACCTCAAGTGAGTGTGTGATTTCTCAGATTAATTCCTTCTCCGGCTAGTTCAGAAACTACTTTGCTTTGTGAAAGAGTGGTTTTCATTTGGTGACAGCAAAAACATTTTTCAAAACAGAGAATAGGCTAACATTTTCACACAAGAATTGAGGGTTCATTTGAAGCTTGACAAAGGGTCTTTATTGGGTGCTAGGACTAAGTTAGTGCAACTAATTTTCTGACTCACACACGCAAAAAGACTCAGAACCCCTCATTCGAAAGCACTCTCCTTAATTTGCTCCATTTTGGAGTTCTGTTTTCTCTTCTCTCTTTTTTTTTCATTTATTTGGAGTGCTCAGCCTTTGCTTCAAGGTATTACAGTGAACATAGAATACATGTGGATTTTCCACTTATTTGTAGCAACACACTCTTTTTGGTCTTTTTGGAGTAGACGTTACAACGTTTATGGGTGAGAGGTTGTAACGTTTGAACACATAACACAACACACACGGAATACGTTATAACGTTACGGGTAGACGTTACAACGTTGCACTCACGCTACACCTGCACTAACTATCCTACAGTCTTTGCACCCAGCCTTTGTATAACCTGATTCACCCCCAAACTTAGCTTCTACTGCTATTCTAGGTTTTTAATCAAGTTTTACTCTCACCATAGTTCACCAAAACTAACTTCAGCATAAAATATTCCCTAGCTAGCTAGATTCTTCCTTAAAACAGAGTTTGTGTAGGAGCAGCAATCAATTCTTTTCATCTAATCATGCATTAGCTACTCACACACACACACATTCATTACTAGCTTTAGCCCAAAGAGAATTATTTTCAATGCTTTGACAGAGTAAGAACAGAAACTACTTTTGCATTTGATTTTCATGTTTGCACAAAACAAAAACATAAACATAAGGATTCTCCCCCACACTTAAAGATTAGCAGTGTCCTCACTGCTTCAATGATGAAAATCTGTTTTTTTTTTTTTATAAAAATAGGGGAGGGACAATCAAACAGAGCAATAAAAACTAGAAGAACTAAAAATTAAAAATTAAACTACTGCTAAAAATTAAAGGGAACTTACTTGTTTTGCAGCACTGCACTGAGCCCGCCGCTCTGGTGCCCGTGGGAATTCCTGACTGACCTTCTCCTTTCTTCATGTCCTTCTTCTCCTTCTTCACTTTCACTCCTCCTTGTTCGGTTGTGGTAGTTGTTGTTGTTGTTTCATCAGATCCTTTTTCTTTTGAGCTTGCACCGCGGCAGACTTCAAGCTTCAGCAATTCTCTTTTGGCTTCCTCCCACATTTTCATTGCTAATTCAGCAGGATTGACATTCATTGCTTCGTTGGGGTTCATCTGGGCTTTTTCCACCTCTGGCTCTTTAGACGTTGCCACGTTTGTTGATGATCCACCAATGTCAACAACTTTCTCCTGGGCTTGCTTCAATAAGTGCTCTGCCAACTTCTGAGTGGCCTCTTCCATTGCCTGCTGCTTTACCTTTTCCACTGCAGCTTCATGCTCTTTCATCACTTGAAATTCTTCAAGCTAGGCTGCGACCTCTTTTTTCAAAGCAGACGTTATCACGTCCTGTAGAGTCCTTCTTCACAGAATGGCGGGAAGGCTTCTCGCAGAACCACTAGCAAAGAACGAAGCGCCGCACTAAGAGCGATGGCGGGCTTTCTGAAGCACTCTGGCCTTTTCTCTTCACCTAAGCTTTTGCCTTTTTGTTGTGGGGGCTTCAACTTGCTCTTTCTCACCACTTACTTAGGCTTCTTTGGTTTCAGCAGCTAGCTCTTGTCTCTTCTTCCTTCCAAAGGGATTATGCTTGAGTGCACTTTTCACTCGTGTTTTCTTGGGTGGGAAATGGGTTGGGAATCTGGTTGCTTCCTATGTTGGTTGCATCGGGGCGTCGCCACGTCCGGTTCTTGCATTTGGGGTGATGGTTGTTTTTCGAGTTCGAGGTTGGGGTGGGGGTGGTTGTGGGATTGGTTGGTCTTGGGCTTTGGATTGTGGAGTATTGGGAGTGTTCTGGTTATGGGTGGATGGTTGTTGTGGTGAAGATGGTGGTTGTGTGGCTTGTGGGGATGGTGGTTTAGGGCTAGCTGTTTTGGATTTTGTTTTGGTTGGCTCTTTGATTGTTTGGTTTGTTGGGGATTCACTTACTGTCTTCTCACTCGAACTTCCTTTTTCCTCAGGACTTTCCTCTTCCTCCTCCTCACTGATTATCTCCATGCTCACCTTCCTTGACTCATCTGCATCAACATCACTAATATCATCTAAGTCAGTAGAATTAAATTCTTCTTCGCTACTTACCTTCTTCTGTTTCTTTGTTGGACTCCTTCTTTTTGGTGGGCTTCTTGCTCTTTTGGCCCTTTCTTTCTTCACGGCTCTTCTTTGAATTGTTGATAGGGGAACATCATCTTCATTCTCTTCCTGCATCCATTCAGGCAACACAGGCTCCTCAATTACCTTCTTTCCTTTAGACATTTGGGCAAACACCTTCTTCTGCCATTCAAATTGTTCTTTGACAAATTTTGCCAAGGTGTTCTGCTGCTCCTCCGTGACGCTGTAAGCGTCTGCAAGATCTACGAACTTGAAGTTCCTGCGCTTTCACCTTAGGCTTGAACTTTGTTGAGAAGGGGCCTTGAGGTTGTTCCTCGACTCTGAAGCTTCAATTTCCACCCCAGCTCTCCATGCACAAATCAAGAATCATGCAGGGAAATACAAATATCCTCTTCCTATTCTTCCATTTGTTGAGCTCACGGTTGATCAACTTACCAACTTCAACCTTGTCCTTTGACATGATTGCATCAATCACAATCAGCCTCTCCTTGTCTACCCAGTAGGTGTGGGAGGTAGGTATTAGGCAGTGCCTTATGAAATTATGAAATGAAACCAAGTATTGGCTTCATCACACAAATACCTCTTCAAAATTTTGAATTCACTTCCATGCTCACCACTTCGCTCCCACACAGCACCTTCAACACAAATCCTTTCCTTGATTGCTTCCATTTCAGCCAATCCATATCTTTTGCTTGGTCTCCACAACCTTTCTATAGTACCCTAGCCCAAAGTAGTCATTGATCACTCTGACCCCAAATTTTACTTCTTCTCCTCGCACCCTTGACACGATGGAAGGCTCTCCTTAAGGTCTTTCAACGATTCCCTTGTAGAAATCGTGAACCAGTGTAGCAATGTACTCCTTCTTGTCTGAATGAACTTTTGCCAACCTAACGCCGCGACGGTTGCAAGGAAATCGGATTGGGGCTTTCAAAGCTGAAACCCCTCTCCAGAAGCAAGGCTTTCTTTTTGGATGGGTTGGGTGTTTCTGGAATAGGGGCTGAGGATGAGCTTAGGTCAACATTTTTCCCTTTTCCAGAGGATTTGGCAGCGGATTGCTTGAGTTTTGTCATGGTGGTAGCGCAGGAATTGCTTGGAAGGGAATGGGGGATTTTTGAAATTTAGGTTTTCTGAGGAAGAAAGAGGAAGGTTGTGGTTTCAGAAAGAGAGAGAGATTAAAGCTAGGTTGCAGGTAGTGTGATAATGGTAACCGGCTAGATTTTATGGGGAAGTGGTTATGGGGAGTTGAGAAATGGTGGAGTGGAGTAATGGAGAAAAGTAACCGTTGATTAGACAAGTTAGGGAAGGGAGATGACGTCGTGGTCGATTACCCGCGTTAAGTGTTGCGGAGGAAATCATTTCTGACACGTCATCACTTAGGCCTTTGACTTAATTTAAATCTGCCCTGACTGCAGACGTGCCCACGTCTAGTGTATACTGAGACGTTACGACGTCTACCACCTTTTACTTTCTCCTTTCTTCAACCTTTATACCTGTAAAATAAAAACTAAAAAGACACAAAAATTGTTGGTTAATCAAAAATCATTGGGTTGCCTCCCAAGAGCGCTTGCTTTAAGAGTCTTCAGCCAGACTTTTGCCCTTTTATTTCAAGAATTGTTAAAGGACATTTGGATCTTGTCCCTTTCCACATGCTCTCCATGATATTGCTTTACACGTTGACCATTAACTTTGAATATGGTGTTGGTCTTTTCATCAAATAAGTCCACAGCACCATGAGGATAGATTTTCATTAATTTGAAAGGTCCTGACCACCTTGACTTTAACTTTCCTGGGAACAACTTTAGCCTTGAATTGAATAGCAATACCTGTTGTTCTTCTGTCAGCTCTCTCCTTTGGATTCTTTGGTCATGCCATTTCTTGGTCTTTTCCTTGTATATTGCTCAGTTTTCATAGGCATGGTGTCTGAACTCTTCTAGCTCATTTAATTGCAGTAACCTTGCTTCACCAGCCTTTGCATGATCCAAGTTTAATTGTTTTAATGCCCAATAGGCCTTATGTTGGAGTTCGATTGGTAGGTGACAAGTTTTACCATAGACTAGCTTGTGAGGACATGCTCAATGGTGTTTTGTATCTTTGTTACAGTAAGCCCACAATGCATCATCTAAGTGTAATGACCATTCCTTTCTGTTGGGACCAACCATTTTCTCCAGTATTCTTTTGATTTCTCTATTTGATATCTCTGCTTGTCCACTGGTTTGTGGGTGATAAGCTGTAGCAATTCTGTGTTTAACTCCATACTTAGCCAACAGGTTCTCAATTAGCTTGTTGCAGAAATGAGAGCCTTCATCACTGATTATGGCTCTTGGAGTACCAAACCTTGTAAATATATTCTTTTTAAGGAACTTGCTAACTGATTTGGCTTCATTGTTGGGTAATGCCACAGCTTCAACCCACTTTGACACATAATCCACAGCTACTAGAATGTATAGATTTCCATGAGACATAGGAAATGGTCCCATGAAATCCATTCCCCATACATCAAACAACTCAACTTCCAGAATGTTTGTGAGTGGCATTTCCTGCTTGCTTGATATATTTCCTGTCCTTTGGCACTTGTCACAGCTCCTTACCAACTCATGGGCATCCTTGAAGAGAGTAGGCCAATAGTAGCCTGATTGTAGGACCTTTGCAGCTGTTCTTGTACCTCCAAAATGTCCACCATAAGGTGCTGAGTGACATTGTTGCAGCACATGGAGTTGTTCTTCCTCAGCTAGACACCTTCTTAGTAACTGATCTGGGCATAATTTGTACAAGTAGGGCTCATCCCAGAAATATTGCTTTATAGTGTGGAAGAACCTCTTCTTCTGTTGATAGTTGAAGCCTACAGGCACAATCTTGCTAACAAGAAAGTTGACTATGTCAGCATACCATGGTGCAGTAGTATCAGACGTTATAACGTTTGACGAAAGTGTCATAGACGTGGTAACGTCTTCAACCACTGAGGCTACTGATAACAGTCTCTCATCAGGAAATTTTTCTCTTATCTCTTCTTCACTTGTACCTGCATCAACATTCTCAAGCCTAGAAAGATGATCAGCTACTTGGTTCTCCACCCCTTTTTTTATCACGAATTTCCAAGTCAAATTCTTGGAGAGGAGAACCCATCTAATAAGCCTTGGCTTTGCATCTTTTTAGCAATTAAGTACTTAATGGCTAAATGATCGATATAAACAACAACTTTTGCACCCACTAAGTAGGATCTAAACTTATCAAAAGCAAATACAACAGCCAAAAGCTCTTTTTCAGTCACAGTATAATTCAATTGGGCATCATCTAAGGTTTTACTGGCATAATAAATAGAATGAAAAATTTTACCATACCTTTGCCCCAATACAGCTCCTACAGCATAATCACTTGCATCACACATCAACTCAAATGGCTTAGACCAATGCAGGTGACTACATCGAGGAAAGCGATCACCAAGGCGGTCTTGATTTGTTGAAAGCTTCATGACATTGTTCATCAAAGTTGAAGACGTTGTCACGTTGCAATAGCGAACCACGGGGGTTTTGAAATCTTTGAGAAATCCTTGATAAATCTTCTGTAAAACCCTGCATGTCCTAAAAAACTTCTGACTCCTTTGGTAGTTGTTGGTGGAGGTAGCTTGTCAATTACATCAATCTTTGCCCTATCCACCTCTAATCCTTTCTTTGAAATTCTGTGCCCCAACACTATGCCTTCTTGCACCATGAAATGGCATTTTTCCCAATTGAGAACTAGGTTGGTTTCTTCACACCTTATCAGAACTCCTTCCAAATTATCCAGGCATGCCTTGTATGAATCTCCATAGACTGAGAAATCGTCCATAAAAACTTCCATGGAGTTTTCAATGAAATCAGAAAATAAGGCCATCATGCACCTTTGAAATGTTGCAGGAGCATTGCATAGCCCAAATGGCATCCTTCTGAAAGCAAAGGTACCATAGGGACAAGTGAATGTTGTCTTCTCTTGATCTTCAGGTGCTATGGCTATCTGGTTGTAGCCTGAATAACCATCAAGAAAACAATAAAAATCCTTGCCTGCAAGTCCGCTCTCTGCATCCGATCAATGAATGGAAGAGGAAATGATCCTTCTTAGTTGCTTTGTTTAACTTCCTATAATCCATGCATATCCTCCAACTATTCACATCGTCCTGTTGGAATTAACTCATTCTTATCATTTGTTACCACAAAGAACTCCACCCTTCTTTGGCACACAATGTGATCGGACTTACCCATGAGTCATCCTTTAATAGGGTAGATGATTCCCGCATCCAAACACTTGATGATCTCTCTCTTTACCACCTCCTTCATTATTGGGTTTAATCTCTCTCGCCTCAATGCTATTCTTGGTATTTTCCTCCAAAAAAATTCTATGCATGCAGATTGTGGGACTGATACCTTTGATGTCGGTCATTTGCCATCCAATTGCCTTCTTATGTCTCTTCAGGGTAGTAATGAGATCATTCTCCTGCTCTTGAGTGATTTTGGAAGAAATGATCACAGGTAAGGAATCATTTTCCCTTAAAAAGACATATTTTAGATGATCGTAACACCTTGGTTCGTGGTGGGTGGTTCTTTTATGGAAGGCACATTTATCTTAAGATTTGATTCCTCTTGCCCCAAAGATTCGTACCTCTTTGTCCATGATTTTGCTACAGGGGGTTCAGACGTGGCAACGTCTGCATTAGACGTTATAATGTCTAGAGGAACAACTTCTTCTGCTAAAAACTCTTGTATTTCATCATTGCTCAGAATCTTCTCCAAATGATCATTATCTTTGTTGAACTGCTTTTGAACCACATGATCAATGGCAACCACATAAGAACATTCCTCTGTGTTTGGATCTGGATATTTGAGTGCATTAAGGACGTTGAACTTGACTTCTTGGTCATTGACTCTCATGATTAATTCTCCTTTCTGCACATCAATGATTGACCTTCCAGTAGCTAAGAATGGTCTCCCCAGAATGATGGGAACTTCTTTATCTGCATCAAAATCTAAAATAACAAAATCCACTGGAAACACAAACTTGTCAACTTTAATCAAGACATCTTCTAATATGCCCTCAGAATAAACTCTACTCTTATCAGCTAAAGTGAGACTTAAGGAAGTAAGTCTGGCAGTTCCTATACCAAGTTTGTCATAAATGGACTTGGGCATCAAGTTGATTCTTGCTCCCAAGTCACACAAAGCTTTTCCAATGTAAAAATCTCCAATGGAGCATGGTATAGTAAAACTGCCAGGGTCCTTGAGCTTTCTAGGAAGCTTATTCTGCATAATTAAACTACATTCCTCAGTTAAGGCAACCGTTTCAAACTCCCCTAGCCTTCTCCTTTTGGTGATGATGTCTTTCAGGAACTTAGCATAGTTTGGCATCTGTTGTAAAGCTTCAACCAAATGAAGGTTGATGTGTAACTGCTTTAACATCTCCATGAACTTGCTGAATTGCTTGTCTTCATGAGCTTTCTTTAGTCTTTGAGGGTAGGGTGGAGGAGGATACTCGGAGTGTACAAGCTTGGGTACGCCTTGATTCTCGGTTCAAAACTAGACGTCGTAACGCCCGTTTTTAGACATCACAATGTCTGGAGTTTCCTTCTGTTTCTCACTACTTGTGCTTACCTCCTTCCCTTTCTTTTTCTCTTTCTCTGGCACCTCTTTCTCCTTCTCTGGTACTTCTTCCTCCACAGGCATAGTTGGTTCAGGATATTCAGTACCACTTCTTAAAGAAATTGCATTTACCTGTCCATTCACCCCATTATTACCATTAGGGTTAGATGATGATGATGGTGTTTCAAAGTTGGTAGAAGGGAGAGATCCATTCTGTCTTTGGTGAGAGCCGGTTATCTCGCCTCAATTTGATTTCCCAAGAGTTTTGATTGACGACTCGTGAGTTTGCAGAGTTGTCTTACAATCACTTATGAAGCTTTTCATCATGGCCACCAAGTTGCTATTGTTGTTATTCTGCACATACTGCCTCTGTTGTTGTTGTGGAGGAGGAAATCCTGGAGGTATTGCGCAGAGCAGATTGTGCCGTATTCGCGCATTGTTGTTTCTCCAATCAAATTTGGATGATTTCTCCAATTTGAATTGTAGGAGTTGGAATAGTGGACCGCTTCCTTTGTTCTCGAGATACAAAGTTTCTGGATCGAGGTTATAGGGACACTCTTCATACACATGCCCTTCTTCACAATAGACACACACTACTCCCCCAGAGTGGGTAGGTTCAACTGCTGCAGCAGTCTGCTTTTCAGACGTGGCCACGTTTGGTGTACTCAAAGTTTTGATCATGTTGGTCAAGGTAGCCACTTGAGCAGAAAGAGCAGTTACTTCACTTATTTCATGGACACCGCCTTCTTTCCGAGAGTAAATCTATCGATGGCCAATGAGAGTTATGGGTGGCTATGTCATCAATAAGCTTGCATGCCTCAGAAAAGGACATATTTAGAATGACACCACCTGATGAAGCATCAAGTATCAACCTAGTAGGCTGATCTAGACCATTATAGAAAGTCTCCATTTGGATCACCACAGGAATGCCATGGTGTGGGCACATTCTCAGTAATTCCTTCCACCTTTCCCATGCCTCAAATAATGATTCCCCTTCCCTTTGTTTGAAGGAAGTGATATCATGTCTCAACTTAGCATTTTTGTTAGGAGGGAAGTATTTTGCAAGGAACTTCTCTACTAGCTCATCCCAAGTGTGAATTGAATTTGGCTCCAAGGAGTTCAACCAATTTTTGGCCTTATCCTTGAGAGAATATGGGAAGAGC
Organism: Oxytropis ochrocephala; assembly: GCA_020916435.1. Lineage (NCBI taxonomy): Eukaryota > Viridiplantae > Streptophyta > Magnoliopsida > Fabales > Fabaceae > Oxytropis > Oxytropis ochrocephala. The sequence goes on from CM037090.1 coordinate 72,586,200, forward strand.
TTTAATCTGAAAGCATCCTCTAAGACTCCAGGGATGATAAAATTACTGCACACATCCAGAAATTGTCTTAGGTGAGAATATGGATCTTCTTGAGGGAAACCTCCAAATTGCCCCTGCGCTTTCAAAACATCTCGGAACATCATTGGCTTGAACTCAAAATGACCAGTATGAAGGATTGGTCTTGCAATGCCTGTTTGTAGATGAGCAGGGTTAAGCACGGCATAGTCACGCATAGGCATGTCCCTGTCATTGACCATATCTTGTGGTCCTGCATTGATGAGTTGCTGCATTTGCCAGTGTTCATCATCAACAACTATTGTCTCTGTATGAGTTTGTGGTCCACGACCATGTCCTCTACCTCCTCTTGGTGTATGTCCACCTCTAGAACCAGTGTTATGATCCGACATGGTTTGAGGTGTTGTTGTCTTTGTTGTTTACCTCCTTCTTAACCTTTGTTGTCTCTTTTTAGTTCCCTCGAAAGTTCTTTCGGGTTCGGATCAAACTCGCGCAGATTCACTCCTGGTTCAGGGCTTGAACTAGAGCTTGAGTTAGAACTAAGCATACGCCAGTAATGTCTACCGCACACACACACGGAAACAACAAACAACACAAGAAATTCTTTCAACTTGTGTTTTAATACTTTTTTTGAACAATAAAAGTTAACTTCAATCCGACAACGGCGCCAAAAACTTGTTGCGTTAAGTTGTGGTATTCGCAAAATATAGTGCAAGTATACACGTTGACAAGTAATAAAGTGGATTTAAGTACGAGATCGTCTCCCGAGGATTGGTTTGCTCTCAAAGTTCACGTTTCAAAACACAAGAGATTCAAATAACAAATCGGCAATAATGGTTGATCTTAATGCTAAAAAGATAAATAAAGCTAGTAAAAACAAATGTTGGTTGTGAATATGGATGAGAGATGAGTTGAGTTATTGCATGTAAATAAATCCTTTCTAGTCGGGCGTTATAACGTTATACACGTTATTACGCACAAATGCTATTTTGTATAGAGCGTTACCACGTCCCCAACGCCATTATTAAAAGAGCCGTGCTTTCAAAGACAAAACGCCGTAGTTTCAAGTATAAGAGGTCCTATGTCTAGGTTCTAAATAGGCCCACTCCTATTTTAAGCACCTGCACAAAGCAATGTTCTATGAACTATTATCCGTTCTATGTCTAGACTTAGATAAAAATGCCTAAATGTCTTTAGTGCACCTTTTTAGCTTCATATAAATCTTTGAGTTCTTTTCATAGACCATGTATGCACTCTATGAATCTACCTATTTTAAGAGGCCAACCTCAAAACAAGTTTGGAAATAATATTACACAAAGATTTAAAACATGTAAACGTCAATACTTTATAGCATTTAACTAGAAATTCATTACAACAAAACAACAATCCAACTACAAAGTGTTTAGCTCATGCTGAGCATCTTTACAGAATGATAAGGATTTAGAATCCAAATACCATACATAACAGAAAAGAAACTAAGTGCAAAAGATACACCTAAGTAGCTCTTCAGCATGCACGCTGTATAGACGTTACAACGTCTGAGCCTCACAGTAGTGAGTTATGCAGAAAATAAAATGAATGTTCAGAAAAGTAAAAAGCAGAAGTCTGTTTCCAGATCTTCTTCAAGCACTTTCTGAAAATGGATGAAGGTAGATGATGAATGAGAGAGTGAAGTATGAGAGTGAGTGTGTCTGCGTGTTTGTGTGTGTCTTGAGAGAGAGTTGAGTCTTCATTAAATAGCCTCCTTGCTCACGTGTTGCTGATGTCACTTGCTCACCTACCAAGTCTGTTTTTTCTCTTACGCTCGACCTTTGTTCGTCTGCTTCTGGTGTTTCTTCCGTGTCGCACACACGGGGAATAGAAGATCTTACGACTTTTTATATCTTTGACCATCATTGCTAAGCGCCGCCAAAATTGAGATCTTTCACCCTTGCTCTGCTTTGCTTCTTCTATAGACGTGGTGAGGGGCGTGGTCACGTTCAACACTCTCTCCTGCATGAAGCACAAAAAGCATCAAAACGCTCTCAAAGGGCACCACTTGGTGCCAAAATGCACAGATTTATCAATTTATCCTCTAACTATTAAGAACTAAGAAACTAACATAAAACTAATTAAATTAACCTTTGTATTGCTAGAGAACTTGCGTGATTTATTCTTTGAATGAGTATAAATAACTCATATAAATATGAGTTATCAGTCATCTTCACAATTGACCCCTCAATCATTATCCTCACCGGGAGAGAATTGATCGACCGAGTTTGCCTCGGGATTTGTGAGGTCATATAGACAATCCATCAATGCCTTAGTGAGTAGGATGCCAATTGCATCCACCACTCCTATCATAGCATTGGGTTCTTCTTCCTTATCGAAATGCGCGCTAGTGGACAACTATCTCTGCCATGACATGTCGCCTCAGTAACTTTATCCTCGGCAGATTTTGGGAAAGCTTGTTCTAGCGCCATATATGTTACAGAGGTTGCGGGAGATGACTTGCGATTTTCTTCCCCTGGTCGAGTGAGCATACCGCAACGTCTCCCCGATCCTATGGAAGGTCATCGCCTCTACAACCTCTTTTTCCTACGAGGCGAGATATGGGGCAACCTTTGAGGTGATATTTTTGACACCGCCTTCATCATCCACCGAACCGTGGAACCTCCGAGGGGTTTCACGATTACCCGTGGCTCTCAACTCACTTATTGCTCGTTCGATCGTGATATTCACCGGCGCCGAGTCTTGTGTTATAGTAATTTCGCGCCGCTTCTCCTTTCTCCTCGGTGGAGACTTCTCTTACGGTTTTGGTACAATGGCTTGCTCATGGGTTCATCTGTAGACCGATCAGTGCCCCCCTGCGAGAGGTGTTGGAGCCTTGGCCTTAGATCCTTGGGCCGAGGTGCTTGCCTCTCAAGATTGAATTTAGACAAATGTAGCTCCTGTTCAGTGGACAAGCCTCCCTGGCCAGGAAGTCTTCTCTGCGGTCCTCTATGTTGGCTTGACTCCTCTACATGTAGTCTATCTTGCAAGAGAGCTACACACTCAACCACTGGTGGATCCTCGGCAGGGTCTCAAACTGTCAAAGACTGCTCTTCTTTTTGAAGGGACCTCATGTTTAGTGGACCCATATGTACTTCTTCTTCCTCGAGAAGGAGACCATGTTGTTGTTCATCTTTGGGAAAGGGTCGCGTCAACAATCATCTCTGGCATCCTCTCACGCGACCATTTGGAATCTCCCGCTTCTTGAGTGATTCCCGAATGGCTCGGCGGATGATGATGCAATTGGGAGTGGCATGGTTGAAAGAATTCGCGGACTTGGAGGTACCGTGTGGCCGTCGAGGAGCTTGATTTGCTTGTCCTTCAGCAGTAGTCAAAGATTTAGTCTAATTTAGATATATCAAATGAATATTCGGATCGGTTCCGCCCTTCTCCTTCCCCTTATGCAGCTTAAGAGTAGAACATGTGTAAGTTTTCCTTGACTATCTCTCACCTCCATGATGTCTTTCGTGTAGTTGATTGACTCATCATAGTCGAGTCTTCTTCAATGTCAACTACGAGACACTAGTTGAGGTCCTCGAGGGAGTACTCCCGCTCCCGCTCCCACCGGTCATCCCTAATCGGTTCCATGGTTTGCTCACTCCGGGCGATGTTTTAAAACCCGGCCGACCCATGTCGAGTCGGGTCAATGGTTGAATCGTGTTCACTTGAACCGGTGAAAACCGCATGATTCTCGACCGATTTATTAGATAAACCGGTGAATCGTGGGTCAATCGAATCGAACCCGAACACGGCACCGCATTTATTTAATAATTTTATTATGTTTCAAAATCAGAAACACCTGGATCGAACTTGTGACAATGTATTGCGCCGCACATGCCTTACCACTCGGCCACACTCAAGTTTGTGATAATTGTTACAAAAAGAGTATATAACATGTACATTATGGAAGAACGTGAATGCTTTTAGATGCATTGATAATTTGCTATTTTGAACAATGTATAAATTAATCATATATTTCTCAGATATCTTCATATATATATATATATATATATATATATATATATTTGGTCAAAAATTTCCCTAATATATATATATATATATATATATATGGTAGTTTAAAGTATAATTTATAAGATATTTTGAAGTATAATTTTTATTAACTAATTAAGTTTTACATAAAATTTTAGGTCTTAAAAATTTGAGAATTTTTAATCAAGACCGAGTTAATGGTCATGCGGTTCAACCTGTCAACCTCTGTCGACCACTCGACCTAGTGACCCTAGCACCTTCACCGAAGCCTGGTCCACCGGTCGAGTTTTCAAACACCGATCGGGGCACCATTCATTTGTGTTTAGAATAAGAACCCGCGTGGGTAGGTACCGAGTGCTCGTGAGTACTACTGGTCGGGAGGTAGTTTTTGTCGAGCCGGTGGGTTCTAGACCCATGGCTTCCCGACTCGGGCAATACTCGTTTGAGGCTTTCCCAATGCGTGAAGCGGATAGTTAGCCACGACGAGCATCCATAGGATGATCATTCGCAGCAAACCCTGCTCCAGCCCATGGCCTCGAGATTTCCACCTTTTGGCCATTGCACTTGTCCCTGCGAAGAGAAAGTTGTGTTAGAGACATTCGCCATAAACCGCTTTCATTATTTGGCAATGACAAAAGTACTAGGTTGAGGTTACAGGGAGTAGGATTTACTGACTGATGAGAACGCCGCTGTTGATGCTCGCCATGCTCCCACTCGATGGACACCGCGTGCATGCTTCCCGTTTGGTTGTAGGAAGATGCTTATGAGGTCCAATTGGGTTGGTGTACGATAGGTCCGGATGCGTGCCTCCCAAAGAGTTAGGCTTTCCTCCACGTGATTGGCCGGGAAACCATGGTGGTGCTCCTGCTTGCGTAGCATGCCTCTTTCCATTTCCTTAGTCTGCTTCACCTTATCGTGGCACCATCGATTTCACTATGTCGACCAATCGTTGGGACACTTGGTACATTATGTCATGTATCCCAATGTCGGTTTGTTGTCGAATGAATGAAGTGGTCATCACCACGAGCTCCTCGTGGCTTTGAGGGGGTTGTTCATTCGAATCGGCAAATAACCGCTAGGGTGGTCTTCCCAAGCACTTAGCTGGCTATGTGGTCTTATTCTCGAGGCGATTGCCTTTTCGACGCCGGCGAGGCTCCATACTTAGGTTTCTCGGCAGAGCTCAAGGCATACGCCAGCAATAATCCAGCTGCAAGGCGTAACCAAACGTGATAGTTTGTTCACTGCGTGTATGTCCAACCGGCGTGCCAATTTTGTTGTCGTCAAACTCTTATATCCTAAGTGGTAGGATCGGCTAGGGGTCGATAGTCTTTGATTCCTCTTTTCTTCAAGCAATTGCGTTGAGAAGGGAACTCTGCTCCCTCAATCGTGGGTTTTCTAACTCCTCCAAAGAGGTCAAGTTGGATAGAGAGGACGCTAGGTTGGATTATCTACCGCCTAATGCATGAAAATAAAGCTAAGTACGGTAAAAAGTAACGTTAAGATAAAATGCGAGAAAAAGTTGATTTTGTGTATTGATTGATGTGTGATTTCTACAAGTATTCTTATCATATATATACATAGGCCCTCGTCGGCCACTATGCGAGCCTACATTTGTCTATCGTTGGAATAATCAAGATCAACGCCTAATCTCGCTCTTAAGCCCTAAGACATCCGGAGCCATCTCACGATCTCACTCAGCACGGTTAGTGGGATGAAACACTCTCACTCGCTTCCTCGGGGCCTCTTATCTTCGCTGATCTTCAACCGCTCCCACGCTACTGCCTTCACGCTGACAATGAACCATGGTGGCCGAGGAAGGTTGGC